>NW_004624736.1:1489751-1507913 GCF_000247695.1 Heterocephalus glaber
GGCCTCGGGGTGGGAGAGCAGGATGAATCCTCCCAGGAGTGAGATGACTCTTCTTTGAAAGATGAGCATGGAGAGGGCCACTCCTCCAAAGGAGGGCTCTCCACTTTGAAGGGTCTCCCTAAGGGGAGCTTGTCCTCCCCAGGCTGGGTTTCTTCCTCCTTGATAGATTGAACCGGAAGCAAAGGTAACAGCCCTGCTCCAAGCAGAGATCTCTCCTCCTTCACTGGTCCAGCAGCAGGTAGCGGGGCTATGCCCTCGTCAGCCAGCAGCACCTTGGGGGCGATGCGGACTCGCTTGCTGCGGCAGGCTAGCTCTGAGCTCATGAGAGAAGCCGCCAGGGGCAACGGCACCTTCACTGTGGGCTGCAACACCAGGGACTGGTTCACTGGGAACTGGATGGGCACCAGGTACGAGTTGACCCTTGGCAGCAGTGGCTTCATCTTCCGCCGTGCGCCCAGTGGGAGTTCAGTTTTGATGGTTGCATTCCGGTGGAGCTCAGCATTAGGTCGCTTCTGCTGCTTAAACACCTGATCCAAAGTCAGGAATCTGTTTGCAGTGGGGTGAATGGTCCAAAAGGAGACCTTGCCATTGGCGGATGTCTCCCGAACAAACATGTTGTGGAGGGAAAGGTTGTGGCGAATGGAATTCTTCCAGCCTGGCTTGGCAATGTGCTTAAAATAGGGGAAGTGGTCCTCCATCCAAGTGTAGATGTCCTTCAAGGTCATGCGCTTCTTCTCGGGGCTGTTGATGGCAAACTGTATCATGGCCATGTAAGAGTAGGGCAGCCTCTCAGACACAGAATCCTGCCAGGCTGTTGATGCTCCCAAGGGCTCCTCCACCTGAGGGGTCTTGACCTGACTCTGCTCCAGGTAACAGATCTCCTTCTCCTCCACCTCCTACTTGATGCTGCAGGAGCTCAGTCCATCAGAACTCATCTTCCCAAGCCACTGGATGTTACTCAGGCTGCTGTCCAGAATGCAGCCTGCTGCCTCACCGCCGGCATAGCTCTCCCATCGGTGCCCTGCAGGAGCTCCAGGTGCCCTAGGAACATTCACATCCTTAGCTGCAGGCTTTGGTCCCAACTTCTCAGTGAGCAATTCTGTACTCTTGGAATCATTGCTGTTTTGGGCTTGGGGCTGTGGTCCTGGAGAGCAAGCTGGGGCTCTCCCACAGCTGATGAGGATGAATTTGTTAGGCCCACTGCTGCCACTCTCTTTTCCTTTGGCAGTCAGTACTGTGATGATGCTCTGGATATCAGCATTGTTAGGGATGGCCACCACTTGTGTGTTGGGCATGGTAGGGTGATTAATAATCTTGATCCCAGCTGGAAACTTGCAAGAGCTGGATTCTGCCACCTCCTTGGAGGCTGGGGCTTGACTAGGCTCCTTCTGGGTGGGGTGTTTCTTAGAATCCTCTTCAGATGTTTCAACTGGAGCATTTTGAACAGGAAGGGGCAGCCTCCTTCTTTTGAGAATCAGTGGCCGATGAGGGCTGGTTTTCATTCTGAGTCTGTGCTTTCACTCTCCATTGAGAATCACAAGTATGGACCCTCAGACTGCAGCGACACCGCCCAGGGCCCAACACAGTGCTCTTGAGCCGGCTGGGCCCTGGAGAGCGGGCGGGACGGGAGCCCGGGTGCCCGGGTGCCCGGCGGGGAGTGGGCCCGGGTGGGCCGGGTACGTCAGCGCCCTCAGTGGAGTTTTTAGTCTCCTCAAAATCTGTTTGCATCTGTTTTATGGATTCCATTTGTTTCCTCTTTTGAGATTCCATCATGTTATTCAGTTCCTCTAGTTTTTTATTTGTGTCCTCTCTAGATTTATTAATCATGTCTTTCACTATGGGGCCAATCTCTGCTGTTATCTGAGAAATTATTTCTAATTTCATTTTTTCCAGATCCTCTTTCATTTCAAGTTCAGGGAGTCCAGGTGGTTGAGTATGAGTGTTCCATCTCATTTCCGTTTGGGGTTGGTTTAGGTGATCTGGAAGTCTGGTTTTGAGACTTATTTAAGTGTCTTCTCGTTTCAACGTGGGTGTGGGTGCGGGTGAGGGATGTGTGCTGCTGGTGCCCATGCAGCTCATCTCCTCGGTGCTAGTGGCAGTGGTACAGCGGCGGCCTGAAAGGTTCACCTCCTCTGCGCTGGGTGCAGCTCTGCTCTATTTTGAGTATATTAATTATCTGGTGTGGGGTGGTTTTTTCTGATCATGGGTATTTTGTTAAATTCTTTTTCCATGTTTGTAAAGTTTTCTGCTATTACTGTGTAAACCAGTTTTTATTCTCTTTTTCTTGTCTTCTGAATTTTCATTAATTCCAGTTACTCTTATTAGCCCTCTTTGAGGTAGGAGATGTTGGATCCATTTTTCATGTTTCCTTGTTGTTTTTAAAATATCTGTCTTCTAGGTCTGACACTCTGTCTTTATATTGTTAACTTCTGCTCCCATAGTTTCAGTCTTTTTTAAATCAATTTCTGTTTGGAACTTTCTTATGGACTCCCATTCTTTTTTATACTGTGCATTCATGTTTTGCATCTCTTTGTTTCACTCCACTAGCTACTTATTAGTGTCTTCTCTGGACTCACTGATCTTTTGTTTTAGTAGGGTCATTATGTTATTAGTTATATCCTTTTTAAATTTCCCAAGCACCTTATTGAACTGTTTTACCTCCACTGATACCCTGTCAGACCTACCTGCTGTGCAGCTCATGATTTCTTCCCCCTTAATGCCCCCTGTACCAATTTTAGGGAAGTTGGGACTTTTTTGGGGGGGGAAATTTCTCTTTGTTTGTTTTTTGTGCTAAAGTTTGTCAATTCTTTAGTCAGATGCCCCATTCGTTGGGAGCAAGCCACAGTATTGTTTAAGACTCCTCAAGCAATCCAGGTATTGGCATAGAGAGAAAACCAATTGCCAGCTACTACTATGTTATTTTAGCTATAGTAGCAAATTTAGCAATAACAATGACATCGAATGTAAGCTGGATACTGACAAACCCTAGGAAACACTCATGCACAGCCCTTAACCATGGAAAAGAGGACTATAATTTTAGTGAAGATAATGGGACTACCCCTATATTTACCTATGATCATTCAGATCACTCATATCTCGTGGATGTAGGCAATAGTGCCAGAGCTCCAACATATTACTAGAATAAATGCCTTTTTCTTCCGTACTGCCCCTCTGATGATTCTCTCCAGTGAACCTGGCCTCCCACAATAGAGCACAGGCCCTGTAATCTTTCTGGCCTGAGCCATGTCCATGCAAAGGATCCTAGGAAGTGCCTATTTAGCTCTTACCCTCTCCAAGGCTGTCTCTCAAGGCTGTCTTTCACCTGGTCTCGGTGATAGGGCACCACTTCAGTCCTGGAGTGAAACTCTCCTTGTGAGTGTTGGTCTCATCTGTTGGTTGTCATCTCTGTTGCCCTGTGCTTTGGAGAACCTTGGGGCTTGGGACAGGGCACACATTTTCCCACTCTCCCTGGCTTGGCACGGGTCATAGGAATGTATCAGTGTCTGCTGGGGACAGGGCACACAATTCCTGGGTCTCCTGGCTGCCTCTTCTCCTCTGTGTTGGGGTGATGAAGCATTCCTCAGATTCTTGTGCATGTGGGCCTTTGTGTAAGTGGATATTGGGTTGCCATGCTGTGTTGGCCCTTGTTGTTCATTTACTCCAGGCTTAGCTACTCTCAGGGCCCAGGCTGGGATTCTGCAAATTCCATCATGACCTTGAGTATAAGCTATTTTTTCCAATCTAGCTTTATCCATAGATCTGCTCTTTTAATGTTGTTAATAAACAGTGTGTTTTGTCTGGCTAGTTGTGATCATTGTGTGCATACTCCCTTGGCCCTGCTCTTGAAGGGGAGGAGGAAAACTGGCAATTCAAACCTCCTAGAACACTTGATTAACATATAGGGTACCTGAGTCCTTGAAAGTTAATATGATATCCCAGGGAGAACATGTACAATGAAAAAAGAGGGAAAGGATGACTATATCCTCAGAAAGAAATCTATATTCCATGGGCAGGTATGTTGTTATACACTTTGAAAGAAAAAAATAGGGTAAAGTGAGGTGGAAACATACTAACCATGACTGTGTGGACATAGATACTCTGAGAATTGTGTTATTCTTTTTGTTTCTATATTTGTACCTTTTCCAAAAAATGACTAATAATGACTTTATAATAATAATTTGAAAAAACTTAGAAAAAGTCAGATGGAGAGTGAGCTTAGCAACATTATTTAGAGGAAAACATTTTAGAATAATAAATATTTAAGATGTTAGTTGATTCTAAAGTATTGCCATCTGCTCTGGCCTCGAGGAGAGATGAATCATCCTTTTGCCCTGAATTTTGATGAACAGGCCCACCCAGTCCCCTAATGTGCACTGTCACTTTACTTCTCTGGAAGTTAACACATGTATGAAGTGAAGACTGATTTTGAAAAATTTTTGGTTTTTGGAATTAAAAATTATGCTTCCTGACTTGTTTGAGAAACTATCTTGGGATCATAAAAGTCTGAGGTAAGGTAGGAAGAGCTGGCTGCAGAGGGACAGAGGGAACATGAGGTACAAAGAGCAGGAGGGTGTTTATTCATCTATTTCAATAAATACACCTTGAATACCTGTTATGTGTCACGTTTCATGTCTGGTACTGGAAATAGGCTGATCAACAATAGCAGTGTGCTTTCTGTACTCACTGACCTCCTGTGTTAGGGAGGATGCAGGCAGTCAAGAAGGGAGTTACAGCAGAGTGACAAGTGCCAGGGTGGCACACTTAGCCTGAGACAGGCTGAGTGAGGTATGGAGTCGGTGGTGATGGTGACTGGGATGGTGGTGCAGAGGTGTGCACACTGCTGTCTTGTGCATCTACACTTTCCCTGGCTATGTACTTGGAGGGGCCTTCTTGGACAGGAGAGTAACATTTCCTCCAATAACTGTGCATATAAAGTTATGATGCTTCAATACGGATGTGGAGATATTTCTTTGACAGAACAAAATGACTTTTATTAATCAATAAAATGCTAAATGCGACTATTCAGTGCAGCATCTGAATACACTTGTTAGTCCTGCCTGAGAGGCCTCTTTTTACTTTAGAAGCTCTCTGGTTTCTGCACCTAAACCCAGCTGAAAAGCTTATTTATGGGCAGAAGATGGGGAAAGCCATGACAAACAGGCCTTTCTGCAGCAGCTGCAGCAGATTACAGCCTGTTAAGTTTGTAAAGACCCATGTCATCATGCCACTTTGCTTTGGGGAAGCCATATGTTCTAGTAGCGAATGTTTTGAGTCTGAGTTTCCCTGAGGGTTCAGCTCCACGGTGCTGTGTCTCCTTGATGTGTGGAGAGCCAGGGAGATTAGAGATGTATCTCCCAGGGTTAAAAATGGGGAAATATTGTGTGAGCAGAGGATTGAAACAAAGATCAAGATTAAAACGTGTCACTGGATGGTTTTACTGTATGTCATATAGATCTGAGTCTATGATCTGCCAAAAATTTCAATCCAATTTCTTGCAAGTTTTTGATTAGTTACATGCGGGAATTGGTGGGTATAAAATAACCAGGCTAGCTATTTTAAGGGCTCCTCTCTGCCATTTGGGTTGAGAGGTTGTGTTAGTCAGCTTCCTGTCACTGTGATAAAACCTGAGATAATAGGCTCATAAGAGGGAAGGTTTATTTTGAGTCATAGCTTTGGATGTTTCAGTCCACGGTCATTTGGCCTTACTGCCTTTGGGCCTGTGACAAGGCAGTAGGTTAAGATCTGAACAAAAAATGTCCCCTAAAAGTCTTATATGTTCAGAAATGGGACTTTTGGGATGTGATTAGATCATGGGGACACTAACCTGCACATTAGGGGCATAATCTGGAAGGGTGTATTCGTGTTCCCAGCCCTTTCCTCTCTCTTGGCTCTTGTTTGCTCTGTATACTTTCTGGTTGCCACAAGGTGAGCGGTTTTCCCTGACACCGTGATGGTTCTGAGTTGGAGCCAGCTGACAATGGAATGAAATTCTGAAACCATGAGCCAAAATAACCCTTACTACTCTAAGTTGTGTATGTCAGGTACATAGTACATCAGGAGTGTGTGGGACAGAAAACTGATCACCTCATGGAGGCCAAGACAGGAGCGGGGAGGGAGAGAGAGAGACAGAGACAGAAACAGAGAGAGAAGAAGAAGAAGAAGGTGGAAAAGAGAGAAGGGAGAGGGGAGAGAAAGCAGAGACCAGGGACACCTAACTTCCTCCTACTAGGCTCTGCCTCTTAAAGGTTCCACCATCTCCTAATAATGCCACTAGCTGGAAACCAGGCCTGGAACACACAGGCTTTTGTGGTGCACTTATCCAAACCTTGGCAGAGATCCAGGGAGATTTAGGGTTTAACTTGATGTGAGACCTTCACCTGGGTCAGGTGGGACAGGCAGAGGGATGCTCTGAGAAGACCCTGCAGCTGCAGAATTGTGAGGATTTAACGAGAGAATGATCGTGAAAGCACTTAGAATGTATAATAAGCACTCAATAAATACTCTCCTCTTTTCCTTTCTAAAATTACTTATCACCCTGGCCCTAAGATCTTACCAAGTCTTCTGCCAAGTTATTTGGGAACATGGAACAATATGGCAATAGGGCCACTATTTCTACTTTGGCTACTAGGGATTGAGTTTTCTCAATCTAAATGTTGGTGCTAGAGCACCCTTCATCTTGAGGGAAAGTATCTCCCAATTTGGTTCCATTCAAACATCACAGCTGGTCACTTAGTCAGGGCCTGAATACAGGTAATCAAAATGTTGGGTGCAAAAGAGCAAGGCCCGCATTCGTTACTGTGTTCCCTCCCTCCCTCCCTGAGTCTATTGCTTCTTTTCTCCCTCCTTCCCTCTCTTCTATCCTTTCCCACCTGAAAAAGAAAATAAAACAGAAACAATTTAGAAGGAGTAGAAATATAGTTGAATTAAGAACATGTGTTAAGCCATTTCCTATAGTTAAGTACCAAATTTAGCTCTGTATTTCCTAGAAACAAAACAAAAATGATTTACATAACCCAGAGTCAAAAAAAGGCTATTTTAGGAATTTGGAAGCAACACATTTTTAATCATCCTAAACCTGACTTGCTCAGTAGACTGTATTTTAGAAGATGTAACTATAGGTGGAAAGAGATAAAAATTCATAGTTCTCATCATCTTCATTGCTCTATTTCTTCTTTGCATCGATTGCTACTTGTAATTAGATAAGACTTCCTACTTGTTTTTAAAATCTTTTCCCCTATTCGGACTGAAACATTATTGAGGACAAGGACTATAGATTACCACTGGATACCTGAGGCCTACCGCAGCACTTTTTACATACTAAATGGTCATAAATTTTGGTGAACACAAGAATGAATAAAAGATTTTGAAAAGGTCCATCTTCTCAGAAGATACATGGAGAAGTAAATGACATCAAAAGGACACCACTAAGAATGAGACCAACGACATTGCCTCAGATGTTAATGTTTAAGAGCTTTAAGAGCAACAGTAGCCTAGCAGTGTATAACTAGTTTTGCATATTGTCTTAGTTACTTTTCCTTGTTACTGAGACAAAATACCCAACACCCAAAGTTAAAAGAGGAAAGATTTATTTTGGCTCCCAATTGGTAGAGGTTTCAGTCCATAGTAAGTTGGCTCCAAGGCAGGGTGGCATGGCAGAGGGGCATTGGAAAGGAGAAACAGTTCACAGCTTTGCCAGTCACTTCTGAAATCCTTTTAGCAACACAATAAATTTTCATGTCTTCTCTCACAGCACCGTGGACTTGTGGATAAACCTTGGGGCATGGTCCAATGCTCCTTTTGGAAATGGGGGGATCTTTTCTGCTTTCAAAGCCCCACTCTAACTTGGGAGTTTACTCCCTCTCTCCTGAGACTTGCTCCATAAGAGATGGGTACTGGTTGGGGACACTTAGCAGGATCTAACTTTCTAACTTTTAGTTGTTTTTTTTTTTTTTTTTTTGGTACCGGGGATCAAACTTGGAACCTTGAGCTTGCGAGGCAGGTGGCAGCACCACTGAACTAAATCACTGGCCCTAGTTTGCTTTCTTAATCAAATCTTGGGCCAAAAGATAGAGTTTAGGGGATCTATCATTTATAGTATAAATTTTGCCTTTGGTACTTAAAACCCAGTTTTTGAGACTTACAAACAACCCTCCTGATGTTTGCTCCTGCTTGTAATTTCAGAGCTATGTACTGGGGGAAGTGGGAAGACTCTTCTTTACTGTTCTACTGTGGTCTTCCTTCCCCAAGACATGAGGGCACAGAGCCCAACTGCAACTTGGACAGAGAGAGAAGGAAGCACAGAGTCATCTGATGTCCTGAGTGACATCTGCTTAGTAATACCCCGAGGGATGCCAACATTTGCTGGGGAAGCTGATTTTAGGTGCTCTCTCTCTCTCTCTCTCTCTCTCTCACACACACACACACACACACACACACACGCACACACACACACACGGTAACTATGTGAGATGGATAGGAATTTTCTTCACTGTAGTGATTGTTTCACCATATATATGTATTTAAAACATTGTATTGTATGCCTTAAAATATACACAGTAAAAATAAAATTTGAAGCCCAGAGCAGTTACTGCCAAAGTATTGCTGCCCATTTGTGATGCACACCTGTAATCCCAGTCTTCTTGGAGGCTAAGGCAGGAGGATCACAAATTTGAGGCTATCCTGGGCAATTTAGTCACTTAGTGACACCCTGTCTCAAAATTTAAAAAGATCTGGGTATGTAGGTCAGTGTAAAGGCCCTGAGTTGAAACTCTAGTCAAAAAAAAAGAAAAAGAAAAAGAAAAAAATGCTTCTTTATATTTTTTGAGATGAACTCAAGATCTGGATTGGGCTGGGCATGAGTGGGCAGAGGGCAGGACCACAGTCACACATAGACATGGACAGACACACATTGACAGACACTGTGAGTGTGAGTAAAGATAATGAACCTACACAAGGTCTAAAAGAAGCCCTGCAGTGTGCGGGAGAGGCAGTCACATCTGGTAGACCCAGAGGAAGGACAGAGACCTGGAAGGTAAAGTATAGTGGTAGAAAAGACATGTTATCATCCTGAAAGAGTACACAGAGAATAAATAAGTTTGAAAGGACAAGATCTCAGTGTCTGGTCCCTACTTAATTATGCTTGAAGAAGAAGAAAATGTGGATAGCTTTGCTCTGTTCTGTCCAGCTGGGTGCCATTTACATCCCTCTTGGTGCACAACGGGATGGCAAGGTAATGTGTTTGCTTCTGTCTTCCCAGTCTCCAAGATTCTTTCTCCTTCTAGATGTCTTTTAATCTATTTTAGTAACTATGCTGATAGTGCAAATACCTCCCAGACCTGGAGGTGTGTTATTGCAGCATTAGATTTCAGAAATGGATTATTTTCAAGAATATTTTGTTGAGAAATTTGGAGAAGCTACAGTGGGCCTCCTGTCGTAAACTATAGGACCCATGTTAGGTTATTTTAAATAACATTTAATAGTGGCACAAAATTTTGCTTATCTGATAATAAAAGTATTTAAAATATTTAAAAACACAGTTTATAAATGAAGCATGAACATTATTAAACTTTAAGAGTTAACTAAGAATTTTGTCTAAAAATAGATGAAAGTGACAAATAAAATGCAATATAAACAATGAGGGATAAACTCCTAAAAACCCATATAGCTTTAAGGATTAATTGCTCATGATTGTCATAAGCACTGATGGAGCAGTGGCAATACCTGTGCTGTTTTTGTTATCCTTCGTATAAAATATGAGAAACACACACAGAAAAAACCTTTAAAAAATGAACTGGACTAATCTAAAAAAAAAAAATCAAAGATGCTTTCCCCAGTTTAACACATTGGCAGCTTAACAGTGTGAGCAAAGCCCTGTACTATGAGCCATGCAGACAGAAAGCTATTAGGTAAAGCTGAGATCACTTCAAATCCATGGACACCCATACTTCAGGCCTGATTGCAAAAGCTTTTACTTATATTCAGGCAGAAGCATCTTGACAGTGATTGTAATGAATGTTTTATAGTGCATCAAATTTAGGTAACCTCATAATGATGAAAAGCAAATTTCCTTTGTTATGTTCATTTTCTGCCTTATTTAGTTTCACGATTCTATTAGTCTGCTCAGGCTGCTGTAAGACAGGCTGGGGATTTTAAAACAACAGAAATTTATCTGTTTGTTTGTTGTTTTTTTCCTGATTTTTCTTTAATATCATTCCAGCTCTCATAATATACTATTAGGAATCTTCTTAATGGCATCTAATCTATTCTTTTGTCACACCACTTGGTATTTTTTCGCACAGTTTGAAGGCTGGAAGTCTAGAAGTCCAGAGCAAGGTGACAACAGGTTTGGTTTCCAGTGAGGCTCTGTCCACAGCTGGGGATGATGGCTTCTTGCTCTGTCCTCACACGGCCTGTTCTCTATGTGTGTGTGTTGGGAGACAGCTTGCTGACTTCTCCTCTTTTTATAAAAACACACTTTTATAAGATTAGGGCCCCACCTTTGAGGTTAGATTTAATTTTTAATACTTCCTTTAAGGTCCTACCACTGAATACAGTCACTTTCAGAATTAAGGCTTCCATGTATGAATATTGGGAGAACACAAGGCCTTCATTTGCATGTCGCTCCTGGAGGGGGCCAGGCACATGCTCTGTTTCCTGCATAAGAGAATGTAATCATTACGGGGGCATGGGCAGCAGAGGTCGCCAAAAACAGTAGAGAGAACCTTCACTAATTTAATTACTACCTTTTCTCTTTGTTTCTTTTTTTTGGGGGGGTTCTCTTTGTTTCTTATTTTTTTGTGGTACTGGGGATTGAACCCTAGGCCTTTGCATTGTACTGCATCCCAGGCCTTTTATTATTTTTTTATTTATTAGTTTTGAGACAAGTTCTCTCTAACTTACATAAGTTGATTAGGCTTGGCTCAAACTTGCAACCCTCCTGCCTCAGCCTCCCATAGTGCTGGGATTACAGATGCACACCCCATTTAATCTCTTTCTTATGGCATTAGCTATTTACTTCTCTCTAAACAGCTTTTGAATCTGCATCAATGGTGTTTTTAAACTGTGTCTTAGGGCCGGGGATTTAACTCAGTGGTTTTGCCGCCTGCTGAGCAAGGGCAAGGACCTGAGTTCGATCCCCAGTACCAAAAAAACCCCCAAAACAAAAAACAAAACTGTGTCCTATGCATCCTTTATGTTCCATGGCTATACTGTATTTAAATAATTCCTTAAAGCATGATTCAGATTTTGTGTAAAAATATACCTCAACTATTAAAACAACTAGCTAGCTATATGAAATAATCACATGTATTATGTGCCAAATTTGAACACATTTGGGACTACTTTTATGATTTTTTAGCATGTCAGGTGTCAGGCTAACTTAATTTATTTGAGTTCCTGTAGGTCTTGTAATAATGATGATTAGCTATTTCTGCCTAATTGAACAATAGCATGAGACACAGGATAAGCTGTCAAAAATAGTTTATCTGTTTACACAAACAAAAAACGATGCAAATAAACTTCATACTGAAGTTACTCTATAATTCTCATATAAATTTTTGATTTTCTTACTTTCCCTTTTTATGAATATAAACTTGTTGACCTAATAAAATTGTTGCACACATGAACTAATACATTACATTTATTCTGATAATTTATGCTAGCAGTTTATACTAACTTATTTCAAAATTTCATTTGAAAGTAGGCTTGGTGCTAAAGCAAGTTTGAAGACCAATACTCTATTTGCTCACAAGTATTCTGTACCACATATTCTATTAAATAGCTAAGAACTGCTCATGCTTGTCATATGGTGTAAACCAGACAGTGAAGTATGAATTCACTGAACTATGAAGATCAGGCACATGCAAGTCTAGGTGGGCACAAGTATGTGTCATCTAGGAGCCCTTGAGTCATTGGTTTTAAGTCTGACAATGAGCAGTCATTCATTATAAATCATTAGAATTTTAATTTGAAAAATTTGCGTAGGGAGCTGAGTTGGGAAGGGACATTAATATGAGTATTTGGTATTAAGATGAGAGCAGTTCAGTAGGAAACTTCCTAATGGAAATGTCACTGATAATAATTACCCCTTTCCAGTCAAGCAGCTCTTTGATTTTCCTGCAGGGTTAGGGGACCAGGCAGCCTGCCACATTCAGTGAAAGAACAGAGTGATTTAGAAAGCTGCAGAATCTAGAAAGCTGGCTAGGGAATTTGGAGGCAATGGGGTAATATGATATTTGCATCACTTGAAGGGTAGGTTGGGATGTGCTCTTTAATTGCTAAACAGAAATTCAGCAGGGGCAAAGTGTTGTGGGATGGTGAGAAGCAGAGGCAAGGAGTAAGAATCTCAGAAAGCACAGGCCCCACCACCCCCGAGGATGCATGGAGAGCACTTTCACTTTTCCCATGGGGTCCTTCTGTTGCTCTGCAGTCCCAAGGGTGGAATGCCCATGACCCTTTCAGAAGTTTTTGGAAGAAGTATGGTATCATCTTTCCTGCAGGCAGTAACCATCACACAATGCTTATGAATTCTTATATTAATGAAAGCAAATATGCAAAAGGCTGTAAACATCATCCCTGCACCAAAATAGCTTTCTTCAGGCTTTTTTTTTTAAATTAGTTTTTGGACTCCTTAAACCTAATACTAAAAACATCCAATCTCCAAAGAAAATGCTTACAAGGTGAAGAGTAAAATTTCTGATGATTACACAGCCTCTTGTCAGTGGATAAATGTGTTTGCCTTTCATTCTTTAGTTATCCAGTATTTTTAATCCCCCATGCTTCTTAATTTTCTCCACTATAGAAACAGCTTTGTAATCTCTAAATGAAGACATTGAATGAGAACTTTGGGCCCTGAATGATTTTCCTACATCAGTGTTGGAAACTTTCTTCATAAAACACATTATGAAAATGATGTCAAGGCTTAAATTATCTGTATTTGTGTGTGATAAATTAATAATAAGATTGAGTTCTTCTGTTTGCCTCTGGAATAAGTCTCATTTTCTGAGACTATATAACACATACAGAGAAATATACACCTTTATGACACTGTGTAAATATGGCCAATAGATTAAGGATTTCCATGAGTGAAGTTAGACAAATGCTTTCAGTATACAAATTGTGTTTCTCAATAAAGGAAATGCTACAGCTATCCCTCTGCAAACCTGATTCTGTGTTAACTGGCTGACGTAATGTTCAGGGTCTTTTTTGATTGACTTCATAGCAATCAGAGATAACATGATGATCACTGCATTTGGTTTTTGTGGGTTGGTAATGATACAAACACTTGGGAGTAATTCAAAGCTTTGCTTTTGCGAGTTCAATAATTCCATCTCCACTTAGAAATGAAATGTTAGTTTTTTTTTAAAGCAGCTAAATAATGCATGGAGTGATGGGATGAGGAGAGTATTGCTAAAATTCACATCAAAAAGCATACTCTATCACATCACTCGATTCTCAAGAGCTGTTCCATTAGTGCCCCTTTAACATGTAATATTTCCCAATTAAATGTGTTGGTAAGAATTATTCATTTTAATAATTAAAGAGCTTCCCCAGCTCCCTGAAGAGCGTTACCATGGAGGCCCAGCTCCGCTGCTGGGAATAATCACAGCACGCTAATGTAAGGAGAGGGTGACAGTTGAATGCTAGTATAGCCAAGGAGCAAAATTTACTTGAGCTTCTGTCAATGCCTGGGCCCTGGGACACCATGAAGTGACCTTTTTGCTATAGTAGTTGTGATGTGGGTTAGTTTTATGGCCATTATGGAACAAAAAGTTTATCAACTGCTGTGCATTGACTCTGTTTTGAGATACTCTAGAATAATATGAAAAGGCTTTTTGCTGTCTTCAATAATTCTTATCTACTAGACAGTGATTCCCATATTGGGTTTTGTGATACCTTAGGGCTGCTATGAAATTCTCCAAACAAAATTTTCTTTCATTTTAATTTAAAATAAATAAGTGGCCTTGTGGCTTTTAAGAAAACTTTTTTTGATGTAAAAGAAAACTTTTTTTTCTGACGTAAAAGAAAACTTTGAGAAGGGACTATAATCAAATGCAATGGTGATCAGTGCTTTGTAGCATTGAGTTGAATGTGGGTCTTTGAGTAATAGTGAAACAGTGTCTTCTTGAGTATAAATGCTGGTAAACGTAACCACAGCATTAGGGAATTGATAATTCCCAAACACTTAAATTTCAATAAGAAAGTTCTATAGTACAATAAACCAAAGACTCCAACCCATTACTGAAAATAATGATAAGAATAAAGGAATAAAGGTAACAATATACCACCACTACCTGCTCTTCTCCTGGTGATCATATTAATAAAATAGCTTATGCCAAAAAAGTACTTTCCATGGAGCACTGTTCTAAGTGCATTGGAGAAATTGATTCATTTAACTATGATTTACAAAGATCAGGTCCTTGCTTCCCGTACTTTGCTAACTATACCATGGCTGTAGCTATGTTTACATGTATAAGCACTACCCCTAGTCTAATATTGTTTTGTGACTGGTCAGTACTACCTGCCTTTTAAGCCACTCTTGCTTTTATTCCTTTGATTGTTACAACAAACCACTGAGATAAATAGAGCAATTTTTTATGTTAATTATAGAAACATGATGAGATTTTCCAGTATGAATTCCTAGCATTTTCAAGTTGAAAGTGTTTTGCAGATATTTTTTTTATTAACTAGTGAGAAAATTGATTTACAGTTTCGTGATTTGTTTTGTTTTCTAAGCCATCCTTTCTTGGCTTTCTTCGATAAGAGGCAGTTTTGCATAAAAGTTACTCAGAAACACTCCAAGAACAACGTGGCTTCTTTAAAGGGTTTTCATTATTTCTTATCTTGGGTTAACCTGGAAAGTGGAAACAATGAAACATGGCAGGAAAGGGACAGAGGGCTGATGGGAAGAAGGGTGACTTAGCTTTGGGTTCAGATACCTGCTTGGGAAAGGACAGAACAGAGCACCGGATTTCAAGCTGTCATTGTCCCATGGTGGAGTGGCTTTCTCAGTTTTTGTCTACCTTTGGGAGTAGTCCTGATGTAGTCAGGATGTGTGAAGGCATGACCAGAAGCCTGGACTTTGGGAACCAGCTGTCCACCACTCCTTCCTGAGTGGATCTGATTCTCTCTCTGTCAGCAGCCTTGCCACCATCTTCTCCGTAATCCAGAGACCGTCTTGACAGATGGCTCTTACATGGAATTATAATTGCCTTTGTTTCTCAGGGAGCTTTTTTAGTCCTCCAACTTATAGTTGACATTTTAGCTAGATCTTTCTCTATTATTGTGCTATCATGATATAATAAGAAATATATATTCGATCTTTGGCCCCAGTTCCTGACATGAAGTTCCTAAAACCCTGGTAGTTTTCCAGTTGGTAGAAGCATCTTTTATTGTTCATGATAAGCCCCATTTAACCATACCTAAGTTTATGCTTTCCAGGCTCCAAGACAGTTTCAAGGTGGGCCCTGGTAGTTAGAGGAACCAGCTCTGTGATGATAGGGAACTTTCAGTTTCCAATTCCCTGATCTCCAGGGGCTGGAGATTGAATTAATCAATGATCAATGATTTAATTAGCCATGCCTACCTTATGGAGCCCCCATAAAACCCCTAAGCAATGGGATTCCGAGAGGTTCTGCGTTGGAGAACTCATTGTGCTAGGAGGTTGGCATGTCCAGAGGGCAGAGGAGCATGACACACTCTTCCCTTATATTTTGCCCAATGTGCCTCTTTCCTTTGGCTGTTCCTCAGTTGTATTCTTTCTTAAAACAAAACAAAACAACAAAAGCCCAATAAATGTATGTAAAGCATTTTTCTGACCTCTGTGGGGCATTTTATAATCTTTGAGAGGGAAGTCATGGAAAAGCCTGATTTTTAATCAACTGGGCAGAAGTGTGAGTGATAGGAAATTGTTGGCCTCTGAAGTGAGGTGAACCTTGTAAGACTGAGCCTTTAACCTGCAGACTCTGTGCTGTCTCCAAGTAATTAGTGTCAGAATTGAATTGAATGTAGAGACCCAACTGGTATCTGGAGAGTTAGACAATTGGTTAACATGGAAAAAATCTTCACCTATTTGATGTGAGAAGTGTCATTAGAAGAGAAAACCAGGTTATAGTAATGATCAGCATATAGACATATGCTAGTGATTTTCACATGCAGTGAGTGCTATACACAACTATTAATAAGTTTCAATACAACAACATATACAAAGTGTTTATAGCACCCTGAACTGAAGCTAGAGTCATTTTTAAATAAATAGAAAGAGAGAGACACCCCTTTTGGTTTGTCCTTTAAACCCCTCTGCATCTCAGTCATGTTGTTTTGCATATTCCAAGATAATTATGGCTTTTTACTTATCTGACTGACTTAATTAGGGCACATTTACTTGAAAGGAATAAAATTCTTTCTAAAATAAATTAAGTCTCAACAAATTAGTGATTAATTTTAAGTACACAAAGACGAATTTCAAGGTAATCCACAGGTAGGAAATGAACTACAACTTCTTATGGAGCTGGGTCTTGAAATATTAAGTCAAGGTATGGACTCTCTTAATTTTTCTTTTCAGAATCCATTGTGTTTGGTGTCTCCTATTCCTGGAGCATCTCTAGACTGTCTTTTGTTACTCACATGGCCTATTTTGGTCATTTAATTTTCTTTATTGTAATTATTAGTGCATATAAATTGTACAAAAGAAGAGGTTTCATTATGAAATTTCCAAATATACCTATGATGTGTTTTGATCATGTTCACACTCTTTACTACTCCTTACCTCAGTTCCTTTCCCCTTCCCTAATAATCCTACTTTTATTCCATGTATGAGAGAAAATGTGCAATATTTGTCTAACTTAGGCTCATTTCAATTAACATGATCATCTCCAGTTCCATACATTTTCCTGAAAGTGATATGATTTAATATAGACAACAAACTCAGGAGATATCATACTGAATTGGGAAAAATTGAAAGCATTTCCTTTAAAATAAAAAAGAAGACAAAGGGGCCTACTCTTACCACTGTTATTCAGTATAGTACTGGAAACTTTAGTAATCAGGCAAGGGAAAGAAATAAAAGGGGCACAAATATGAAAGAAGGAAGTCAAATTATGCCTATTTGCAAATAGTATGGTTCTATACCTACAAAACTCTAAAAAGTGAACCAAAAGCCTCTTAGAACTGATAAATACAGTCAAGTGTTAGGATAAAAAAAAAATCAACATACAAAAATCAATATCTTCCCTTTACATGACTAATGACCCATCAGTTCTCATAAAGGGGAAAGTTCTTCAAAACTGAAAAGAGAATTTAGATTCTGGGTGCTCAAATAGAAAAGCAAAGGACCTAAATAAAATAACAAGCAGCCACTGTACTCAGTGATCTATGAATATACATAGTCAATTTTGAGTGAGATAAGCTTGCCTAGACCAGTTCACTATGGCCAGTAAGGCAAGATTCTTTCTACATAGAGCTGGGTTTTCCTGGGTTGCAGGTTGATTCTTTCTTCTCTAAGAAGTGGGATGTGAAATCATTCCTTGGGTAATCCTGGTGCCAGCTCATAAGTGGAATCTTGAAGTTACATAGGTACATAATGGTCTTTTAATGACTCATATCCTGTGCTCCCCATCTCAGATTATTTGGTAATTTACCACTGGTTACATTAATACATCTACAGTATATATTTATATTTATATGCCTTCTTGGGACAGCAAAAGTACTTTGGGGCATTTTATAGCTTTATGGACTTAGACGTTTTCCAGTCTGATTCTTTTTCCTGGTAAGATAAAATGGATAAATTTAAGACTACTCCTTAACTGGACATCTGAAATTATATCTCCTAATATTCACCAAATTGTGGCTAGTGCAACAACCCTTTGAAACTTAAAAAACATTTGGCAAATACCATATATGAGAACCCCTACCTAGATGTTTCTTTCTTTGTTTAAAATTAATTTTATTGGTCCATTTTAAGTATACAATATAATGACATTCATCATTGGAAATTTGCACCTTGACATAATCTCTCTTGGTTCTTATTTTTTCCCCCTTCCCCTGCCCTCCTTTCAACCCCTCCATGCCTCCCTATTTACAAAGACTTTGTTTCCATTTTTTCCTTTTTCTCATATTAATTCCATTCCCTTCTTTCCTTTCCCCTACCCCTCCCACTTCCCCTTC
>NW_004624736.1:1520997-1557219 GCF_000247695.1 Heterocephalus glaber
AGTCTCTAATGACTCTAAGGCTATCTCATTTTCCTTATATTAGGAAGGTTCATTGACTAGATCAATACCAACACCTTAGTCCAAGTGATACAATCAGCAACACCACTGCATCAAGTACATTTTAGAAAATGACATTTTGTGGTAGTTATTAATCTATCACCTTTAGCTGTGTGAGTTAAATCAAGATCGAGGACCACTCCAACATATAGTGAATAAACTCTTCAATATAATAACTTTACCCTTTGGGATGGGGAGTTAGAAGGGGTTAAGAAGGGAGGAATAGATGGGAAGAAGGATAGGGGAAGGTTAGCAGTGTGGCCAGAGGACACAGGCGAGAAGGAAAAAGAGAATAATAGGAAAATAAAGAAGAACTCCAAATGAGGACTGAAACAGGGACAAAAAAGGAAGATGAACAATGTGGGAAAGCGAGAGAGTGAGTATAAGAGAGAAGGAAAGGAAAGAGAAAAGAAAGAAGAAAAGAAAAAGAGAGAAAAACAAATATTTGCAAAGAGTAGGAAAAAAATTAAAGATAACAGGAGGAAAGGAAAAGAAAAAAGAAAAAACCCAAACTAATAATACTAATTTTGGGAATAAAAAATAACCATGAAGATGAAGGGCCCCTTTCAGGGTATGTCTCTGCTGTCACAATAGATAACGTGGGTGGCAGTGTGCAGATATAAGTCAATGAATCTCAGCAAGCTAGTCGCAGACGCGTGAGATTCAGGCAGATTTCTGGCTGCCAGTCTCAAGTTGAGCTCCCTGTCCTCCGGTGGGGTTGAACTCTGCAGAGTTGTATTGCAGGTTCCAGCTGTCCTTCCCCTGAAGACAGTCCCGGTCCTGATGGGAGGTGAAGATGACTCCAACTTACCCAGTACAGTGGTCTGTCGGTCCAGTGTCCTCTGCGTCTTTGTAGTGTGGAACCAGGTGGCTGTACAGAGAAGAGGCCAGAGGAGTGGCGTGTGTGTGTGGGGGGGATGTCCAGTGATTTGCTGCCGGGGTGTGGGCTGATTCGGCGTATTCTGCGTGACTCGCAACCTTGGTATGGTGTCCACTGGCCTGCCTGTCTGCAGCGGGCTGATTTGGCATGTTCCGCGGGACTCAACAGGGCATTTTAAATTTAATTCAGCCATTAATGAGTGTGTGCATGTACATTTCTGCATAGGTAGTTCTATATGGATGGACTACAGGATACTAAACATTTATATCATAAAGTACAAGCCTACAGGGAGTTTTCAATTAAAGGATATTCCAAAATATACTTAAATAGAGAATAACAAACATGCCACATGACCTGGTCAAGAGATACCAGTATTAGACAAAAATCTCCTTTACTTTTCTCCTCCAAGAAGTGCTTCATTGGAAAAGCTTTAGCCTCTCTGAAATTCTTCCTGGAAGGACTTTTCATACATGCTCTCTTCTGCAATTCTGTCTCACTACCATGATTCCCATGTTGTTGTTGTTTTGCCAGTTTGTTGAGCACATCTGAGGTCACAACTCTGAAGACTCCTCCTAGCATGACTTCCCTGTGCCCTAAATGTGGGAGTGCCTGGGTGTTTATCCTCTTTTGTTTCTGAGCATCTTGAATGTTGTGTCACTCATGCATGGAAAAAGGATTTTTTTGCCCCATTTTTATCTCTGCTGCAAAGTAATTTCTTCTCTACACAAATTTCTTATCAAATAGATAACTCAGTTCTTTTATTTTCTGCAATGTTTCTTGCAATCTCTTTCTTACATTAGAACTCAGGAATTGATCACTGAAGTCTGTCCTGTGAGTGCTGTGAGGGTCAGATACCAACCTATAATCATCCCTTTCATTCATAAGAACCCAATGACCTACACCAAATGTATTACCTTAATTATTCTTTGTTTTTAGCATGAATTATTTTCCCTAACCTTTCTCAGATACTCATCCATCCAGACCCTGGGCCAGGCAAATCCTATAAGCTCCAGTAAAATGCTCAGGAGTCACACACAATGTGGACTTCCAATCTGGGGTCTTTCCAAGCAAACACACTCAAAAGCCAGAATGAATTGCACAAATGATGTGTTTTACATTGGAGTTCTGAAAGAATACATGATTATGTCTGAGTTGCAAGAGAAAGAGTCTACCAAGATCTGGTATTGGAGCATGGCTTTGAAAAATGGATAGAATATGGATAGTCAATGGTCTTTCTCCATGGTGCTCTGATTTATGTTTTAGGAGTTTATACTGTAAGGCCAGAGATCATCTAGAAAGACAGAATATCAGGAAATAGATACTGAAATAAAAGTTTCAAAAAAGCACGAAACAAACAAAAAAGTTTAGAGGAAGAAATCAGTTGGAAAATGTATTTCTTAGAGGAGGCATATCTTATATGTTACTTGATGTATTTCTAGACTACACATCAGTGTGTGTATTATGGCCTGTAGAATCTTTCAGTTATATCTGTACAAGGAAAAAGTGAATTTCTATCCGGGAAAGTCTTTATAGAAAATATTGGATTTAAGACATTCCTGAGCATTTCCCTAAAGTCTCAAGAGGCTGTGACCAATTTAATTCATAGGATTTGTAGGATAAAGTTTCTTGGAATACCACCAAGATGAAACCCAGGGTGAAATGTTTTATGCCTTTGTTTAAATAACTTTCTAGTAAGTAGAGATTTTGTGTTCATCAGGTGGGTTGATTTTTTACTAAAAAGAACATTCTGTCTCTAGTTTTCCAAGATGGAAAAATAATGGGACATAACTAGTTCCCTGATTGTGGTTTTCATAGTTACGTTTGTAGTGATCCAAAGACAAAGAGACATTGCTTAAATCTGATGTATGGAGAATTAATTGACTGGAAATTGTCAATTAATTGTGAGGTTGTAGTTGGTCTTATGAAAGATTGGCTCAAATTCTTCCACCTCTTTATGGATAAACAGTAGTGTAGGATACTTGTTATGATTGAACGTTTGAGCTTCCCCATCCCCAAAATTCATATGTCAAAACCCCATTCTAATGGTATTTGGAAATGGGGCCTCTGTCAGATAGTTAGGTTTAGATGAAATGATGAGGATGGGTTCTAATAATGTGATTAATGTCCTTGTAAGAAGAGGACGAAAATGCAAGACTACCACCTTTGTTTCTACCGTGTCAGGATACTTTGATGCTGGCAGTAGGCAAGGGAGAAGGCCATTGTCTCTATAACTGAATCTTCCAGCACCTTGGTCTTGGACTTCCAGGTTCATAATTGTGAGAAATAAATATCTGTTGTTTCAGCCACCTAGTCAATGGCATTTGTTACTCTCTGCTATGGTTTGAATGTCCTGTTTAAAACTTCGTTGAAAATTTTTCCCCCTTCCCCTGCCCTCCCTTCAACCCCTCCACCCCTCCCTATTCACAAAGACTTTGCTTCTATTTTTTCCTTTTCTCATATTAATTCCATTCCCTTCTTTTCTTTCCCCATAAAACTCTGTTGAAATTTAATTGTCACTGTAACAGTACTAAGAAATAGGACCTTTAAGCAGTGATTAGGTTATGTGGCTCTACCCTTATGAACAGATTAACGTCATCACTATCATTAAGTGGGGTAGTTATTACAGGAGTGGGTTCCCTAAAAAGCAGGTGAATTCACCCTGATTGTCTGTCTCACGTGTGCCCACTTGCCCTTCTGCCCTATTCTAATCCAATGAAGTCGGGGCCAGATGCTAGCACCATGCTCTTGGACTTGCCAGCCTCCAGATCTGTGAGACACATAAATGTCAATTGTCTCTAAATTATCCCACCTGTAATATTCTGTTTTAGCAGTAGGAAATGGACTAACACAGAATACTGGTACTGAGAGTAAGATACCAAATACAGAACTATTATTATGCACAATAATAATTGTGCATTGGAAAAATCTCAAGAACATTATGCAGAGTAAAAGCTAATTTCAAAAGGTCATAAACTATATAATTTTATTCATATAAAATTCCTGAAATGATAAAATTATAGAGATGAAGAGGACAGTTCTGCTGCTAGGAGTTAGGGATGGTAGGGAACAGAGAATAGGTATGGCTACAAAGGAGTCACATGAGGAACATATTTATAGTGCTAGAACAGTTCTGTATTTTAATTCTGACCATGGTTACATAATTCTGATAAAATGAGACAGAAGAGTTACACTCACACATTATACCAATGTTAGTATCTGATTTTGATATCATACTACAGTTATGTTAAATCTAACCAGTAGCTGAAACTAGATGAAGAGTATTGGGTGGGATCTTCTTGTACTATTTTGTAACTTCTTATGAGTCTATCATTATTTAAAAGCTCTATTAATTTAGTTTCTATAGTCAGCCTGAACTCAAACTGCAGAAAATGTAAGAAATTAGTTCTAATAAATGAACGACAATGATTCTTTTATTATGTTATAGATAGCTGGATATATTGATATATTTGTGCCTTCTTGGTGTATTGGCCCTTTCGTCATTATGCAGTGTCTTTCTGACTCTAGTAATATTCATGGTCTTACAATGCAGTTTGTCTGACTTTGATATAGCCAGTCCAGCTCTCTCTGTCCTCTGTCTCTATGGTTCCTGTTTGGGTTATCTCTAGCTACCATCTATCCAGCTGTCTCCCTTTACTTCCAGTCCTTTTGTCTTTGAATGTAAAGTATATTTCTGTGGACAGTATTAAATTGAATCTTTTTATACAGTACTTAAATCTCTGTCTTATGATTGAAATATTTATCCCATACACAATTCACATTTAATGTAATTAATTAGATTTCTTGGTTGACAATTTATTTCTTTCAATACAGATGGTTCCAGACTTACGATGGTTAAACTTGAAATTTTCAATTTTTTCAATTTTCAACTTTACAACGCTGTGAAAGCGATATGCATTCAGTAGAAACTGTACTTAAAATTTTAAATTTTGATCATTCTCTGGGCTTACGATATGCAGTATGTACTCTCATGCCCTGTTGGGCAGTGGGAGGGCACTGCAGCTCCCATCACCCTTGTGGTCCTGTTGGTGAACAACCTGTACAGTGTTACTAAGCTATGATATTCGGTAGGTTAGGTATAATAAATATATTTTTGACTTTTGATAGTTTTAACTTATTATGAGTTTATTAGTGTGTAACCACATCATAAATTGAGGTACATGTATACTTTGGATATGCCATTTTATTGCCTTAATTAGATTCTTTTTCTTCTGATAAAAAGTCATACATAATTATATCATTGTTCCTTATATATGATAAATAATCTTTTACTGTTTTTGAGGTTTTTCTGTTTGTACTTGCTATCAGTTTTTTGACTGTGACATTTTTGATGTGGTTTTCTGTATTCAGAGTACTGTATTTAAAATTGAGGTTCTTGGATTGCTAGATTAATGTTATTTCAAAATTAAATTTACAGCAAAAAATATGTCCGCCTGAGGAGACCCACAAGTTCTGTGGGGGGACCGCAGCCCGCCCGAAGGAAGGCGGTCACGGAGTCCACCCGCGCGCGGCCCCAGGGAACTTCTGCCGGAGGCTGGACCTGCGAGAAGTGGCCGAAGGTGAACCCCCAACAACAGCGCATGGCCGCCATAGGGACCGACAAGGAACTGAGCGACCTGCTGGACTTCAGGGCGAGGTTTTCCCCACCTGTTAATAGTGGGAAAACCAGACCAACGACACTGGGAAGCAGCCAGTTCAGTGGATCAGAACTTAGAAGATGATAAAACATTTTCCACCTTTCTTTATGAAGCCAGAATTAACCTGATTATGTAAACCAGACAAACAGTAAACAATAAAGGAAGGACAAAGGAAAAGAAAACTATGGACAAATTCACCTCATGAACATATTGCAGAAATCCTCGAAAAGAAAAAAGCAAATTAAATTCCACTGTTCATAAAAGGAAAATCATAATCAAAACAAACTACAGCTAGCATCATACTAAATGGTGAAGGATTGAAAGTTTTCTTCCATAAACAAGAACACAGCAAGAATGTCTACTCTTAACCGGTCTCCAGTGCAGTGTTTTACTAGAAAATCCTGGTCAGCATTGATATGGCAACAAAAGGAAATAAAAGAGGAGGAGATTGGGAAAGAAGAAATAAAACTGTTTCCATTGACAGACAACATGATTGTCCCAAAGAATCTTCAAAAACCTAGAGTTTAGCAAGGTCAAAGGATATAAGATTACAAACACATACCCCATTCCCATCCCAGTCTTAATTCTCTATACATTTAGCCCTCCATTTCTTCAAGTTCATTGTCTGCAGATTCAACCAATCATGAATTAAAAGTATGTGAAAAAAATTGTGCCTGAACTAAGCATGTGTCTGAACTAAGCTCTTTGTTGTCATATTCTGAAGGAATATAATATAACAATTATTTATTTATATAGCGTTTACATTGTCTTAGGTATTATAACTAATATGGAGATAATTTAAAATATACAAGAGGATGTGTATAGGTTGTATACTATGGCATTTTTAAAGGAACTTGACTATCTGTGGATTTTGGTATTTGTGGAGTTTCCTGGAACCACTCTCTTGTGGATACTGAAAAAAACCACTGTGTAGCAATGTACAATAGGAACATGGAATAATAAGTACTACTTACAGTAGTTCCAAAGGAACAGATTCTTAGGTATAAATATAACATACATGTACACTTGATCTGTATGCTGAAATCTAAATAGTACTGAAGGAAATCAAAACAGACCTAAATGTAGAAGTATATTATGTTCATATAAAAACTGTCAGTCCTTCCCAATTTGATTTATAGATTTAATACAGTTCCAATAAAAACTCTATCAGTATATTCTATGGGCACAGGGAATCTGACATCAAAATTTAGATGGAAATGTAAAGAAATTAGAATATTTTAAAATTTTGGAAAAGAATAAAATAAAAGGATTATACTTTGAAAAAAACCCAAAATTAAATCTATTAAGTTTTAACCCATTATTTCCTTAAGTGGATTTTCTACTTTTTCTTTCCCCTACCTAACTCTCTCTCTCTCTCTCTCTCTCTCTCTCTCTCTCTATATATATATATATATATATATGTTGGTAAATTTGGTGTTGTCCCATACATTATTGAGATTTTGCTAATATTGCTTCATTTTTTCCCTATTCTTCTGATTGGATACATTTTATTGCCCTATCTTCAAGTTTACTGATTTTTTTTTTCTTCTGATGTCTCAAATAGGCTGTAGAATGGATCTACTAAATGTTTCATTTTGGTCATTGTTCATTTCAACTCTGAAGTTTCTATTTGTTTCTACCTCTGTACTGAGATTCCCTATTTGTTGAGTTAGTCTCATCATACTTTCATATAATTATTTAAGCATGGTTTCTTTAATTCTTGAACATAAATATAAGCTGTTTTTTGAAGTCCAAGTCTGATGAATCTGACATCTGGATCCACTTGTTAGTTATTTTTGACTGTTCTTTCTCCTTCTCTTGAGTATGGTTCATATTTTTATGTTTATTTGTATGTCTTTTCATTTTTTTGAAAAAAACTAGACATTTTAGATTATTGCAGGTTCTTGGATTTTGCTGAGAGTTGTATTTATTTTTTATTTTAATTTTAATTTTTGTTTGGTACCGGGGATCGAACTCGGGTCTTTGCGCTTGCGCAGCAGGCGGCGAAACCACTGAGCTAAATTCCCGGCCCTGAGAGTTTTATTTTATGTCTTGTATTTTCTGGAATTTGAGCTGAAAGTTTCTCCTATGGTACATGGCTACTTTTATCTCTGCTCAGTTTTAAAAATATTTATTTTTATTTTTTGTCTGGTTTCCTAATGGTTGTCACTGTATCTTTATATCTTAGATACCAACCAATAATTTAGGCTAAGATTGTATTCAAATACCTCAAATCATAATCCTCCACTCTCAGCTGATAGAGCTTTGTATTCATTTTGAGGTGTATTCAGTATTAAAGTTATTCCTTTACCTCGGCTATTACTTTCCACCAGCCAGCTCAAATTTGCCTTGCTCTCCTGCTTAGTCTGCCAGTTACACAGGATGATGTATGGAGTGTATTAACTGATTGCCTAGACTCTTTCATTTTTAGGAGTAGGGAGATTTTTGACCTCTTTATGCCCCCATAAGTGATTATATGTTTTTAAAACATGAAAGATGGAAGTGTTTTATTTACAAATCCAATTTATGATTAGAGGGGAAAGAATCTGCTTTCCCAGGACAACATTTCTCTTTCTTTAGAAATATCACATCAGAAGTGATATTTTGGTGATACAAAATATAATACATATTCAAATGGGGGTAAACTGGATTTAATTAAAATTTTTCTTTTGTACTGGGGATTGAACTAGGGACCTTGTGCTTGCGAGGCAGGCAGCAGAACCACTGAGCTAAATACCAGACCCCGATTCAATTTTTATCTTGACACGTGTGTGACCTGGGTCAAATTGACTATAAGGTAATTTGTGTAGGTGGGGTGACTTGGTTATTGTATCCATAAAAATGTTGATGATGTAATCCACATCATTAACTTCCTTACTTCAAAGAGCATTAATGGACTTATTTTAAATCCAAGCAGGATTTAAAAATTGTGAACTCATTGCAAACTTATACTTTAAATTTAACAGTTAATTATTCATGTTAATGGAGATAAGCAAGCAAAAGTATGGTAATGTCCAAGAATTAGGCCAAATGAAGATCACATTGCTGCTGTGCTTTTAAAAATGTTTCTGTTGGAAAATAATCTTCTCTGTCAGACAACAACAGATTTTAGCTACCAAGATTGAACACTGCATTATTCTTTGTGTATTCTTTAGTTTTGTCTTGACATTTGTTTACAGGCACTGTATTGTCACATTTTACAGATCAAGAAAATGTGGCTGAGAGAAGCTGCTCAATGAAAGGTATATAAAAATATAATGCACATTAGAAACCCAGATTGTCTCACCTCCAAGATCATGTTCGTATGGTGTATGACCATGCATTCTGAAAATTCACAGAACGGTTTCCCAGTGGAGGGTAATATGAATATTAAAGGTGAGACTTTTTCATTTCCTTATTTTTCCTTTCTGTTGACCTTGTAGCATTGCTCCCAAGACTGATTAAAGAGTCTACTTACAGCGGTTTTGGGCTTTCTTTTTGCTAGCCTTCAACTTCCCTAGGGCAGAGCAGTAATTGCTTTTATATTCTTTGTAGCTCTTGCTTTACCTGACAAGAAAAAATATATAAGCACAATTACTTTGCGGTCACTTAAATACAGGCAATCTTCCCTTTGCCTCCCAAATTTTAGAAAAGCTTAGGTAAACATTTAAGATCTTAGATTTAGCCTCTTGAAAATTCACAACTTTTGTTTTATTTTTTGGTACCGGGATCAAACTTGGGTCCTTCGCAGCAGGCAGCGAAACCACTGAGCTAAATCCCCAGCCCAAAATTCACAACTTTTAACCTTGATATAATGACCAGATTAGTGCTTCAAATTCAATGTATTCTCTATTACCTTCATTATATGCAGAATACTTGATGATTGACTGAAGAATAAAATATTAACCATAATTTTTCCCCATTAGTAAAAGTATTGGTGATACAGAAAGATATTTTGTATTATCTTTGAGTTTCATTCATTTATTTCCAGAGCATGATTCTTCTTTAAATATCACACTTCAGGGTCAATAAAAAAATAAAAAAGATCTTACTTGGCTTCTATACTTTGAAAACACGTGATGAATTTGAATAATACCTCAGATATCTGAGAGGTGAATGATTTGTTAAAATTCGCTAATTTTTAATTTGAGAGTACCTGTCAAGAGGGGACAGGATGTTTCCTGTCCTCTGGGGTGACACATGACCAAATGGACCGAGAATGCTAATGTTTATTTACCTTTTGAGAATGAATGTGCGCTAAATCATTTTAGTCTCTCTGATGCTCACAAGGGAGATGGGAAAGGTCTCATGAACAAGAAACATAAACTTAAAGGGGCAAAAATACAAGTCATTCATTTGAAAAGAGAGCCTGTGGGCCCCATGCTTGTGAGGGGCTTCTGAGGGAATTGGTTTCATAGGTCCCAGGGTTCATTTCACAGGTCTCAGCCATCTATACACTGACAGATTCCTGTAGCCATGCTCCAAGTGGTCCTGGCTACTGTTTAAACTGGCAGCAGGCTTTGGGGTCATCCACATGGTGGTAGCTTTATAAGTATACAGAATGCAAGAGTTACAGGGTCATGGAGGCTTCTACCCAGATTTCAGAGGAAAGCTTGGAAGGATAGACAATATGCCCCTGAGAGGGCAGTGTGTGAAGCTGTGAGAGTGAAGCCAAAGGTGGAGAGCTCAGGAAGTATGATATGTCAGGAATATAGAATGTCTGCTGAGGAAAGCTGCAGGCAGGGAATGGAACCAACTTGAGAGAGGAGGTTTGTGGGCTGCGACTCACAAAGCCATAAGCAGCAGGATTATCTAAGCCCTTTGGAGCCCACATCTTACTATAACTCACCCCAGGTGCTGGACATGGAGCTATATAATTTAATGTTTGCCCTGATGGGTTCTGGTCTTGCTTTGATCTAATTCCTGTCTCTTCTGGTGTATTCCTCCCTTCTGTAGTGGGAATGTACCCCGTGCCACTGTATGTTAGGAGGATTTAACTTTTTAAAAATTTTTACAGGGGCTAATAGCTAAGAGTTTGTCTTGTGTCTCAGGGGAGACTTTGGACTTGGATTTCTCAGCATTGCTGGAACTATTAAATCTTTGATGACTCTTAGAGAGGGACTAAATGCATTTCGCATAATGAGATGGCAATGAGCCTTTTGGGGTCCTGAGGAAAAATGTTATGGTTTAGATCTAAAATATTCCCTACATGTCTCATATTTCAGAGCTGGGATCCTGTTGCAGGAGGCCAGTCACTGGATGGATGTATTTTTGTCCCTGCCTCCTCCTTTTGCATCTGCTTTATGGCTGCTATGGGGTAAGTACCTTTCCTCCACTATGCCACTCTGTCGTACCATTTATGCCTTGGAGCCAGCTGACCATATACTGAAACCATAAGTGAAAATAAACTCCACCTTCTTAAGTTGTAGGTGTCTGGTATTTTGTACTAGCAATGGGAAAATGACTAGTACACTTCCTAAAGTTGGCCTCTCCATGTGAAATATAATATTATTGAGATTTGTAATTAGGCAATCTAGAAATTGAAACATATGTGTTTGGGCCCTGGAAGATGAACAAGAATGATTAGGGCAGATGAGTAGCCCTTAGAAATATCTTGGAAAGTGGTACACTGACAGAAAGTTCCAGAGTCCCCATGCAAACTCTGAGTCATGAGAAACTTGAAGAAGAAATTTCTTTTGGGGGAATAATAAAACTTTAAAAAATTATTTTTCTTTATTTAAAGACATTGTGAGGCCTGCTAAATAAAACTACTAGTGTAGAAAATAAAGGTGTTAGATTTGGCATTGAGATGTAATTTTTCCATGAAGCTCTTTAGAATTTAGATTTGACTTTGTGGAATGTCAACTATTGTTTATGACCGTACTTAGCTGTGACAGTACATAAATAATAAGTGTTTGCTCCATTTTATTTCTAAGAGCATAGGATGCTCTCTGACAGTTATTTGAAATTTTTCTGTCCAGTGGAAGTGGAAGTCAACGTTCTTCTTTATGAGACACTAAGTTCACGACATTGACTGCAAGACAAAATAGATAGATTTTCTGTGTTCTGATTTACTTGTAGAGTTCATTCAAATTGTCAGATGAAACTTGGCTTTGTATGTATAAAAATATATATAGATACTGTTTAGCTGCTCTATTATTGCTACACTTTAGAGTATATGACAAATGTATATAAGTATCAGGCATCCATCACACAGAAACTACTATGAGTTTAGAAAAGAGAAAATTTAATATCTAATTGGCTGCACAGATGATGGTATTCAAATTGGAGGGATATTCTAAGGATTAATAACATCAGGAAGCTTTTACCACCATGTTTTAGTTATCTTCTGTTGTGTAATAAATTGCCCCAAATTTAGTAGTTTAAAACAGCAAAACGTCATCTCATACTGTTTCTGCTGGTCATGAATGTGGACGTGGATCACATGGGTTCTTGTGGCTCTGCAATCTGACCTGTGGGTGTTTGGCTGAATGAGGAATCACCCAGGTGATGGTTGGTAAGCTTTGTTCCCTTGCCATAGGGGCCTCTCCGTAGGGTAGCATTATGTCATGGCAGCTGGCTTCCCTAGAACAGGTAGTCTAAGACAGTGAGTGACAGTAAATGAGAGAATAACCTGGTTTTCCTGCCATCCATCTCTGTTCCAGAGTAGACAGTCTAGTTTCCCTTGCTGGAAGTCAGTCAAAAAGGGAGCCTGTATGAGTCAGCTCTCTTACAAGACAAGACAGAGTGGGGAAAGTCAAGCACTGTATCTGAAGGCAAACGGTCCTCAGGAAAGGCATGTATGCATTGCACAAGACCTGTAGCAAAGGGTCCCAGACTGCTGCGGCTAACTCACAGAGATACCAGTGGATATTGTAAACTTTTTGAGACTAGTGTAGTAATAATTTCTGTCCATTGGAAACCACATGCAATACTAGCTCAAGGTAGTTCATATATTCAACGTTAGATTGTGCTATATTCCTTTTTGATGTTTTGCAGTTGCTGGGACTAACTTACTTGAGTAACAAGAATTGGGGGTTTATCTATACATAGAGGAGCTATGAAAAAATCCTAAGCCATTAAGTGAACTAAGAAAGTTTGAAATTGGGCATTATTTCTGTTATGACTCACCACAGCCATATTGATAGAACATGCCTGGGGAATTTAAGTTTTCAATGCCTTAGAGTCTAGCTTCTTGCCTGTTCTCATCCCATTTTTACCTAAATGTTGCAGAATTCAAGGTTGGGGAATGAGAATCCTGTAGTCCTGATAATGCACAGAGAATAAAAGTGTGTCCTAAGACACAGTGACATTTGTGAATCCTAGGGAGTGGCACTTTCATATTTTAGTGATTAATTTGTAAAGGCTGCTGTTTGAAAGGAAGAAAAATCTGGAGGCATAAATATGTAAGGTGCAGCCAAACCCAACAGCTTTCAGTTCCTTACATACCTCGGGCTCCCGGACAACTTCAGCTTTTGCATCTGCTGTTTACATTGCAACAGCAGACTTCCTCCTCTTTCCACCTGTCTACCTCCAGTAGGGGTTGATTTCCTTCCAGGCTTTAGCCCAAGGCTCACTGTCTCTAGGAAGGTTTCCTGTGTTACCCAGTCTGGTTTGGTGGCCTTTCTGTGTACCATAGTAGCTGGTACCCTCCAATTATTATACTCACTGTACTGGACCACAAAAGAATCTTTCTGTCTCTTCTCCCTGTGTGGTAAATTGCATGAAGGAAAGGCCCATTGTTGTCAGGTCACCATTGTATGTTCAGTGCTTGACACCTAGGTAGTCAATAAATATTTAAGGATGGTTATCTGTCTAGGAATCACCTTTAAAGAGATTATAGCTTTTATTCCAGTGAGCCAAGGTAGATGCTTCTATTGGAGACAAAACGTCTTCTGTTATATTACTAAAAGGTGTTAAAAGAGGAAGTGGTATTTTAATAGGAAATGCTATTTAACAAGATCCACGTATTGACATTATGACTCAAATGTTCATAAGAAAAACTTGATAGTAGGCAGTTGTGCTCTTTCTTGTCTTTTCAATATCATTCAGCAATTTCCAATTTTAACTTAGTCTCTTCTATGTTAATGCAATCTTTGGAGGAAACAAAAAGGCTTTACTTTTTCCTTGAGAAGGTAGTCTAAGTTGGGGTTTAGGTGTCTTTTGTCATGAGGAATTGAGCACCTGCTCAGTGGTCATCTTCTGGCCATTGGACCAAGGGCAGTGGACCTGGTCCTGCCTTGCTGCTGGGTTTCCTGTATTGGTACCTGCCTAGTTGCTTCCTCTGATGGTGTTCAGGTCCTGCTATGCCTATGGTCTTGAGGGCCTTCTCTCTTCTTGTTGATAACATCTCTTGGTCTTTAGAAAAGTCCAAGAAATCTGAACTGCCCACTTTGTACCATCTTAGGGTGTGTGTGTTTGAGATTTCCACAGGTTCATGCATCAGCGCCATTGTTATCACCTAAGCAGCACATCTCTATTTCTAGGCGGAATACCAGGCTCCCTTGGGGCAGTATACTCTCTTCAGGATATTCTCTAAAAAGCCAGACCTGGCTAACTTTCTCTGTTATTCCACTAAGCCTTTTCATAGGTCCTATTATTTTGTACTTCTCACAACCAAGGCTCAGAGTAAAGAGAGCCTGCCTCAGTGTCCAAGGTAGGATGGTAACCCCAGTCTTGTATCTGATAAGCCAGTATCTACAACTTTATGTACTCCCTGAGTTCAGTCTTCTAAGCTTATTTTTTTTTTAGTTCAACATATAACCTCTTTTCACCTTAGTGCCTTCCCCTGACTAATCAAAAGCATTTTGGCTTTTGGAAGATCATTTTTCCTGTGGGCATAAAAACATTTGATTTGAAACTCAAAGCCAGGCATTGACTTCTTTCTTGAGGAGGTACCTTCTCTGTCTTTACCCAGGGACATGGCCCTGTGTTCATGGCTCAGCTTTACTGGTGAAGGACAACAAGTTCAAAGAACAGAGGTGGGGAAGTGGAGGCAGGCAAGGGAATTTAATATCCCCAAATATTATTCTATTCCATTTGTAGTAATCATTTATATTGCATTTGTATATTTATAGGCGGTTTTAGAGTATACAAAAGCTTTTGCTCTTGATGCAGTAGAATAACGATAAAAGCCTAAACCTTAGACCAGGTTTTTAATCATATTTTAGCCACTCACCAGCAGTGTAATGTTGGATGAGCTAATTTAACTTTCTTCATCTATAAAAAGCAGATAAAGGGATCTAAGAACAGAAGGTAAGGGATCTAAGAACAGAAGGTAAGGGATCTAAGAACATACTCATGAAGGTATAATTAACATTAAATAGGACTTCATTTAGGTGAAGAACTTAGAATTAGTATATGCTATTTATTGGCATGATTTTTGTTTCAAGACATGGAAAAATATAAATAAGAATCACACTATTTTTTTAAAGCCTGTATTAGTCTCTTTGAGCCTGCCTACTGTCAGATTTGTACAAACTTCAGGCTCAATTATGGACCCCCTCCTAGTCTAAAGTTGGGTAAGGAAAATAGAGGTCTTTAATTGCTAAAATATTTGGCATCTGTGCCATCTATGTGGTCATTCCTCATGACCCTGGGATGCCTTTGGGCCAGGCAGGGCTTGTGGGTTTTGTTGATCAATGCAAAGAGCCTGGCTTCCCAAGTGGAGGCAAAGAGTGGGGAGCAGTTCCAACCTTCACTAAAACTGCAGCATGGCACACATCTTTCGTATCTCTGCCTCCTCATCCAATGCCATTCCCTTCCTCCCTCCTTTCCTGGGCCAACCGAACTCAATCTAGGAGTTCACACTTTTGAAAGAGAATCCAGCAAGAGAGATTGATATCAGGAAAATTTCTACTTCTGCAATGCACTTCCCACGTTTAAGCAAAGGCCTGCTGTAGCAGAAACAAAGCATATCCGAGTATCTCAGTACATTATTCTACTGTACATTGAAGAAATGGGAGCAGGTATTATGATTATGTCACAATACAATAGAAAGATAAAAAATTTTGATTGACACTTTAATCATTTAACCTAAATCCAGTGAAAGAATTTTAGGAATGGACATTGTAGACAATGTTGAATTGTGTTCGTGGCTCAGCTTTACTGCTGAAAAGAATAACAAGTTCAAAGAATGTGATTATAAAGCACAAAATTTGACTAAAATTGTAAGATTTTTGTCAGGCTTGTACTTAGGAGAAATAAAGGGAATTGGTACAACTGAATATTTGGTTGGTTTCAGAAAGAATTCACCCAAGTAATTGGAATGAATTCGGAAATCTGAAGCTGGAATGAGTTTAGCACTTGAAGTTACATGTTTCTGCATAATTAAAGATGGAAATGGAAATATATACATAAACAAGTGAAATTTTGCAAGAAACCCTAGACAATGTGTAGAGGTGAAAGAAAACTTTACAACTAAAACTAGAAACTCAGAAACTGTAAAAGAAAAATACAGATGCATTTATTAAAAGTTAACAACAATTTAGATAGTTAATACACTATCATAAAGCAGAAAATAGATGATATACTTGGAAATTTCATATTTGGTAATACAAATAGCAAATATATAATTATGCACAGAGCACTTACAACTTGAAAAAAATGAGGCAGTAGAAAATGGAGAAAAGTATATGCTCAATAAACACATGGGAAGTTGACATGGTATATCAATTTACTGATATTAGACTGACAAAATTAAACACACAAATGTAAAGGACTATCTAAGGGAACATAGGCCTAAGTAAGTACATTTATACACCTACACTGGGATTTGTGCATACACTTGAAAAGAGATGGGGCAATGCCTAGTAAAATAAAAATGAAAATATACATATATGGTGACCTAACAATTTCACTTATAGAAATATAGCCTAGAACAAGAGGCAAACATAAATGGAAGTGCACAATTTATCACCATGTTGTTCATGATAATTAATAAATTATGGCACATTCATAGCATGGAAAGTTATGCTTCTATTTTTTTTTCAGTTATGCTTCTATTAAAAGGAATGACCTGGCACTATGTTATTTTGGAGGGATTCACATGAAATATTATTTATTAAGCAAACAAATGTTTGGAAAATGTAGATAACACTCAGTTTTCCTTTTTTAAAAATTAATTTTATTGGTACATTTAAGGTATAAAATATAATGACATTCATCATTGGAAATTTGCACCTTTACATAATCCATCTTGGTTATTTTTTCCCCCTTCCCCTGCCCTCCCTTCAACGCCTCCATCCCTCCCTATCTACAAAGACTTTGTTTCCATTTTTTTCTTTCTCTCATATTAATTCCATTCCTTGATTTCTTTTCCCCTACCCCTCCCACTTCCCCCTTGCACCTTTTCTTCCTGTTTCACATTATCTATGTATATGTGCTTAAAGAGATGCATACTAACTTTTAACATGGGGTACCAGGGGTGATGGTGATGAGCTGGGGCAAAAGAAATATTGGTAGATAAGAAGGAAGGAGAAAAAAAACCTAGACCAAAAACAAATGTACAGTGGCCAAATCAAAAGACACACATAGAAATAAGAGAGAAAGATAAAATTAGTTCTACGTACACTGACCTATATGAATGTCTCATAATAACCTGTCAAGTGTCAGTTAGTTTGTGGAGTAATTTATATGGTATGATTCTAATTTTATTAAAATGATCACCTAGATATGTATATATTTATCTTCTATGTTTATGTGTATGGACTTATGAACATGTATATATTTATGTACATATACATAAATATAAAGTTATGGAAACATACACGAGACTGGATACTATAGGCAATTAGAATGGAGCAAGGACAGCATGGCATCTTTATTTTATTTTTTGTTATGCATTATTTTACTTGTTCGATACTTGCATTAATTTTGTAATTTATATTTCCCTATAAATTTAAACAATATTAACTTAGATATACATAACTTCTAGATTCCACCAATATGTTGACTCAGCCAAATAATACACCAATTCTGGCCCATGGCCAACGTTATCTAAGCCAAACTATGATCTTGGCCTAAAGTGAAATTACTTTCTTTATGCTAAGTAATTGCTAAGATTCTATTAACATGTACATATTTTCATATGTTTTTCACCTATATAATTAATTCCATATTTACATACTATGGAAAAGAGAATCCAATAGCTTCAATGACTTGCCAAAGGTCATACAGCTAAGGATCTAAGCTATTTGGATCTCAAATTCCAGGTTTTATCTTGTTATATCAGTGGTCCCCAATTGTTTTGGCAACAGGGGCCAGTTTCATGGAAGACAGTTTTTCCATGGATTGGGGGTAGAGGATGGTTTTGCAATGATTCGATGACATTAAATTTATTATGCATTTTATTTCTATTATAATTACATTGTTATATATAATGAAATAATTATACAACTCTTCATAATGCTGAATCAGTAGAAATCCTGGGCTTATTTTTGTCCAAGTAGATGGTTCCATCCAAGGGTCATGGAAGACAGGGACATCTAAAGTGTGTTGCTTATGTCCAGTCTACTTTGTAATCTCATTTTGGTTGCTTTCACTGCAGAAAATCCTGTTTCACAGATAGGATGTTGGAAATGAAAGCAGGCTTTATAGTGCTTTTGTGGCACTCTCAGGATACTCTATTTTAACTTTAATCCAGAATATATGGAGATTTAAAGTTGTCTCGATCATCTTTTTGCCTTTTTTTTTTTGGTACTGGGGATTGAACTCAGGACCTCATGCTTGCCAGGCAGACACTGTGCCACTGAGCTACATCCCCAACCCACAACCATACTTTTAAGTCCACCATCATTTGCAATCTCAAGCAGTTAATCTTTTAGCATGGACAAAGTTGATTCATCTGGGTTATTCACAAATACAGCATGGATCCAGTTTTTCCCAGCACAGGGGGCTTTTGTGGTTGGGAGGTAATGCTCAAATTCTTTTGAGAGCTGAGATAGATGATCATGTACCAATTGAGAGAAACAAGGCCCTGACTCAGTCTTTTTCAAAATAGCTATTGAAGTTTAAAACATGTCAAAAATCCCAGTGTTCTTTCATTGTGCCCGTGATTCCAGTTTGGCTTTGAATGCAACCACTTTATCTGCCAACTTGAAGATAGTTGTCATTCTCCCCTGAAATGGCAAGTTGAGTTTGTTGAGCAAGTTGAATATGTCACATGAGTAAGCTAATTTTCGGACCTATTCTGTGTCACTGAAATTTGCTGTCATTGGTTACCGTTTTTCTAAAAGTAACCCCTGGAGTGGCTCTCAACTCAAAAACTCTGGCCAATGACGCACCCTTAGAAAGCCATCTCATTTCTGTGTATAAGAGAAGATGCATGGGCTCTGCATTTATCTTCTCACAGAGCTACGTGAACAAATATGAGTTAAGAGCATGCACTTTAATGTAGTTAATAATTATAATCAAGTCCTGCAAAGTATTTCAACAATTTATCTCCTTATGGTGCTAGCCAAAAGTGGAACATGTGCCACCTTTAGAACTGTAGCCTCTCCTAAAAGTTCATAACAAATGTCATTAGCGGCAGGCAGGATCATTTTTTTTAACCAATAGTAAAATTTTCTTGGCTTTATCAATGTGGTTAGCCACAAAGAATTATTCCCCAGTGCAGATACATTTGATGAAGTTGTTGCTTTCAATAGTTGCTTTTGTTCTTTGTGTTCATCTTTTTTTTTTTTTTCTTTTGAAAAACTCCACAGGCTTGTATTTTAGTGCAGGGTGCTTGGTCTCCATGTAGTGTAGCAATTTTGAAGATTTCAGGGCTTTGTTGGATAGCCAGCCGCCACATCTATACAAAACAGGCTTAGAATATGAACCACCTGGTGCCATGAATCTCCCATTTAAGTATGATTCCTGGTATTTTTCTTTCAAATGCAGCTTTCTTTTTCTTCATAGTCTTAGAGTCTTCTGCTATCTCATCATCGGATCTTTCCCATTTTCAAAGAAGTTCTCCCGTGACATTTAGTTTGTACTCACTTTGGCTAGGGTTAGTTTGTGGATTTATCGAAACTGTGACTGAGACAAATGCACAGTGTGTGAAAGACACACAGATGGAAGTGGTAAATAAAATAATAGGCAGGCCAAATGTGGCCTAAAACAAGTATCAGATTCTGACTTAAAGGCTGCCACCAGATGCAGCTGTACAACTAAAGTACATTAACTACTGTAAAGTCACTACCAAGTGCAGCTTAATTTTCACTTGCCACTCGCTGATAGGGTTTTGATGCGAGTCTGCAGGCAGTTGATTTATTTTGGTCTTTGCACAGTCAAACCTTTCTGCTAATGTGAATCTGTATTTGCAGCAGCTCCCCAGGACTAGCATCTCTGTCTTAGCACCATCTAAGATTCTCATGGAGTGTGCAACCTAGATCTCTCATATGCACAGTTCACAGTAGGGTTTACAGTCCTGTGAGGATCTAATGCCATGGGTGGTCTGAGCGTAGGTAGTGCTCAAGTGGTAATGTGAGTGATTGGAAGTGGCTATAAATGGAAATGAAGCTTGCTCACTGCTCACCTCCTGCTATGCAGCCTGGTACAGCTATGGTTTGAGGGTTGCAGTTCTCTGTATTATATTGCAGGTGCTATACAGCAAATATTTTTCTATATTCTTCCAGCTACCCAACACACAGCCATGGATAAGCATGGATGGGTTATACAGCCCCTCACACCACACAGTAAAATTTTCTTCTCTGGTTGCCAAAGTGCCATTTATTCTTTGCCATCTCTGATGCTCTCTCCTCTTCTTCCTTCTTAGCTAAATCCTGCCAAGGATTTTGTGAAAGCACTAAGTAGCTCTTTTGCATGAGATCCAAGAAGACTTAGCCCTGTGAGCTGGCTTCTGTTTTAAGCAAAATACTCTGCTCCTTAAGAGTATTTTAATTCTTATGGTCAAGGATTTCTTGCTAAAAAAAGAAGCAAAGTAGACCTAACTAAAAGGTCTTATAATTTTAGGCTACTAAAATGAAAGAAATAGAAAAAAGAACCAAAATATAATGTGGAACCAATGAACAGAAACCGTTGTTCACTTAGTCTTGAAATATTGCCTCTGAAAGTGGTAGGACCATTGTACATCTATGTCTGTGCTTTTTAAAAAATATATGCTTGCAGTATAATTATTCATGGTCTTGAGTATTTCATTCTCTGGAATACAGGCAAAGCTTGGATCTTGCTTTTACTCAATGGAATATGGCAAAGGTTAGGTGATGGTTAGATCCAGGACTGAATTATTTTATGTAAGAATCTATTTGGGGAGGTTGGAGGAGAGATTCTCCTGCTGGCCCTGGAGGAATTTGGGTTGGCCTCTAAGAGCTGAGGGTGGTCCCTGGTTGGCTGACAAGAAAAACAGGGACTTCAGTCCTAAACCAAGGAACTTAATCCTGTCAACAGCCACAGGAGTTTGGGTGAGGTCTCTGAGCACCAAAGAGGAGTGCAGCCCGCAGAGTCTCTAAGCAGAACCTAGGTAGGCCATGCTTGGACCCTGGTATAGAAACTGAGATACAGAAGTATTTACAATAAATCTCTACTTACAAACATTCGAGTTGTGAAATTTCACCAATATGAAAGGACTGTGCATTTGGTGTGTTTTAAAAAAAATCCTTTACATTGTATAGTTGTGTCAAAGGTGTATAAGACTCACTTTGTCAGACTCATGAACAAATCTAACTTACAAACTTTCTGCTCGGACAGAACTTACTCATAAATCGGGGATTTACTGTATTGTTGTAAGTCACTGAGTTAGTGGTACTTTGTTATGCATGAGAAATGAATATAATACATAATACAGTGCAGGAGGTCCAGGGAAGAACACAACTCTGAAACATAGGAAACTTGGATACATTCCTCATGTTCCAGTGAACTTGCTACGGGGCATTAAGCAAGTCACAAAACCTTTGGAGGCACTGGCAACCTGATATATGAAAGGAGAGCTTCTTTAAGATCTCTTTAAGTCTTGATCCTGGGAAATAGACATTATTCTCTAATTTTCCAAAAAATTTAAAGTCCATTAAAATCAGCATCCTCAGATTTTGATTGAAGAAAGCAGAAGTCTAAGGATCAGTTCAGAAAGATGCTTATGAAAAACTGTAATCATGATTACCTGCTAGAAATTTCATTGTAAAACTGAGAAGCAAGATGTAACTAAGATGAAGAAAAGAAGAAATGACAATTGTACATTCAGGAACACTTTTAGGAACATATTGGGTGGATCCTGCCCTTATTTCTGGAGCATTACACAATGTAGGAAAACAGCAAACTCTTGGCATCTCAGGAGAGGACTCTGTGCACTCCCCAGGTAAAGCCTCTACGTCCGTCAGAAGCAGCACCTTCACATCATGGGCAGGAGATGATGGTGCAGCTGATTCACCTGCATGGGACACTCTCACTCTGCCATAAACAAGGACAGGGAATGGCCACGGAATCAACAACTGCTTTATTGTATTTTGTGACTATTGTGAAGCATCATATTTCCTATTTAGTGTAAGTAATGAGCCATGGTGAAGCAGAGCCCCATGCTGCGCAGGGTAAATGGTATATTCCCTCCTGACCCTACAGGGTGCTGTAAACAAAGGAGACTTCGGCTATAAATAGGACCTGGGTCAGGAAACGTTTTATGCAATTATTAATAATCAATGCACTATACACACAGTGAAAGGTGAGGATCTGATAATTATCATCCAGTTAGGCAAGCCAAGGAAATCCAGAGGAAATAAAGAAATGACTTCGTTCGCTTTAGGCAGCAGTTAAGGTGACCAGCTGAAAGATATATTATTAATTTACTTTTCCCCCTTTGCATTGATTTAGCTCCACGGTTGACACGGGCACTGGGCTTACCCCAGGAGTCATTCCTTGGAGCACAGGAGTTAGCAGTCATTTGCAAACTCACCACGGACCGGAGGAAATCCTGGAAGACACAGCAGCCAAGGCCAGTCATTACAACCTGTGGCAGCTCCCCTGCTTGGGCTCTCCCTCTGCCTTGTGGGTTCCCTCCCTCTCAGTCCTCCTGGACGGCCTGGCTGGCTGATGCTTTCCAGCACCTGTCACCCTGGATTTTGGCAGAATGAAGTGAGGAGACAGCTGGAGTCATTATAGTTCATCTGTTTGAAGACTGCCCAAATGAAAAACAAACAAACAAATCTGGTGAGTTTCATGATTCTTTTAAGTGTACAGAAATGCAGCTGCTAAGTTGTGTAGGAGATCAAAGGAGCCTTTTCAATTCAGGACACCAAAGTGTTCTTCCTGCCTTGATCCCGGATGGAGATTTGTTAGCAAACTTTAGAAGGAAGTTGTGGAAGAGCATTAGGTCTATTAAACTGGTCAAAATTGTGAGAAGTTCTTTGTAAAGCTCATTAGATGTCCTCCTTGCTGATCTCTGTGGAGAATGTGACAGTGTAGTGTGTCCTGAGGTTTTATTCTGGGTGACAGGAATCAAGGGCATAGTTAAAAATCATTTATTTAATACAGTGATAAGGTAATAGGATTGCTTTCCTGTGAATTGTCAATTTCTTGAAGAAGAAAAATATATTCTGCAGCATTAGTAACTTTAGTACTTTGAGTGAAATTTAATCTTAGCTGCTAAGTTTGAAGTTGTCTTTTAAAAATATTAAGCATTATATAGATAAAATGACTGGCACATTATTTTTAATATACATTGCAGTGTTTAAAATAACTTAGGGGGCCGGGGATTTAGCTCAGTGGTTCTGCCGCCGGCCTCGCAAGCGCAAGGACTGGAGTTCGATCCCTGGTACCAAAAACAAACCGAAAAAAGAAAATAACTTGGGCTCCAATAGATTGGGGTAAACAAAAATATGTATTTATTATCTTTGAGTGGTACCTTCGCAGTTATTGGTAATTTTCTATTTGTAAAAGAATGTAAAATTACTTGTCTTGTGCATTGCAATAGGGAGATGAGCTTCAATATTTGAATATTAAAAATTTCCAAACATTAAAACCTTGAACATTAAATTCTTGGAGTTGTAGTTTCAATTTTATTTTGATCCAAATTGGTTACTATGGCGGTTTGTAAGTGGTTTGCACTTTACAGTCATTTTTCTTTAACATGCTTTATATGATTTCTTGATTCATCTCTAATTAGCAGAAATTTTGAAATGCTATATGACTAGAACTAACAGCAAGCATATCCTATAATACATTTTGTTGTTGTTCATAATATTGTATGTCTGATAAAATTGATCTTGGTCATTCTGAGAATTTTTTTTCTGACTTAGTTGCTTTTGGATATTTTTTTTCCTAGCTTAAAAAATAGTTTTCACATGGTATTATTTTAATCCACAAGCTTCTTTGAGAACTGTTTAATACCTAGTTATTTGGTCAAGTCTGAATCATATTTTGACAGCATTGAGGGGCTTAAGAGGTGTAGAGAGAAAATGAGTGTGGAAGAGGCTCTTGAATTAAAAATGTATAAAGGTTAAACATCAAACACAACTGTCATCATCATAATAATTTTAAATCACAGCTGACCATGGATATTGATATTTCCCTCCAATGAATCCTAAATTCCCCCATGTACTTTTTCTTCTGTTGACATGATTTTCATTTTCTTAGCCTCTGGGACTTAGCTCCATAAAAAGGTAGGTCTGAGGACAGGATCCTCAAAGGTAGGTTTCCATTTCAGAGCCTTACCAGACAGCTTGCCAAATTTCACATGAGATGCTGGTTGAGGTACAACCTCTCTCAAGGTAGTAACCCTGTCTCAAGGTGGTCTTGGAAAATTAGTGAGCTAAATCAATGGCTGAGTCTGAAATGGACAGCAGCTCACTGATCGTATTTATCTAGTTGCAAGAGAAACTTGTTTAAAATTATGTTTATGGAATTTCTGGAACCAAAACTTGGAAACAGTCTCTAGTCATTCATCAGAAAAGCCATTTTAATTTTTCCCACCAAAATTTGAAGATTGATTCACTGACCTTTTAATTTGGTGGTGGGCATACAGTTTGACTGTCAGAAAGAAAGTACAATTATCCATCTCTGTAAAATGCTTCTAATTTTATTATACTGGTGTACATTTGTTTTGATTTTCTAATTTATATTTTAAAAATAAAGTCATTTAATTTCTAAAATAAATCCTGTAATATTTGCAACTTAATTTCACTAAATGGGGTTTGTGTTTTATAAGATACATGGGGGTTATAAACTTTATTAAGGTAGTTGCTAGTAAGTTCAGAGCAAAATCTGTTACTTATTGAAAATAATTTTACCAAAAATATGTGCATTGTAGATAAAATATATAGAAAGCATAGAAGTGGTTTTAAAAACTGCTCAATTTCAAGAGACAAACATTAATATCATGGCATATTTATTTGTATGAAATGTATTTTTTTAAAAATTGGAATCATACTGTGTGCATATAATATTCTTTTTTAAACCATAAAACAATTTTTCAAGTACTCATGGTTATTTTTAGTGACTACATAATATAGTGTTCAATAGTCGATAGATTAGCTGTAATTCTTTAGTTGATATTTCAAAGTTCCTTTTTCCTTTTGGTACTGGGGATCAAACTCAGGTCCTTGTTCTTGAAAGGCAGGAGGTGGAACCATTGAGCTAAATCCCCGGCCCAAGTTTCATTTTATATTAAGTGGATATAACAAGGTTTTCTTGGTACAGTATGATTAGGTATTGGAAATATTGGCTCTTCTTTATCACACCAAATCTGGTTGTATTCACTTTCCTAGAATAGACTGTCTCACTATGGAAATGGAAAAAGGGGGCTCTTTAAATGATTTCTACACTTTCATTTTAATTTTAAGGATGCACAGTGGAGACATCTTTTGTTATAGCTAATTACTAAATGTGTTCTACAAAGATTAATTCAAAAGGACTTAATAGACCATTAATACATCAGGGGAACACCTTGTAAAGATTCATCTTTGCAAATCATTTAGGTTCTAAAGTTTAAAATGTTTTTCCTTGCAGGGTATCCTTATACTTGTCTATTTGCAAGGAAATAGAGATATTTGGCTTTATTAAAATTCTCAGGGTACATTTGATAGTACTCCCTCTAATGAATCAATAGTAGTGTCAGCTGAGGACCGTGATTTCATGGAGGTCATAAAATCAGTAGTAGGTGATGGAATTTTAAAAACTAATTGTCAGTATTAGCTTAAAATAGTTTCTGGCTAGCCATCCTTAGTTCAACAATTCTGTTTTAGGAAGACATTTTAAAAGGTGCATTTTTAGGGGCCAGGGTGTAGTTCAGTGGCAGAGTGCTTGCCCAGCGTGCACGAAGCCCTGGTTTTGATGCCCGGCACTACAAAGGAAAGGATGACTTTGTAATATTTCCCAAGTCCAGGGCTGGGGTCAGCCTATTGCCAGGATCTGTGGGAACTCTCACAGGAAAAGTGAGTGTAGGTGATTTATGTATGGGTCAATGTGATTTAGAAATAAAAAGAGAAGCACCCACTTTATTCCTTTTCTAGTGTTTAACTCCTAATTTACAACTTCACGGGCTGTATTGCAAAGGGAACCGGAGTTTCATCCCTTCACCTGGTGCTGCATTTGGGGAAGTCCACTTACTGTCCTGGGTCTCTCCCAGATGTCAGCACCACTCTTTCTCAAAGTGTCAGCGGTGGCAGACAACATAAACAGCAGAGGAGGAGGAGGAGGAAGGAGGGGCCATACCGGTGCACACCCCTCGGTGACATGGTGTGGGCAGGTGCAGGGAGTGCAGGGCACATGGGGTTAAGGGCTTTGATGTACCCCAACTGTTCAGCCAGGGTCCCCTGAGTTAAGGCTGTCCAGCGGATTCTCTGCCCAAAGTGCTCGGGGCAGATGGAGCTGTTAAAAAAGGCATAGCGCTCTTTGAAAGCCCTGTGCGGTCTGCATGTGCCATCGCCTCACACAAAGCACCTGCTTGCTCATGGTGACCTTGTGTTGAGAGCATGAGAAACCCAGTCAGTGTAGGTGGGAGAAATATTTACTGAGGCCAATAGAGCCATTGCATAAATACTGCTAGACCTGAGAAGGTGACATTGGAGCTGAAAGAGTCAGTCTGCCTCCTAGCAGCAGATGAGAGAAGGGGGCAAAGAGTGGGGCCGAAGGATGCTTTTCTTTTTTTCCTTGTATTACTGGGGATCGAACCCAGGCCTTTACACTGAGCTATAGCTCCACACCCATCTTTAAATTTTTTAAAAAAATTTATTTTGAGACAGGGTCTGGCTAAGTTGCTAAATTACCCAGGGTGGACTCAACTAGTGATCTTGCCTTAACTTCCTGCTACCTCCCTGTCTGATGGCAAACACCTGGCAGAACTTTTTAAAAACTGAAATCCAGTGCAGTACCTTTAACGAATAGATGCATTTAAAAATGCTAGAAGGGAGATTATCTGGCTATGTTCTGGGTGGTGAGATTAGGAGATGATGAATTATTTTAATTGTACTTGCCTTTTATTTTAAAAAGCAATCTGAAGATAATATGTTACCAGTCAGACAAAGTTTATCTTTCGGAAAATAAAACCAAATAAAATGAAAGTTTAATATTAATTTATAGAAGATAATTTACTTGGAATCTTTTTTGCCTCTTTTTATTTTTTCAAAATTTGTGAGGCTGTCTTGCATTAGCAGCTCGATTTTCCTTTTGAAGACTCAGTGGCAGCATCTTTTGGAGGGGCACATACAGATTGCTGAGGTGCCTTGGTGAGGGCAGAAGGACTGCTCGGTCACTCGGATGGTCTCCCTTCCCAGAGTAGCAGGACCCAAAGCCACACCTGAAACAACTTGTGATCTCCACAGTACCCTTTCTTGCTCTGGTCAGAGAATGAGAGTGTACCAGGCATCCCAGGTTATGTGATCTGGTGGGCCAGATCCAATTAATGTTTTTAATAGTGTTTTCAAGATGTAACACACCCAGGGAGATTTGTTCCAGATGGATGAAGTACAAAATGAAAACTAAAATAAACCCCCCTCTAAGCACAATATTGTTCTAAATATTTCTTTGAGGCATCAGCAGCTTTTAAATCATTGGAAGACAGACTGAAGGCATTCTCTACATCGTGGTGCCTTTCCCAGTTATTTGAGGTAGATTTGAGTTTCAAAGGCTTTTCTCTGCAGTTCTATTCTCTACCTGTCATTGGGGATCTCACTCATTGTATTAAAAAATGGTATTAGAGGGTCAGAGATTTAGCTCAGTGGTTCAGCCGCCTGCCTTGCAAGCGGAAGGACCTGAGTTTGAGCCCTGTTACCAAAAAAAAACCAAACCAACCAAAACCCCCCCCCCCAAAAATCCCAAACAAGCAAAAAAAATGGTATTAGAAAAAGGTACATGATGGTGTGAATAAGAGTGACTTTAAAGAGTCTTTTTAAGACACATCCAATATTTTCTTACAGTATAAAAATTTGTTTGTGTTTATGCTTTAAAATGTCAACAGCACTATAAATGCTTCATTTAGAAAACATTGTGTCAAATGTCCATGTAACAGAGCAAGTGATTATACAGTGACTAATGAAACAAATCCAACTGACTATATATATACACAAATTAGGATGTTTAATAATATTTAGTCAGGAAATTGTGTGGTAATTTCTGAAAGATTTTAGATTTCTTTGACAAGTATCCTATAAAGTAAAAACAAATAGTATTCCGTGAAGTCCTTAGACTCTGTAAACAAAAGCTAATTTTAGGGGAGAATATTTTTGAAAGTTAATTGTATGTAGGTCAATAAGTACATGGAGCTAGCAAATGAAATTGTTTCATCTTGGTACTTTGGATCTAATAACTACTTCTAAAATTTACAACTAGGGAAATATTTTTGCCTACAAATGTGCTATTTTATATTTAATGCCATTTTGGTTTTATTTTGTTGGGGAGATTAAAAATTTATTCCTGGGATATTTTAGCTGCAAAAACACAATTAAAAACTAGGCTGTTATTTCTTTTTGATTTTGCATTCATTTGCATTTTCTCTTTAGATTTAAGTAGCCTCTTAGAAAAAGTTAAAAATCCTTACTCCCCTAGAATTTAGAAGAAAAATGTGAATTATTCATAATGAGAGATGTTTGGTGTTTGAGGGATAAAACTTTGGGAAATTAGCTTCATGTTAAATCAATCACTGGAAATGTAGAAGATTGTAATTGGAATAGACTAGAAGATGTCCTTGTCCAGGCTCAGCCTGTGGGAAAAACTGCATACAAACACACACACACACATATACACATACACACACACATGACCAAAACGCAAATCCTATATTTGAAAGATGCACACCAATAAACCAATTCACATCAGGTCTCTGCTTTTGCTTTTTCCTTTCTTTGTTGTGATTTCGAGACAGAGTCTAACTAAGTCTAAGGCACTAAGTTACCCATGCCTTAGAAGCTGTGATCTTCCTGCCTCAGTCTTACAGAGTACTAGGATTACAGGTATAATGCCCATCTAGATCTCTGCATTATTAAATCTACTTTTAGGTAAGGAAGGAAGCAATTTGCATGAAATTCTTCCTGCTAGAGCTTCCACATGCTCTAAAACAAAAGAAATCTAAATATATTTCAAATATTTCAGCTATAGCCACTATCCTTGAGGGTGTATTCCCTGTTGTGATTTTTCTATAAAATTAAAAAAACAAACAGAAAATAGAAATGAGCACCTCTGGGTAAATATCATAGCTATTGGAGCCTGGAGGGAGTAGCTGGCTTGATTGTTTTAAGCTGTTCACAATGAGAGACCAATTTGTTGACAGTGGCCTAGTGTAAGCATGGCAAGGGCCTCTGTAGTGCAGGTGGGCACTCTCCCCAACTTCTGTTTTAATGGCCATTTTCTTCCAAGAAGACATGAAGTTTCAGGTATCTGTTTCTTTATCTGGAAACCTGGAAGCATTTCTTTGAAAGCAAAATTTTTCAATATGGCTCTATCCAAAGAACCAGTATTTAAAAGCTACCATTCAGGAAACTAATAAATGGGAACTGTTTTAAGTTGTTTTAATCTGTTATTGTACAACAATTTAGTTTGGTTTTAGTACAGGAAAATGAAATGCAAGCCAAGGATATCTTTTTGTTTTAAATAAGTCCTCAAAAGACTACAAAAAACTTCTCTCAATTTGCATTGTTGAAAGGATTTGAATTGTGTGTAGAAAATTCCAGGTTATGTACGGATTTATTTGGAAAATTTGAGGAAATGGCTATTTTCATATTTCTTGTATACTACGTTGATCAAATCCATTTCTATTAGCCTCTTTGAACAAAGTATGTATATATATTATGTATATATATATATATTCATATTTATGAGCAAAATCTTTCCCTGAAACATTAGGAGACCAGTCCAATTTTAAGTTGAAAATTTGGCAAATACAGACATTTCCAGTTCTAAATGACAAATTGGCAATGTAGTGAAAGGTTGTTGAAGAAAGCCTAATACTTCCCATGCAAACTGTTTACTGGGTGCCATTTGATCTGGTCATGCTTGAGGACAAAATCCCTTGAATAGTATTAATTTACAGCAAAAACTGTTGGATGGGTGTGGCATAATTTGCCAAACTATGGTGACTGTTTTCACTGTGTGAACTTGGATTTTTTCATAATTTGTCAGTCAGGACTTTCCATTCTACAGAATTTTATTTATTTATTCTGTAGAATTTCCATTCTACAGAATTTATACCAAATAAGAGGATTGAAATTGAATAGTGGATTGGAACACCCTTTTATTTTTTTATTGTTATTTGTAGGATGACCACTTGGGTTGACTTTAATTTGTGATTTATGTAGACTTCTTCCTGCTTGCATTTTGTTTTGGAGTCTGTTCTGTCACTGTTAACGAGAGGGGACAAAATCATACCTGCTGGAGGTAGACTTGGTACCTGGCTTTTTAGCAGGAATTCTCTTTATTGGGGTGTGCCTGGAGCCATCACTTCCTGTTTCAGTGTTTCTGAAAGGAGGTAAAATATATCTGTCTCACATCCCAGCCCCATACACTCACACTAGATTGTTTTTCATTGTGCAATTTAACCAAAATTTGACCAAAAATTTCAGGTGGAACATATTAGCCTGGATGGCTAAACTCAGATTATCTAGGAATTGAGTTTATCTAATGCCACCACGGGGGCATGCAGAGCTGGCATGTACTAACATTTGTCTAACATTCCTAAATGGTCAGTACAAGTATAAAAGCTGCAGAGGAAAACAATTTGCTGAACATTGCTGATTTAAAAAATAAGAAGTCAGTTCTTCAAATTACTGTGTTTTCAGTCACTGTCATTGCTATCATCATTAGCAATAGCTATTTATTTAGCCACACTAAGGGCCTCATGCATGCTAGGAAGTGCTCTACCACTGAGCTACACCCAGTCCTACAATGGCACTAAAAACATTGTGGTTTTTACAGTGGAGCTAGGTGGTCTGAATGGTTTCTATGATGTAGGGAAGATTTCAACCAAGAGCTGATAATTTATAGCAAAGAAATATGGATAGGAAAATAAGTCATTGTAAAAATCTAATCATAAAATTTAGTCATTTCTCTGTGTCGATATTTTCAACTGAAATTTTAGTCATTTAAATGTTGGCCTGACACTCTTTACAAGTCAAAATGATGCTTAAATTTATTCACACACAGAAAGTAAACATAGTGTACTTGATATGATATTGAAGATGATAAAATGAGAAAAAAAGGCACCAACCCCTAAAGTTTACTGAATCGGGACTTGAAAAAATGTATACTTATTAAAATCAGCTATACAACAAAGCATATGTGTGCAGATAAGTGATTAATATGTGGGGGGAGCAGTTTTTAATAGGGAGGGCGGACAAAGCATAGTTTTGTGATCTTGGGTTTCCTAACATCCAATGCCTCATAACTATGAATAATCACATGAGAAATGGCATTTTAGACACACAGATGATGAGAGAAGAGAAGGAAGGCAGAGTCCTCTGCCTGTAGAGATTCTGAAAGATTTGTCAGAACTGATGGCTATTAAGCTGCTTGTTGATACTCTGTACTCAAGAAATGTTAACATGACTTATTTATTGTTGCTTTTTGATGACCTACCTGGGAATCAGGTATATTTTCAGTGATTCTTTTTTACTGGGTTGAATTTAACTAGCCTGTGATTTTGGACATCTTGCTTTTCTGTATTCCTGTCTGATAATACTGCAGAAGTAGCACTGAAACCAATTTGGGGTTTTCATCAGATGCCTTTAATAATGTGGCTGAATATGCTCTGTTTAAGTTGAGGGATTCAGGCCTTTAAATAGCTCTGGAAATGGTAGTGAGTTCAGGCTTTTGAGAATGGGAAAGAATGTCATGGAATTTCTTAAAGGAAAGTTTGAGATTTAAAAAAAGTAAACAGAAAATGGGCATGCCTGCTAATCCTACTGTTTGTCTTTCTACTGAGGAAAGCTGGCCGTATTGAGGGGACTGGTTGGCTCAGTTCATTATTTCCCTTGTAGCCTTTTCTTCTCTAACTAGCAAATCAGGGTTTACAGAAGAAAGAGCTTACCTTTTTTTGGGGGGTACTGGGGATTGAACCCAGGACACCTTGTGGTTTTGAGGCAGGCAGCGAAACCACTGAGCTAAATCCTGGCCAAAAGAGCTTACCTTTTAAGTGAAGAGCCTAGGGGAAGTGTTTAGAGTTTTAGTCAATTAAAGAGATAACAAGCAGCTTGAGGACAACGTGATGTTAAATCACACTGAAAGTTTAGGGCAGTTTTCCCCAAAGTAAGAAAAGTTTGGGGTTAATCAAATGGAGCCTTAGGTGTTAGAAACAGATTTAACTTCTTTAAAATTTGCTTTCTAACATAAAGTACAAAATGATACTCACTTAATAATTTTATTTTAATTTGTCAAATTTTACATTTTAACTATTGTAAAAACCTATGTTTTTATCAGGTGGATCTGTGCAGAGGCAGCCACATTTGTGATAAGTCACTTACCATATAACCTGGATTATGTGACTGAGACAGCCCCACCACCTCAACCTATTTTATATATGCATTTTCTTTGGGGTGGGGGTACTGCTGAGGATTGAACCCAGAGTCTCCTGCATGTGAGGTATGAACTCTACCATTGAGCTACAATCCCAGCCTAATGTTATTATATTAAAACTGCAAATTTAGGGCTAAGGATTTAGCTCAGTGGTTCTGGGGCCTGCCTTGCAAGCACAAGGTCCTGAGTTCGATCCCTGGTACCAAAAAATCCCACAAAAAACAAAAACCCTGCAAATTTAATTTCAGTTAAAATTGAGGTAAAGATTGAAAAATGCTAAATACTAAAAACAAAGCAAAGAAGTGACAGAAATACCACACAGTGTTGTGTTCCTTGAAAAATTCTGTATGAGGCCTAAAGTCTTAAAAAGACTTTAAGAACCTCTGGAAAACAAGAGCTATAAAATAACAATTTAATGGGCAAAATCTCTCCACTGCTGATGGGAGATTTCTGATTCAATGTAGAGCATGGTGTACTAAGAAAAGATCGAAAGTTAAGTGAGTGGAACACAAAGCATTGCATGTGACATTTATTCATTCCTTCAGAGAAAGGAAAAGTGATTGCTGATAACTTGCCTGTCAGTCACTGGGACAAGGATTTCTATATTTATCAATGGTATGCGTCACATACAACCACAAGAAGAAGGCTGAGATTCTCAAGGCAAAAAGAATTGGATATTTTAGCAAGAAGTGAGTAACCCTTTTGGTTATCCTTTGTATGTATTTGTCTGCTTGGCCTTTGTGGCTATTACTATTTTTAGTGCCCTTTTTTCTATCTAAATTATTTTTATTCTTAAAAATGAAATTTCTAATCAGCTAGACATCCACCAGAATTAAAGGTAAATGATCACTTTGTCATTATACTTATAAAAACTGAATTTCCTATAATTTAAGATGGTAAGGGCAAAAGCAAAATACATTTTTCAATAAGTCATTCTGTGCTGAAATCTTCAAGGACTTCAGCAATCAAGCCACAAAAGAACACAATCTTATTGTCTTTCTGACTCATCTCAGTGTAACAATTCCTCAGTGAATGGAATGAGTTATGAAGCATCTTATAGAAAAATGTCTTTTGAGGGGTAAACAAATGCCATCCTGAACTTCTGATGTGTTGTTAGTGATTGCTTGAGAGAATAAAATAAATATTAGTGGTTTTTGGAATCTCTGTGTGATTTCATGTACAGTATAGCCAATCCCTCTCACCATTTTCATAGTTGACTCTTCTCACAACAGACGTTCATCCTAATGGATGCTGGCTAGAGGTACTGCAATGAGGATTTCTGAACTTTCTCAGGTAGTGGAGAACCTGAACATTAGAAAGTTTCAACTTTCACAGTATAGTAATAATAAAAACAGAATTATTAAATATACACTTGGAACTCGGTCACACATTATCTCACACTAGATGGCCTGATAGTCAAGTGGTAGAATTAACCAAAAGTTGAAGGAAACTTGTAGAGAAGAGATTTACTAGATATTTAGCCCACCAGCCATTATTTCCTTAGGAAGATGGGGGAATAGGTTATTTTGTTTGAAAACTACCCCTGTTCCATTTTGTGAAGAACCATTTTTCTTGAATCATAGTTTGTAAAACTATGCTAGGGTGCAGTGCATCTCAACCCTTGATATGTACTAGAATCATTTGAGAAATTTTAAGGATCCTATCAATACCTTGGATCCACTCCAGATGAATATACTGAGAATTCTGAAGTGTTTTATTTAGGCTTTTATAGCTTTATAAATCTCTTTAGGTAATTTCAAGTGTAGAACCAAGGCTGCGAACATTATGCTAGGCAAGGCCATATAGATACTAAGGGAGATTCAACTGCAACTTGTCTGTGACAGGCAAGCCTTCCATCACTGGTACTTGTGGCATATGCGGTGGTTCATTGTAGCAACTCCAGCCAATAACCTTCTGACTCCCAAGGGTATTTAAATTTAGCTTCTGTATCCTATAAACTAATCCCTCTGGTATATGCTCATTATTCTGCTCATTATTGGCCTATCCTGTCCTTTGTTTCCTCTCATACCAAGATGGGTAGGTGGTATTGCCTTTGGGTAGGTAGCATTGCCCTACCAGTGGACTGATCTTAGACAAGGAAGTCATGCAGATTTGGTTAAAATTCTAACTCAACCATTAACATTTTCATACTTGACTTTCTAAGCTTTTGTTTTCTTACCTATATGTCGTGAGTCAGTCAGTCACCATATGGAAACAGTGCCTGTTGCTGCACGTTCCTGCTACTCTTACATAGAAAGGAGTATCCACACTTCCCTTTTGTGTAACATTAATAGGTGCCAGGAAATGTGGTTATATTGCATATGAGTTTGCTTCATGGGTTTGTTGTCTGGTCTATAATTAGTTTTCATATATTTTTGTCAGGGATTACAGAGGATCCATTTCTTGGCCATTCCTTCTTCTCTTTTCATTGACCCAGTCTTTTATACTGCTTGCTGTATGTTTAGCCATTGTATTTAAATATTAATGGATGACTGTCCTTTCCTGATTTCAAAATACCATGGACGTTCTAATGTAAATATTGAAATAAAACCACATGGAATCAAGTCTTCAGTGTTCAATTAATAAGCTGTGTGGTATAAAAGATATTTGAGGTACCACGTTTTGATATACAGTATTTGTTTGAAATCAGATAGAATCACCATTGTCAACTAACATGAAGGCAGAATGGTATTTTCATGTAAAATACATTTTTCATTAATAAATAGAGGCTGTATAATTATATAAACGCATGCACAAAAGTAGAGAGTATGCCTTGAATTATCAGCAGATAATTTTCATTATTACTGTATTTCTTTCTAGTGTAAAGTTGGTTACTGCACTCTTTTTCTCAGCACAAATATAGCTTTGATTATATCTGGAGACTGCATCTTATGGTCCTGCAAGCTTTCTCACTATGATGGTAAGAGCAGATGGAAGAAAGTGCTATAATATTACAATGTAGTCTTGCAAATAGGTGTGAACAATCAACCTCCTAAAATTTCACAGGCTTCTGCTTCTGATGGCTACACCTGTGTGATTGCTGCATTGTATAACGTAGCTAACATTCATTCTTTGAAAATGATTCTTTTCAGGCTTCAGGACTCTTACCGTAATGCTGTATTTGGGGTCTTGCCTATGAGACTAGGACAGAAAGGAAAGCTACCCATGAACCTGTGAATCAGAGCATCTTTGACTCATCTTCTGTGGTACCATAGCCTGTGACTAAAGCCAAGGTGGTAGATCAGGAGAACGTCTTACAGGATCCTCAGATCCACACATGTAGTGAAGGTCCTCATTTGTTTGTTAGCTTTTTGCAAATCACTTCATTGAATCATATTCTTATGTCTAACCTGTTAGACTTCTAAAACATGGAGTTTTCCAGCCAACAGAGAGGTCACTGGCTGACTGGTGCCTACCCATCACACCTGATGGCAGGGAGCATACTCTTTTCAGTGAAGCCAGAAAGGAGCCCTGTGCATGATGAAGAATGTTCTTTGGGGTTCTTTCACCCTGCTCAGCCTGCAGAGAACTTGCCTACACAACATTTCATGGAAACCACATAACACCCCATGAAGTGATAACTTTCTTCATATTACTGATTAGGGTCATTATGATAACAGAGAAGCTTAGCTCAGCTTTCCACAGACATAGCCAGCAAGTGGCATGACCAGATGCATTTTCAGTTCTCTGGGATCCTAGTTTAAAGATCTCTCTCTCTCTCTC
>NW_004624736.1:1579691-1626541 GCF_000247695.1 Heterocephalus glaber
GGAGGGGGTGAAGGGAGGGGTAGGAATGGGGAAAAAATAAGAACCAAGATGCATTATGTGAAGGTACAATTCCCAATGAGAAATGTAATTATGTTGTATACCTACAATGTACCAATAAAAGAATTTAATACAAAAAAAATGGTTGAGGTCACCATTTTTTGTTTTTCTTTTGGTATCCAATATACTTGAACAATTTTCTGTGGCCTCATAGAGATTCAGAGGGAACAGATGTTGTATCAACTATATGCCCTGCATGTTTTCCCACTTATATTTTCCTTTTGAAAAGAAAAATAGGATAGATCTCTTTGTATGGAACCATTTTTTAAAAAAATGGCCAGAAACTTTATTAAATTTATCTACCTCAATCGTTGGAGACAATGCTCCTTTTTGAGTGAAATGACCAGTGAACTTCTCCAGCTTCTCAGAAAAGTTAAGAGATATTTTCTAAGGATATCTATCCATCACTCTAGACAGCATAAAAGCCACTAGCTTACTTATTTTTTTAATCCCCTATGTGAAGACCTTTCTAAACATAACGTTCCAGCAAAGGTCTTCCAGTTCAAAACTATATGTCAAAAATTTTAGCAGAGGTTTACCACTCTATTTGGTGGAAAGACAAAGATAATTTCAGTATCTGTGAACTTTAATATCTAAATATTATTTTCTAAAGGCACATTCCAATTTGCCAAGTCAAATCGGAAATTCACATCATAGCTTTCATCCTTTTTCTCTGTGTAAATTTTGTGCCCCTTCCCCTGCAAATGTTTGAAATAAGCTGAATAAACAGAACACAGTGGGTAACCTGGGGAGTGTTCTAATCAGAAATATTTTCACTCTTGGGGTAGGGCTTTACATAACCCACTAAGAGCTGTGATTTGAACCATCCATTACAAGCAATAAAGCATTCAGATGAGGACATATTTTAATCAGCTCTCCAGATTTATATTTATTTTTCTCTGTCTCAACTGTTCATGTAAAACTTCATAGCAGACTGTGCCAGTGCCTGACTCTATCTGCCTATTGGACAATATGTTCAAGTGTCGACTTGTATTTTCAGTTAATCTTTTTTGATATGTTTTTTACTTCTCTCTTCCAACTGTCAGAACAAAAATCCATTGAAGAGACAAATGAAAAATAAAATCTATCCTTGTGCATCATGGTGACTGACTAGCTCACCACTGCACGCCAGAATCTAGTCTGTCTCTCTGTCTATTTCTCTGTCTCTGCCTCCTTCTCGTGTGTGTGTGTGCTCAGAATTGAACCTAGGGCCTTTGCACTGAGCTACACCCCCAGCTCTTTTTTTTTTTATTTGACACAGGTTCTTGCTAAGCCTTAATTGCCCAGGAAGAACTTGAATTTGAGATCCTTCTGCCTCAGCCTCCCAGAATCCAGTATATTCTAAACAATCATTTAGTTCCACAGCATCAGCATAATGAGACACGAAAAGATTTCTCTTTATTTAGCATTATAAAATCATATTTTTTGTTAAACTTATCCTATAAATGTTGTATAATATATGTAACATATGTGTATAGTTTAATAACAAACTGAACACCTAGGGCCAGGGATCTAGCTCAGTGGTTCCGCCGCCTGCCTCGCAAGCAGAAGGACCTGAGTTTGATCCCCGGTACCAAAAAAACCCTCAAAAAACTGAACACCTGTGGATTTACCAACCAGTTTAAGAGATGGATTTCCAATAACATCTAAGCCCATTGAATGTCCTTCCCTTAATACTACCCTTCGTGGGCTGGGGATTTAGCTCAGTGGTTCTGCCACCTGCCTTGCAAGCACAAGGTCTGGAGTTCCATCCCCGGTACCCCCCGCCCCCCCAAATACTACCCTTTGTCTACTCAGAGATAATTATTACCCTGAAAGTTATTACCACACTTTGCTTTTCTTTAAAGCTTTTCTTTATCTGTGTAATTGGAGATGTAATTTTTGAGCATGCAGGATTTGAATTTTATATAAATGAATCATACTTTGTTTTGCTCAGCATTTTTCTTGCAGGCTCTATCCATGTTAATGTCAGTAGCTGCAGTTCAGTGATTTTCATTACTGCATAGTATTATATATGTTTTTTTAAATCCAACAATCCTTCATACTTAGCCACTCTCTTGTCAAGAGCCACTTTGACTTGATCCTGATATTTTCCTGTTGCCATTTCTAGAAAGATTTTTGGTCCATGTCTCCTCATGGATATAAGTAAGAGTTTCTCTGAAATATATATCTAGGAGTGGAATTACTGAATCATAGAGTATTGGCATTTTTAACTTTTCTTAATAGCTACCCTGAATTTGGTGCCTATTTAAATTTTTAAAAGTGTGTTTTAAGGAAATCAGACTTTTGAATGAAAGTTTAATCTGTTTTTCTTTTCTCTACCACATGCTAAAGCAAAGGAACTGACTTACCATTACAAGTCATAGATATGCGTGAAGCTGTGGTTGGTAGCCCTGGTGTCTTTGTCACCCTCCTGCTTTGATCATGCACAGTTAGGTCATTCTCTTAGTGTAACACCAGGTTCCTCTACACCACTCACCAAGCCCTTCTCATTCATAATAGAACGAACAATCTTGCTTCCCATTTGCAGCTGTAGTGGTCACTGATTGTTTTATCTGAATATGACTTTGTCCTTTTCTCAGAATAGCACTACCTCTTATTTATTTTTTAACTAAAAATATTTCTATTGTGGTAAAATACGCATAATATGAAATGTGTCATCTTAGTCATTCTTAAGTCTTTTTGTGACTGGCTTATTTCACTTAATGCCTTCCAGGTTCATCATGTTGTAGAATGTATCAGAATTTCCTTTCTTTTTAAGGCTGGAAAATGTCCTGTTGTATATATTTATGCCACGTTTTGTTGAACCACTCCAATAGACACTTGGGAGTCTTCTATCTGTTGGCTATGGTGAATATGCACATGAGTGGCACCTCATCCAAGGCCCATCTCAGTTCTTTTTCATCATACCATGAAGTGGGGATGCTGAAATACTTTCTCTTCTTTGACAAGTGCTGCTCCTACCTCTGTTTCAAACAGTGGGATCTGGTGAGGGCTGCAATCGTACCACTGCACCTTTGCTTGCTACACTGACTGATGGACAGGTGGACATGATACTTAGGCCAGTAAGTACTCTGCCCTGGAAGTTTTCAGAGTAGAGGTGGTGATGATAATTTACTCTCCTCTATGGTAGAACCTGTGCAGCTTAGGAGTTGTCAGTTGCTAGATGCCCTGTCATATGGTGAAGACCTTTCTCTAAGAAGAGAAAATAAAGCCACCAGGACAGAAGGAAGTACAAATGAGGAGTGAAAGTCCTGGTAATGCTTTCTATCCTATCATTTTCCCAGCCATGAGTCAGTCTCTCTCTCTCTCTCTCTCTCTCTCTCTCTCTCTCTCTCTCTCTCATGCTCTCATGCTGGGTTCAAATACAGACTTCCACATGCTACACCAGTGCTTTACCCCTGAGCCACACCTCCAGCCCCTATGGGATTTCTGTGTTTTTCACCCAGTGTTCTAACCCAGTTCAATTACCCCTCCCTTGTAATTTAGGCAAGTTCTACCTTATGTTGGTCAAGGGGCAATATTGAGTCCTATAATTCTGCAGGCATAGTAATGCAATGAGAAGAAATACAAAGACATGAGATAGAGTACATTGAACCCTACACACTTTCCTGAAATTGTCAGTCAGCAAGAATGATTGAATAAATGGGATGAGTGCCTGAATAATTCCAAGACTCCAGGAGGCTGAGGCATGATTGCAAGTTGAGCCCAGCCAGGGCAACTTAATGAGTTGCAAACAAAATAAAAAAATAACTAAACAGTTGGGGATGTAGCTAGTGTAAAGGCCCTAGTGTCACCCCTCCCCCCAAAAAAAGATGAAACCACAGTGAGTTATAAGAGGAAAGATTTTTGTTTCAACACAAATATTTGATGAAGCTGATGACCTAGAGGACTATAAATGTAGAAAGTGTGGCTGATAGAGATCTGGGAGTATGGGAGGCAGAGTGACAAAATTTTCTGCTAAGGAGCAGAATCTTCTGGGAGACAAATTTATTCTAAATTATAAGAATGAGTAGGGAAACTACTTACAAATGGTCTCGATCCTCCTATCCTAGTTACTTTTCTCTCATTGCTGAGACAAAATTCATGATACCTAAAGTTGAAGGGCAAAAGATTTAGTTGGCTTACAGTTTGTAGAGGTTTCAGCCCATAACCGGCTGGCTCCAAGGCAGGGTGGATGGCAGATAGGCATCGCTGAGGAGAAACAAAATGGCATTGCACATGGTAGCAAAAGCAACAAAAGGGGACCTTAACAGGTCTTTCTACCCCTTTTATCTCATCCAGACTCCTGTGGATTAGGGTGGTGCCAAACCAATCACTCATGTTCAGTGGTTTAGTAATAATATACCCTTAATCCCAGCATCACACATTCCAGATTCAGCCACTTGGAAAAAAGACTGCATGAGGCTTTGGGAAAAATCTAGACACAAGCCACAACATTCTGCCCCTGCCCTCTCCCCCCGAAAAGAAACCTCATGCACTTTCCTTTATGGAAAAGTCAATTAGTTCATCTCCAAGAGTTGCCAAAGTCCTAACAGTTTCAGCATTGCTGAAAAGTTCAAATCCAAAGTCTCCTCTAAGATTTAAGGCAAAGTTAGCTACAAGCCCCTATAAAAATAAAAGAAAGTTAAACACTTCCAACATTCAATGGGACAAAATAGACATTTCCATTCCAAAAGTTACAAACAGAGGAATAGAAAGGACCAAAGCAAGTTCAAAATACAGGAGGGAAAACATTAAATCCCACAGCTCCAAGTCCAGCATCCCCAGCAATCTGTGGCAAGTTGTGAACTCCAAAGGGCTTCAGTAGCTCTGCCCCTATGGTGCTGCAGATGGTTATAGCTCCCATGGCTTCTCTTGAGCCAGTTCTGCTCCCTCCTTGCGGTTTTCTTCTGATGATCCATGCTCCTGGCTTCTCTACTCTTCTGGGGTCTCCACTGTACCTTTGCTTCACACACTGCCCTCTCAGAGGTACACTGCCGGGCCTCCCAGGCCTTCTTCTGAAATCTGGGTGAAAGCCTTCCTGACCTCACAACTCTTCTACTCTGCAAGCATCTAAAACCAGCACCACGTGGATGATGCCAAGGTCTGCTGCCAGCTGAAGCAGTAGTAGCCAGTCTTGCCTCTCTCTTGGCTGTAGGGGTCAAGTGGCTGGATCTCTGAACACTCTGAATCCAATTTCCAAGGAAACATTCTTTAGGCTGCTGCCATTCAGGAACATGTTGCCCTGGGGCTCTCTTCTCAGAGAAAAGTCTTTCACATTTGTAATTTTGAGGCCCTGAAGGGTGGAGTCCTGCCACTTCCTGTGATGCCCTCAGGCCATCTTTTTCATGTTTCCGTTACTTCTCAATCAAGATCTTCTCTTTTCTAGCTTGGCAGTCCACAGCTTCATTGGAGCTTTCTTTCTGGCCAAACTCAAAACATTTTAAATCATTCTGCTGGCCTCTTTCCTCTTTGTTCTCAACATAGATCTGGCTAAAACCCCCAAACACTAGCCATGTCACTGCCTCAACATTTGACTGCCTTGAAATTTCTTCTGCAAGATTAATTAGTCCACTGCTCCTAAACTCAGTCTCAAGCAAAGTCTCTGGACACGAATAAAATGCAGACAAACTTTCTGCCAAGCCATAACACATATTGTCTGGAGTCCAGCAGACAGTGTAGTCCTTCCTAGCAGAAACTTCCTGAGCCTGGTCTTTACCAGCTTTCTGGTCTTCTGAGGTCTAACCAGAATCTTCCAGACAGTACAGCCTATATGGCATTCCAACTCTACTTCTTCAGCTGGCATCTCTGACCTTTCTTAACTCTTCCAGTTCCCACAAGCCAGTTCCAAAGACTCTTGAGCCACATGGCCAGGTAATGTTACAGCAATGACCCCACTTCTCTGGTACCAAATTTCTGTTAACTACTTTTTCTCTCTGCTGTGACAAAATACCTGACACCCAAAGTTAGAGGACAAAGGGTTTATTGAGCTTATAGTTTGTAGAGGTTTCAGTCCATAGTTGGCCGGCGGCAAGGCAGGGTGGCAGAGGGGCAACAGTTCATGGCAGTAGAAGACAGGAAAATAAACAAGAGACCTTAACAGTATCTTTTTGCCCCTTTTCTCCCATCCAGACTACTGAGATTAGGGCAATGCCAAACCATTCACTCATGTTTAGTGGTTTAGTAATCACGTGCCCTTAATCCCAGCATCACATATTCTAGATTCAGCCGCTTCTGAAAAAGACTGCAATGAGACTGTGAGGGAACATCTAGACACAAGTCACAATACCTCCCAAAGGTGAGAACAAAAGGATTTCAGCATAGCCTGCATGGTAAACAGGTATTCATGAGGGCATCTAAATAGAAGACACTTTCTTATGTGCATGAGAAATAGGTTTGATGAATTAAAAATGTAATTGATTGAAAAAGCACAAAAACTTCAGTGTAGGTGGAACTGACTCACTAACTTCAAAGGGTGATCTTTCATTATGAAGAAAATAAAACCAATTAAAATCATTAAACTATCCTGGTAAAGATTTTGAAGGGGAAAGACATTTGAAGTTTTCTAAGAATGAGCTGTAGAAGATACTGATCAACTAAGAAATCAGATAATGAGATAAAGGGCTGTAACTGAATCATTTGCCTTTCAAATATTATTTCATTTTTAAAAAGTAGATAACAAGTAGTAAGTGATTTCCTATGGTGTTGGCAGAGTGGGTGTTGGGGAAGAGAACAATTGCTTCTTTGAGGGAGCTTGTTGGATGCTATCCTCCTGCAGTTAAATTTTCCTATTTAAGAGAGCCATCAGCTTCATTAAACTTTCCAAGACCATACATTATCTATAGGGAGTTCCATAGCATCTTAACTCTGAGAGTTCCAGCAAAGTTTTATGTTTATGCCAGAAAATCAGATGTTAACCAGATTGTCAAGTTCTTTTTTCTTTTCCAAACCAAAGATTTCTAGTGAGGCTGAGTTAATGCAAATGTTGGGCAAGCCTTTGGGTTAGACATTGAAGCCATCCTGATCTCTTAATGGCCTATGTTTGTGAAGCCTTTCTAGAGTCAGTGAGAGGGAGCTTTGCTTATGGTTAAGTTCCATGAACAAAGGAGTTGGGAGAGGAATTTTGGCCTTCTGCACTCCCTGCATACATTCCTTTCTGAAAAAATTACATATACTAAATGCTGGGAACTCAATAAATATCCCCAGTGCAGTTTTCTTAACCCAACATACATTTTTCCACATTTTAGATTGGCTTACATTTCTAATTGTACCCTACTGATGGCCTGCTGATCTCAACAAAATTGAGCAGAAAAAAAAAAATGCAATGGGAATTTAAAATGAAAATGGCTCCTTTCCATGTCCTTTGCATATCTGAATTACTTGGACTGGGGCTCTCAGTATAGATTTAAAGCACAAAGATAGATATGTCATTTCTGGAAAGGAGTGCTGAGGGAGGCTGTGTGGTCGAAGGCTCTGGGGAAGGCAGGCCTCCATTTTTCTTTTGACAAGTGCTAATTTATTTCCTGGGATTAGGGGGAGCAGAGATTTTCTATGCACCTATCAAGCAAGGCAACCCTCAGTGTTTTGGTGGGCTTATAACTCTTTCAAATGTTCTCTTAACCTCTTGTGAAAAGAAACCAAAGCAAAACAGCTAAGCAAATAAATAACAACAACACAAAGCAAAACTCAACTCTGTGTACCCAGTTAGGTATAATATTTTAAGAGTAGAGAAAATGAGTTTCAAGTGGAACCAATCATCGTTAATACTGTTCTCTCATGTTGTGACACTGAAGTAAAACAGTTTGTTTATAAGTTTTATTTTTCTAGCCTGCATTTAAAAAATCCTTAGCTAGATGTGTTTTGAAAACCTGCATTTTAATGACTAAGAGAATCAAGATAGACAAGTCTGTTGACGTGCCATAAGTAAAGCTGCTCCCTGATTATATCTGAGTGGCTGGGCACTGCTTTTTGACCCACAGATGAGTCATATTGCTGTAGCAAAGAAACATGAGTTCTGTGACAAGGGCATGATTCTGCTGTCATGACTTACTATCATGTAAGGACAGTGTCCTTTAGACACACATGGACTTGGTACTTTCTATTGTGTGAATGTATTTCAATTCAGTTGCTCATTTCTGGTAGTGATTATAAATATGTAGGTTGAAATGGTGTGGTCATAGTTGGTCCCAATAATGAAAGGAGTAACTGACTTACGTCTCATAAGATGTGTAGGGTCAGGGAGATTCCATTTCTCAGGGTCTTTTATTCTTTAAAAGTATCTAATTGATGTATAATAATTGTACTTATTTATGGGTTAAAGTGTGATATTTCAATGCATGTATACTATGGGCAATGCACAGACCAGGGTAATTAGTATATCCACTACCTTAAACATTTATCATTTATCATTTATTTTTGTGGAGAATATTAAAGTCTTCTCTGCTAGCTTTGTTTTTTTTCATACCAGGGATTCAACTCAAGAACTTGTGCTTGCGAGGCAGGCGGCAGAACCACTGAGCGAAATCCCTGGCCCCTCTGCTAGCTATTTTGAAGTACACATTTAGTTGCTGTGAACCATAGTTATCCTTCTGTTCTGTAGTCCACTAGAAATTATTCCTCCTACACAACTGCACCTCTGTACCCATTAACCACCCTCTTTCCCTCCCTGCCTCTCTCACCCTGCCTTTTCCAGGTTCTGGTAACCACCATTCTACTCTCTACTTCTAAGAAATCTACTTTTGTAGTTTTCGCTTCTAGATGAGAGCATGTGGTATTTCTCTCTCTGTGCCTGATTTCGTTTTCATCTGTCCCACTTCCTCATATCCTGCTCATTCCTTGAGATCCCTGAGAGAGACCTGTACAAAAAAGACTCCCCCATTCCAATATGAACAAAGGCCTACATTTCCTACAAGTCTACTTTTGGGTGGATTTTTCCCCACAGAAGTTTCTGACTCCTCTTTATCCATTCAGAAGACACAAACTGCTATATCAATATCACCTCTGCACTGTGGGATTTTCTCTTGCTGTTTTGTGACAATCTAGAACCTCTCTGATTTTCTCTTTAGCACTGCTCTTTCTCTAACTGTATTCCTTCTCCTAAAGTAGCGAATGTATTATCCTGTCACTCACTGGAAACTCTTGAGTTTCTGCTAGTCTGAGACCGAAAAGGCCCAGACAGAACAGCTTTCTTATCAATGGAGCCACGGATTTTAAAACTACCATTTCAATACCAATTAACATAAAGTTTCAGTTAAAAACTGAGAATATCTCTTAACACGTTTAAATCAAAAAGCAGTCTGTCTACTTTAAAAAGCATTAATTATTCTAATTAAAACACCATTAATTACTCTAATTCCTTTTTAAGAATCCTCTTCACCCATGCAATCTGCCAATAATTTGCTCTGGATTATCTTTACAAAGCTAAGAGTAGTCTGTCTTTAATTTTTGCAAACATGAGAGAAACTCCTTGCTTTTTTTTTTTTTTGCCTGGGATCGCCTATATTAGAAAACTGAGTTTATATCAACTTGATATTGACTGATATCAGGAGAAGAGAAGGCCATGTAGAGATCTTAGCAGTGCACACAACTAAATAACAGCTTTTACCCTTCAAAGGCTAAAACTAAGTTCTAGGTTTTTTGTTTGTTTGTTGGCAGGAACCATGTCTCTTGATTTCTCCATATCTTCCCCAATTCTGTCACAAAACTGAGCATGTAGCAGGTGTCCAGTGGATACTATGAATAAGTCAAGTTTTTCCAGTTCAAAATAGAAACTCATTAAACAACTTTAAGAAAAAATGTAGGAAGAAGAAAAAAATCATTCAAGACCTCACAACCCAGATGGCAGCACAGTTAGGATTTCGTAAACATGTAGCTTGAAGCAGTAAGGCCTGTTGACTCTGCTGTGCCCAACTGTCAGTTCATTAGTCCAACCCACTCTTTCTCACTCCCTATAGACCCAAAAATAGTTCTTAAATACCCTTCTCTCTGGAAAATTCCCATCCCCCCATGATCCCAGCTGGCAGAATGAAGACATCATGTTCCTTCTTTTATGGCCCTCTAGTAGGATTTACGGGAATTCAGGAATCTGCATATGGAAAATACCATCTGACTCTGTTTATCCACTCATCCAGTTATACATCCTTTTATTAATTCAACAAACATGCACTCAGTCCTCACCGAATGAAGCCACTGTGTTATATGCTAAGAAAACAATGATAGCCACAGTAGACCTCTTTTCTTAACGTTTACAGTCTGGTAGGAGAGAGGGATAATATAGTATAAACAAGGAAATGAGTAAATGTAGAATTTTCAGAAAACCACAAAGCTAAGAGGGGCAAGAAAAGAAGTTGAAATGTAGTTTTTTTTGCCAAATGCTTTCTTTCCTGCCTTGGCTTCTTTGAATATCCGCTCAACAATTCAGTGGGTGTGCCAAGAAACCTCATCCAAAAGAGGGGAGCTTTGAAGGAAATACCTGTTGAGAGAGGTGTGCCTTCTACACAGACTATTTAGGTATGCAAACAACCTCAACTCAAATAAGACATGCTATATTAAATTGTTATATTGTGTAAAGTAGACAAGATGTAAAGCCTACAGGGGATATGGTACCTGCCGTGTTTTAGAGACAAAAGGTGATGCAGACAAGTAAGAACGAACAGGGTACAGGACCTAAAGGACCCTGCACTTCTGCACAGTCACAACTCTGGATCCTTTGCACCATCGCTTCACTATGTTTCTCTGTTAATTTCTTCAAATACTGTTACAAGAGGAGACTGTTGATGGGGAGCTGGTGACCGGGTGATGTGTGTATATATGGAAAGGATCCAGTGGGATGGTTAGAAGTGCTACATTTGTTGTCATTTTCTTTCTATGCTTAAGATCACTGTTACTACACATTATACTGTAGTTCCAAAGGCACTCAATATCAATAGGAGTTGGCTCGCTCTCTTTTTCTCTTTCTCCTTCCTCCTTCCCTCCCTCCATCTCTGTCTCCAACTTGAGTAGTTACTTCCTATTTTTCTAATTCTTAAAGGAATTTCTACACATGCAGACAGAAATAAGTAGATCTACATCATACCTTTAGAGGTGATTAGCCTCTTGCATAATGCATACGCAGTTATTTACTCATGTTCTCTGAGATGAGGATCATGAGCAGAAAGGATCTGAAAAAAGAATAACTTTACCTAAATTGTGGGCATAATAAAGGACATTTCTAACAATAGATAGCAATTTTCAAACTATTCGAATAAAAAAATCATGAAAGCCACTTGATCAGATCTCAATTTGCCTATTTATGAACAGTGTGATCTTCAGCATGTCAACCTCTCTGAACTTCAGTTTGTTCATCCATAAGATGGAGAAAATTCTTGCTTCACATATTTATTAAAAATATTAAATGAAATATTGTATATGAAATTTTATCCCCAGAGCCTGATATTTAATGGAGATTCAATAAATGTAAGCACTCTCATTCATTATTGATGATTTCAAGGACTTGTGCATTATTTACTATCTGGAAGCTAAGAAGAATTTGAAAGATTCACTTTCAGGTCCTGTACAGTGAATTTGAAAGATTCACTTTCAGGTCCACAATGATTTTTTTAATAATGTTATATGGCTCTTAAAAGCTAAGAGCACATGCCCTAAAAACACTAAAAGATGAAGATCCTTCAGACCAGCGGAAATTTTATAATAGTATGGTAATTGCAGTAGCCATAAGAAAAACAAAAATCATAACAGGCAAAATCAACAGCTTATTTTGTACACATTTTTTCATTTAATCTTTATAAAACACTAAGGGATATTCCTATTCCCATTTTACTGATACAGATACTGAGGCATAGAGAAGTTGTGATTTTTTCCAAGTAAGTAGAAGATTCAGGACTTGAAATATTTCTGTCTTAATCCAAAACCCAAGCTCTTCTGTGACCTGTTTCACATTATGCCCACCCCAAAGAACCCTTGTCCCAGAGTCCACATTTAAAGGATCTCTTTTGACCCTCCTCTGGCTGTATATGTTTTTATGAGGCAAGAGTGCAAGGCTTGCTTTCTTTCTTTCTTTCTTTCTTTCTTTCTTTCTTTCTTTCTTTCTTTCTCTCTTTCTCTCTCTTTCTCTTTTTCTTTCTTTCTTTCTCTTTCTCTCTCTTTCTCTCTCTTTCTTTCTTCTTTTTTAATTGAAAAAAGCTGCATGCACTTATGGTGTACAATACGGTGTTTATGTATATACATATACACATTGTGAAATGGTTAAATAAAGTTAATTGACACATGTGTTACCTCACATATTTATTTGTGTATGTGTGTATATGTGTGGTAAGAATACAAAATCGACTCCCAGCAATTTCAAGAGTATATGACATTGTTATTATCTGTAGGAACCGTGTTGTTCAATAGTTCTGAAGTTATTTTTCCTGTCTAGTTGGCATTTTGCATCATTTCACCAGCATCTCTGCAATCCCTCCCACTTCACAACCAACCCCTGGTAGCCACAAGTCTACTCTCTGTTTCTATGAGTTAAAGTTTAAATGTATATGTTTCCACATATAAGTGAGATTGTGGTATTGGTCTTCCTCTACCTGGTTATTTCACTTAGCATCCTCCAGTTTCATCTATATTGTTGCAAATAACAGAATTCACTTCTTTTAAAGGAAAAGAATAGTCCACTGTGTATATGTACCACATTTTCTGTATTCATTCATTCTTTGTTGGACACTTAGATTGATTCTTTATCTTGGTTATTGTGAGTAGTGGTGCAATAAACATAGATATCTCTGTGATGTGATGATTTCATTTCTTTTGATACTCAGTAGTAGGACTGCTGAATCAAATGATAGTTCCATTTTAAAGTTTTTGAGGAAGTTCCATACTGTTTTCCATAATGGTGGCACTACTATGACATTCCAATAATATTCAAGTGTTACCTTTAATGAACTCCAAATTTGAATGTAGTCTTTCAAATAATTGTGAAGTCATTTTTCTCAAGGCAGGAGATACAATAAATTTTATTTAGCAGTTTATTGACTTGATTTCTAACTTTTAAAATTTAGTCTTTGAGGATAGTTAATAGCTGCTTTAAGATCCTTTTTACTAAATTCAATGTTGTAGTTATTTATGGATCAGTCCCTAATGATTACTTTTCCTTTGAATATGAATCATATTTTTCTGATTCTTCATATTTCTAGTGATTATGAATATTATACTATACACTGTGAGTACATATTGTAGAAAGTCTACATTCTATTATGCTTTTCTGCCACCTGCTCTCCCTCATTTTGTTCTAGCATGCAGCTAAATGGACTGGATTCATATTTTGCACTAGGCAGAAGCTAAAGTCTCAGGCCAATTTTATCAGCCTTTGCTGAACTGTATAGTCTCTCCGGTTTAGGAGTGTTTCATAAGGTTAGTCAGAAATTTGGGCAGTTCACACACAGAATTTGAAGTTACATTTCTCTAGGACAGCATCTCTCCTTTCTGGGACTTCTTTATTTTCCAATTGCTGTATTTGCCATGAAATCTGTCCTTTTCATCAAATCAGTAAACCTGCAGTTTTCCATCAGCATGGTAATGAAGGTGGCCAGCCTTTAGACTAAAGACCTTTGAAAATCAGGAAACCCAGTGTGGTGTGGTAACACATGTCTGTAATCCCAGTACCCTGGGAGGATAAGGCAGGAGGATTACAAGTTTAAGCCAGCCTGGGCAATTTACTGACTTAGTGAGATCCTGTTTTACAATGAAAAATAAAAAATAATGAGGACGTGGCTCAGGTCCTGGGTTCCATTTGCAGTGCCACCAAAAAACAAAACAAAACAAAACAAAACTCAGGAAATCCAAAACACTATTCTCTTCTCCAACTGTTTGCCCTTAACCCTAAGATCTACCTTCTACCTTTTTTGGTCATATGGATAGATGAGTAATGAGGGGTTTTTTATTTGTTTGTTATTGTAATAGGTATTGAACCTAGTGCCTCATGAATGTTATACAAGTGCTCTACCATTGAGCTACATCCCTAGCTCTTTTTTAAGACTTTTTGTTTTTGTTTTTTTTGGTACCGGGGATCAAACTCGGGTCCTTGCGCTTGTGCATTAGGCAGCAAAACCACTGAGCTAAATCCCCGGCCCTTTTTTAAAGATTTTTGATACAGGTTTTTACTAAATTGTCCAGGATGGGATTGAATTTAGAATTCTCCAGCTTCAGCTTCCTAAGTAGCTGGGATTACAGGCATACACCATGCTCTGGCTACTAAGGAGATTTTTTTGCTAATATACACAATTATTTTAGTATGTCCTTTTTATCCCTTGGTGTGGGAAATTGCTGAATTCAGCTATCTAGTTGTAAGAATTGATCACAAGAAGTTTGTTAACTAAGAAAATTAAGTCATTTCTGGGAAATTCCACAAGTCTGTTAAAAGAATGCCAGAAAACTCTGAGACGTTATAAAAGTCTCATGGGAGAAAAACAGGTTTTCCTAGTTTTCTTATTTACCATTTTCTGGAATCAGAGGGCTGCGACCCAATGACTCGACCCAATGACTCTACGGGTGGTAAGAGAGATACGACTCACTATGCACATCTGTGATGTGTGTGGTGGGCCGGTGGGCTTGATTTTGGCTAAAGTCATCAGCTCTCTTGACACTATCTGATAAGAAGAGGGCTGCGGTGTGCTCTTTGATGTGTGGGATTGGTGAATGGAAACAGGGGACTTGTGACTTCTCCTGTAGCTTTTATGAGTCACTTAAAGTCACTGGTTATCATTAGAGGTGAAAATCAGAAAGCCGATAGACAGAATAACTAAGCTGCTTTCCTCCATGTATAAAAGCCTTGCTTCTTCCCTTTGTGATGGTCCAATAGTGCCAGAGGAAGTAAACTGCTGTTCGTCCCCCAGGCCGGCTCCTTTTCTTTCTTTAAAAGTCGGTGCTTTCCGGGGTTCCAGGTCTCCCTCTAGAGAGACCACCAACACTTGGGTATAAATATTGCTGATTATCAAATGATTAAATAGTATTTCATTTTATTTATAATTTTTAATACCCAGAAGAAAAACAAATAATCAAATCTTAGCTCTTTGGGTTTTCCTGAACATTCTAAGTCTGTATCATACCAACAGTGAATGGGTCAAGTCATTGTCAGTGTGTACATTGTTTGAAGAAATAAGTGTGATTTTTATGAAAACAAGTATCTTTGCTGATGGCAAGATCACACTACAGCTTTCCCATTGTGGCCCAAAATACAGCGTCTAGATGTTGGCAAGTGCTGTGAAATGATTCTCAGAGCCTACCTATTAAAATGTAGGAGCAGGCTGGGGATTTAGCTCAGTATTTCTGCTGCCTGCCTAGCAAGTGCAAGGTCCTGAGTTCGATCCCCAGTAAAAAAAAAAAAAAAAAAAAAAAAAAAAGAGAAAAAAGAAAAAAAAAAGGTGCAATTTCAATTTCAGATTCTATCCTTCCATGATCACATCTACCAGTTTTTTTTAAGTTGGAAGAAGTTCTTTTGAGCTGTTTAAGCAGTTGGAAAAATGTATACTAAAGACCAGAAGCAGATTCAGTATTGAGGGATCTTGCTAATAAAACATGATTAATTCAAAGATGAAAACATTTAAAAACATTTTTAATTCACATGTTGTTACCTTTAAACCTGTTATGTAGAGCACACATTTGAATAGAAAATGCCTGGGCACTTGTAAAAAAACAAGATTTTTTCATTTCAAAGAGAAGTTTTGAATGCATGAGATCTTTTATACCAAAATATACCAATATTGAATAATGAATGAAAGGGATTCAACTCTGGAGGCACTGCTGCTGCTTCCTAATGAGCCCATATATCAGAGCAGATGACTTTCCTGCACTGGAGTCAGAAGTGGCACACGTTCCATAGTATTTGGCTAAATAGAAAGGATTTTAGCATCATTTGTGTGCAAGTCAATTTGTTCTACTTCCTGTAACCAAGGTGATGATTCAGGACAACAAAAAAGGCACTTGGTTAAAATGAGCTATTTTTATTTGTCAGCACTACTGTTGGCTTCATTTTTCTGTCCCTTCAGATATATTTTAATTAATATGAGATTGTATACATAGCAATTTCTCTGTAATAGTCATGGTTAAAAAACTAGCTGCTCTGCCAATCAAATACTTTGATTAGTGAAATATTCTGTTATATTTGGCCCTTATTTGATGATTCAGAAGATATTTTAGAATCTCAGTGCTTTGATATCCTTACTATTAAGAGCAACATTCTCTTATTTATATATCAACTTACATATTATTTTTTCTAATAAGCATTTGAGTGCTTTCAGTGTTTATATTACCTTGGTAAGCATATGAATAGAAATGCTCTTTAATAGAGTGTTAATTGACTGATGTAAAATTAGTGATTTATTATACTTTGAATAACCTGTGTTCTTCAGGTTATAATACAGTATTCTTATATCATAAAATCTAACCTGATGAAACTGCAAAATAAGTGAATTATTAACCGTGAGAAATCTGATAGGAGATGAAACACAAATACAGCTGCCTAAATTTGGGAACATAAATCATACTTGTTTTGTTTTTGACTCATAGGGTTGTTTTGTTTTTGGCAAGATGAACAACCAAAACAAAGATAAACAATGAACACTCTTCCTGGAGAGATGTGCTGCAGTTACATGAGATTTGGCATGCCCAATTCTGATGCCTTTATCTCCGACAGCAAATGTATTTTGATGCTTCTCCACTGAAATTATGTTCCTTGGGAAACCTTCCTAAACCCCTTAATTTCTCTATCTTTTCCTTCCTTGTTCCTTATTATTTTTTTCAAAGTCATTAACCTATGAGTCAGAGATCTAGCAGGAAATACGGAAGGTTTAACCTGAGTAGTTAAGGAACCTTTAATAAAAGAAAATGTGTGGCCAGGGTTGAGGGAAATGAGTAAGGCTATTTCTCATTCCGAAGCCCTTTGATAGACCATGTGTAGCTGTTTAGAGAGGGTAAGAGCTGTGATTCCAAAAGAGGGGTACAGACGTCTAACTCAGCAGAGAAGGAGTCAGAGCAAGAAATTCCCCAATCTCACTGTCTTTCTACCCCCGTCCCGCTCCCCACCCAGCATTGAGGATTGAATTCAGGGCCTTCATACTGAACTACCTCGAACCCTTTTTAATTTTTGTATTTTGAGACAGGGTCCCTTTAAGACACTAAATTGCCCAGACTGGGCTCTATCTTGTGATCCTTCTGACTCAGCCTCTCTTAGTGCTGGGATTACATGACTGTGCCACGAAACCCAGATTTTTCTAGTTTTTGTGGTCCTTTCTAATGACTAAATCCAACCAGCAGTCGGGGCAAGGGAGCATCCAAGCACACAGGATAAATAGAAAAGTGTGTGTTTGGATCTGAAGATACAGATAGAAACTATTCAGCATGTGCTGGGTTGATGTTGTCAGTTCAGTGTGACCACAGGTCCTTAGATGCAGGGAACCCTGATTCCCAGGACATCTTCCCCGTAGTGCTCACAGCTAGGAGAGCATTTAAGAGAGATTTAAAGGCACAGGAGGAGAAGACATCAGTATTTTCTCTAGGAAGGGTAACACAAATGTATGGTGGACAAGAGGTTCAGAACATCATCCAGGAAAATCCTTAAGACATAGGCATTTCATTTGTTCAGCAACTGCCCCTTTGCTTTGGTTGTCACATGTGATTAGCAGATGAAGCTGATTAAAGCTAAGTCCCATTTGGACTGTGAATCAGGTAAAAGCCTGTCTTCATATAGTTCTTGGCAAGATTCGGTTTGTGGTGCATTTCAAGAATGTGGCATTTCTTAACTCTTGACTTTGTCTAGTATGACCACATATCTTAACATGAAGACTTTATTCAATCTACAATTATTAATTATATACTGAATAATTTTACCCAACCCCACAGATCTACTTTTCTTCAATTATTTATTGTAGACCTGGACTTGAGTCAATAAAAAGAATTCTTTCTTTTTGTCTCATTAATTATATAATCAATTAATCTAATTATATAATTAATTAATCTTATTATATCATTAATTCTATATAATTCAGACAATAAAGCTGAATATATGTGAATATATGTGAAATATGTGTCAGTTGTGAAGCATAATGAATATTCAAAACTCACCATCAACTTAACAGGTAGAAGAACCTCCCCGATAATGTTGCAACTCTGAGTTCCTCCCATCTCCTGATTTCTTCCCCTACCAGGGGTAAATAATATTTAAAATTTTGTATTCGTTATTCTCTTCCATGTATCATGCAGCGTAACTGCTTCTGAGCCTTAAAATGGCATGATAATCATCTGAAAATTGCTTTTCTCATTTCAGAGCACATTTCTAAGACTCACCCACATTATTGTACACAGCTTTACTTCATTTATTTTTCTTTCCTCTATAGTGTTCCCTTTTTCTTCAATACATGCTGCTGTGGATGTTCTGGTATAGCTCTCTTGGTGCATTGTATAAAACATGCTTTGTAATGGTGGAGAACCCACGGCACATGTGCTGCAGTGGGCTGTTTATTATTGAAATCTCTAGAAGGTTCACCATCATGGCTTTAGGGGATCTGCTTTAGAATCCAGTGATGGGTAGCAGGATAGATGAGTGTTCAACTTTGTAAGATTGCTACCATATTTTCTGAAGGGGTAAAAATTAATTTACATTCCCACCAAGAGCATGAAAAAATTATTTTTGCTATATCTTTATTAACATCCTGTGGTGGTAGTCTAGTGGATATAAAATTGGATCTTGTAGTCTTATTTTGGTGTTGTTATAAGTAAAGTCTGGGCAATATTTTGTATTTTTAATCATGATGTTCCTTCTTTTGAGAAGTTTTGGGTTGGATACTATACCAATCACATCTTAAAATTTGGATTATTTTCATTACTGATTTCTAGTAGCTCTTTATCTTGGTATAAATCATTTGTTGTTGGTAAAATGTACTACAAATATATTATCCAATTTATAGTTTTTTTCATTTGTTGGTAGTTTTTAAGGTATAGAAATTCTTATGTTCAGAGGTTTTCTGTTTTTTTTCCTTTTATGGGTAGTTTTTTGGTCTAAGATTTTTAAAATCTTAAAAGCAATAAAGATGTTCTACATATTTTCTTTTTAGAATAGTTTGCAATACGTTGGGAGTTGATTTTTGTGGATCATGTGAGAAAGGCACTCAATTTCAGCATTATTTTTCTTATGGATAATCAATTGTGTAATCTTCACATCATATATTGAATTTTGATATATGCATACATATGTTAAATAAATCAGATGTCCAAGCTTACATGTGACATAGTTTCTCTTATCTGAGAAACCCAAATATAAATAAAAAGCAAAATAGAGGATAGATAATAAGAAATAGAAAGCTTAATCTTTGACAAGTGGGAAGGGGACCATGAGAGTCTGAGATGGAGGAGGGGAAGGGAAGAGAGGGAGATGAAAAGACTGATTAAGATATACTACATATAAGCACCAACTCCCCACAAGGAGTGTAATGATTATGTACTGCAAATATATACCAATTAAAAATAAAAATTGAAAAACATTCTAATTTAAAAACTCACTTGAGGTTTTTATTTGCTTACTTATATGTTCTGATTTAATTTTTCTCCTTCTTATGGCTTTAGAGTTATATACTTCTGTTCATTTTGGATTACTTTTGAAATGTCACCATTGTCAGGTAAAAGGCCGAAAATCAAGACCAGACCAGGCCACAACAAGCCTTTATTAGGGGAACAGATCTGCCGGGCTGTCTCTGAAGAAAGGAGAGACAAAAGCAATATGGCCAGGGAAGGGAGAATCTTTTATAGAGACTGGGGTGGGGTTTGTAGGGGCTGAGGCGGGGTTAAATGTGGTAGTGACTAGGGAGTGGAGGAGCGGGTGATGTCACTAGGTGGTAGGAGGTGAGCAAGTATTAGGTTACTTTCTAGGTGGGAACAGGGGCATGCTGGGAAGAAGGGTTTGTTCTTTGGTGGGAGCAACCATCTTGGCATGACGTCACACAGGGGAGGGGGCAAGGCACCATAGGAAGAGGGCAGCTACTATACATAATAGCTGCTGAGGTAGTGGGAGACTTATCAACCATGTGCATTTACTAACCAAAATCTATGGTTACTATGTTAGTTTTCTGAACATTATAAGAATGTCAGACACTTTATTATTGCTTAGATGCTCTTCAGCATTTTAATTCTATTCTTTTTAAAAACACTTTTAGACAAAATTACTTTATATCAACCATGTTGGTTTGTAGGGAACAGGGAAATTGCTAAAACCTCTGCAGTAAATCCTAGTTTCCTGTGAGCCATGACAGCACAAGGCAAATTGACTTATACACAAAAGGTAGAAAAAAATGAGACTTTGAGAAGCTGAGCTTTGGGCCTGATCAGTGCTGCTCTGGGCAGCAAAGATGAAAGCCCCTGAGCTTACAGCACCTTTTATTCAGTACATTGGGAGAAACAAATGTGACAAATGACTTGCAGAGAGTTCAGTACATCGGGATAAACAAAGTGTAACAAATGACTGGGGGTCATCGGAAATCCAAGAACAATGAAGAACTAAGTAGATGAAAATTTTGTTCCTCCCAGGATGTCTTCAACTGGTGTACTCTTGTCTTAGAGCATCACAGCATCACCAGACCATTGAGGTTTTAGCTGTGACCAGAGGCCAAAATGGAGTTTTGTCTTGAAATCCCATAGCTGGCCGGTAGGCAGGAGAACTAGGCATAATCAAATGATTTTTCCCCAGAATGATGTAGAATTGCTCCCGACATAGGTTCAAACATAACTACATACATTACAGCTTCTCTGCTCATTATTCTTTCATTTCTTAGACTTTCCTTGTAAGAATCACATGCTTCGTTCTTAAGGTTTCTTTGGTGAATATCTGTTGATTATAAATGCTTATTTTTCTGATTATCTAACCATGTAGAAATAGTTGTTCAGGTTATAAAATTCCAAGGTGGCTATTATTTTTATTGGTATGTGTTTCAGTACCTAATGATCACATTCACCTTGGGGAGGAGGTACATGTACCAAACACATCTCAATTCAATTTTTTTCATCCTCTCCCCTTCCCCTCCTTCCCACCTCCCTTTATCTTTTGGTTCCCTTCCCTTTTGTAAAAGATCTGCCTCCTTGTTTCCCATTCTCTTTTATTTTGTGCTTTAATTTATTTATATTTTGGGATTCCCACATAAGAGAAATCATATAATATTTAAGCTTGCATGTCTGATTTATTTCACTTAATATCATGGTCTCAAGGTATATCCATTTTTCTACAAATGACTTATTTGTCCTTCTTTATGACAGAATAGTACTCCACTATATGTAAATACTACATTTTCTTTATCCATTCATCTGCTGATAGATATAACAGGCCACTTTTAAGATTTATTTATTATGAGTTGTGCTGCTATAAACAGGGGTATGCCTGTATCACTGTAATATGATGTCTTTATATATTCTGGATATTAATCCTTTGTCTGAGGAGTAGCTGGCAAAAGGTTTTTTTCCTATTCTGCAGGTTGTGTCTTTGTTAATTGTTTCTTTTGCTGTGCAAGAGCTTTCTAATTTGATATGATCACATTTGTTGATTCTTAATGTTATTGTACAATTGAAGTTTTGTCCCAAAAGTCTTTGCCTATGCCTATGTTTTTAAGAGTTTTACTTATTTTATCTTCCAGAAGATTGTGTTTTAATATCTAGATTTTTGATCATTTTGATTTTAGTTTAGTACATGGTCCATGGTCTACATTCAGTCTTCTGCATTTGGAAGCTCGTTTCCCCAACACCACTTATTAAAGTGGTTATCTTTCTTCCAGGATGGTTTTTTGGCCCTTTTGTCAAAATTAGATGACTGAATGTACCCAGGGTTATTTTTGTATCTTCTATTTTGTTCCATCGATCCACATGTGCATTTTTGTGTCAATACCATGCTTTTTTAAAAGTCACTGTAGCTTCGTAGCTTAATTTGAAGTCCAGGATTCTGATGCTTCTGGCTTTGCACTTGTTGCCCAGGATTGTTTTTGCCATTTCGGGTTTCTTCTGGTTCCATATGAATTTTGTAATTGTTTTCTCTACTTCTGTGAGGAATGTTATGGGTATTTTGATTGGGATTGAATGAAATTCATGTATCAATTTTGGAAGTATGGCCATTTTGACAATATTGGTTCTGGCTATCCAGGAAATAGGGCTTATCTTTTCATTTTCTGATGTCCTCTTCAATCTCTTTTTTCACAGGTCTATAACTTTCACTGTAGAGGACTTTTACTTCCTTGGTTAGATTAATACCCAAGTATTTAATTTTTTTGCTGCTATTATAAGTGGTGGTGTTCTCCTAACTTACACCTCAGTGAATTCATTATTAGTGTACAAGAACACCATTGACTTCTGTGTGTGATATTATATACTACTACATTGCTAAATTTGGTTATTAATTCTAGGAGTCTTTTGGTGGAATATTTGGTTTCTTTTATATAGAGGATTATGTCATCTGCAAATAATGATAATTAGACTTCCTTTCATTTACATATTTCTTTCTCTTGCCTGATTGCTCTGGCTAATGGTTTGAGTACTGTATTGAACAAGAGTGGTGATAGTACACATCTTTGACTTGTTTCTGATTTTAGAGGGAAAGTTTTCAGCTTTTTCTCATTTAATATGATGTTGGCCAATAGTTTATCATAAATGGCTTTTATCCTATTGAGATAATGTCCTTCTATATCTATTTTCTATAGGGTTTTTATTATGAACTGATGTTGCATTTTGTCAAAAGCTTTTTCTGTGTCTATTGAGATGATCATGTGTTTTTTGTCTTTGCTTCTGTGTATGTGATGCTTTACATTTATATTTGTATATGTTGAACCATCCTTGTATCCCTAGGATCAAACTTACTTGGTCATGATGTATATAATTGTTTTGATGATTTTTTTGTTTGCCAGTATCTTGTTGAATATTTTTGTGTCTATGTTCATTAGAGAGGTTGGCCTGTAGTTATCTTTTTTATTTGGGTCCTTGTCTCGTTTTGGAGTCAGGGTAATGCTAGCTTCCAGGAATGACTTTGTAAGTATTCCTTCCCTTCCATTTTATTAAAGAGTTTGAGGAGTATTGGCATTAGATCTTCTCTGAGGTTATTATAGAATTCAGCAGTGAATCCATCAGGTCCTGGGCTTTTTTTAGTGGGCAAGTTTTTGTTACTGCTTCAATTTCATTGTCTGTTATTGTGTTATTTGGGGCTTTTAAATCTTTTTGGTTCAGTTTTGGTAAATATGAGCCTACATATCCATCCATTTCTTCTCAATTCTTCAATAAATTGGAGAACAGGTTTTCACTTAGTTGGTAATATCTTTTGGAATTCAACATTTCCTGTTGTGTTTCAACTTTTTCATTTCTAATTGCATTGATTTGAGTCTCTTATTTCCTTCTTTTGGCAAGATTGGCTAAGGGGTTTGTCTATTTTGTTTATTCTTTCAAAGAATCATTTCTTTAATTATTTGACTTTTTATATTGTTTTTTAAGTCTCAATTTCATTAACTTTTTTCTCTGATATTTATAATTTCCTTCCTTGCACTAGCATTGAATTGGATTGTTCTTGTTTTGCTAAAGATGCATCATTAGATTATTTGGGCTCACTCTATGTTTCTGATGTGGGCATTCACAGCTATAAACTTCCCTCTTAAAACTGCTTTCATTGTGTTACATAAGTTCTGGTATATTGTACTGACATTATCATTTGATCCTAGAAACTGTCTAAATTCTTCCTTGATTTCTTCTGTGACCCATTGACTACTCAAAAGTGTATTGTTACATTTACATGTGTTTGCTTAATTTCTGTGGTTTCTTTTGCAATTAATTTTTAGTTTCATTGTTCTATTATCTGATTATATGCATGGGGTAATTTTGCATGCTTAATGGACAATTATATGGTCTATTTTGGAGAAAGTTCCATTTGCTGCTGACAAAAATGTATATTCTGCTGTGGTTGGGTGGAACACTGGAAATATCTATTAAGTCCATTTGTTTGAAGGTTTGGTTCAAATCTGATATTTCCTTATTGATATTTTGTCTAGTTCATCTATTCGTGACAGTGGGGTGTTGAAATCCCCCACTATGTGTTGATGTTTATCTGATCTTTTATGTTCAGTAGTGTTGTTTTTCAAAGAAGTTGAATATGCCAGTGTTTGGTGCATATATGTTTATAATTGCTATCTCTTTCTATTGAATTGTTACCTTAACCAATATGTAGTGACCATCATTGCCTCTTCTAATAAGTTTTGGGTTGAAATCCACTTTATCTGAAATTAAGATAGGTACTCCTGCTTGCTTTTCAATTCCTGTTGCATGGAATATTGTTTTCCATCCTTTTATTTTTAATGTGTATTTCTTTTTGGATTAAATCTGATTCTTGTATACAGCATACATTGAGTTTTGTTTTTTGATCCATTTTGCCAGTCTGTGTGTTTTGATTGGGGAATTGAAACCATTCATATTGAGAGTTATTACTGAAAAGTATTGACTTATCTCTGTCATTGCATTATCTTCTTTGTCCCATTATATTCTCTCTTTTCCCTTTTGTTTAACTGCTTAATTTGCCTGGTGTATTGATTTTATTAGACTTTTTGGCATTGTTGGCTCATTGTAAGCTATCTTTGAGAATATTTTAGAGTTTTGGTTTCATGGTCATGAATTTCTTAAAGTGATTTTTGTCATGGAAATAGCTTATTTCTCCATTAATTTTGAAAAATAATTTTGCACAATATATCAGTCTGGGTTGGAAGTTGTTTTCTTTTAGCCCTTGAAACTCTTCACTTCAATCTCTCTCGACCTTTAAGGTTTGGGTTGAGAAGTCTGGTGTAATTCTAATGGGTTTACTTTATAGGTGATTTGTTGCTTTTCTCTAACAGCTTTTAAGATTCTGTACTGTGAATTTTGACTATGATTTATCACAGAGAAATTGTTTTCTGATCATGGCTCACATTAGTAAATGGGGAAGGCAAACAGGGTGCTGATTCCTGTGCTGGATGTAGGTAGCAGGGTGCTGTGGTAGCAGTGGTGATGGTGTGTCAAACAATCTGTTGAGCTTAATGCCGGCATTTTTAGACTCTGCTTCCTTTGGAAGGGACTTACACCCAGTTTATCTTCTCACCATTGAGGGTGGGGCCCAAACTAAACTTCTCAAGGGGGGGGGGTCTATGTCCAGCCCACACCCTTTCTACAACTGTCTCAATGTGGTTTTCTCCAACCTAGTCACTGTGGCAGGATGACACTAGAAACCTTGGAATATAGCTGCTCTGTAGTTATTCTGTAGCTCAGTTGATTAAACCTTCTCAAATATGGTAGTATCTGTACTGGCCTTTCTCCCAAACTCCAGCCTGTCTTACCTAAAGAGTCACTTTCAGAGTATAAAACCATGCTGTTTTTGCAGTTCATACTATCTATGTATTTCTCTTGGGATCAGTTCCGCCAGCCCAGTCCACTGTCTCTCTTTGGATCCACTGTCCGTCTCTGGGCTTTCCCTGCAACCCAGGAGCCAGGGTGAACCTTCTAAACTGCCATGTTCCTTTCTCTGTGCAGTGGTTTGTCTCTCCAACTTCTCATCAGTTTACAGGTTTCTGTAAGCTCTCTCTCCATTCCTGGAGAGTCAGCTCTTTCATTCCCTTCAGCAAATTGTTATCTTCCAGGTCTCAATTCCAGATTCTGGAAAGGCAGCACTTCACTGCTGGTCTTTACTCTGCCATCTAAATGGCAATTATTTCTCTCTCAGCACATTGAAATTATTATTCTAGTGACTTCTGGATTTCATTATTACTTTTAGGTAGTCTATTGTTGGGCAAATCATCTAACTTTGTAGATGATCTTTGCATTAGCCAGCCTTTTCTGTATAACAAACTGCCCCTAACCTGTAATCACTCATTTATTCTTATTCTATATGCTTATGGAATGTGAATCCACTGAGACTTAGATGGTCTATGCTGCACTTGGCCGGATTACTGCTTCCAAATTGTTGGTCAGACTGAGCTCAGCTTCTCACTGCAATGAGTTCATGTCAGCTCCGTCTGTCTTCATTCTGAGTCTCAAATACTTGTTACTATAATCATTCTTCATGAGATCAACTTCCATGTTGAATTTTCTAGATTAAAATCTCCAAGTACATAGTAGAATTACTAATGTTAGAAGGATGGAAAATGTAATTAGGGGCTGACCAGAATGCAACACAGAAATATTTTACTGGTAGGATACTTTTAGGAGCCACTGCCATTTTTTTTCTAACTGAAGCAGAAATGTTTATTTAAAGAACCTGGGATAGATTGTGAGTCAACTGGTTCCATATAGCTAATAAAACTACACTTAGTAATAACTACACTATACTCTGCTGTTTGACAAAAACCTACAAGTGACTTTGACAGCTTAAAAAGGATACCCATGAAGGTAAAAACTATAATCTCTCAGTTGATTTAAAGTTCAACTTTTAAAAGGCAGATGATCTATCATCAGAAGAATAAATTTAGCATAGTGCATTACAATGAATTTTCTGGAAAAAAAATACAAAAATACAGGTAAGCCTGGGTTGAAATGAGATCATCAAGTTGGAAATCACAGATTGCAAATGAATTGATGATTGACAGGTAAAAGTATCATATGACTTAAAAATGATAATAGCATTTTTATTCTGAGATATTTCCATTAGCTACAAATGTTCTAAATGTTATTAGCCTATATCAACTTTTGCTGGAATTACATTTCACCTTTTGGCTCTTTAATTACTGTTTGTGTCTCTGTTTGGGAGCAAATAAACATTTTTCTCACTCATGTTACCTAAATACCAAGTGGAAATGAAAATATAATTAGAAGAAATATTCAGATCTTGTCAGGCTGTACCAGTCCATTAATTCTAATTTGGAAAGTTGTTCTCCTTATAAAACAAGTGAGCCAAAAAATCCCCTTGCTTTCTGTGTAATAGTATCAAGCCATTTAACAACATTGAGACTGATGTCTTATCATGTACATGAAACATGGAGATAGTTCCCTAGAGCTAATGCATTTGGAGATAGACAAAACATTGGCAGGTAACTTATACCTGTGATGTAACAGAAAGGGTGACTCTCTAGCCAGGAACTTTGCTGTCATTTGAATTCTTTTTTGTAAATACAGTGATATCTTGGTTGTCGAACTCAATTCATTTCAAACTCATGTTTGAACAACACAAAGAGAACTGAACATTTTTTTCCCTTAAGGAATAATGGGAAACCAAATAGTTGGTTCTAAGGCACAAAAATTACACTTATAAATTCATTTTACCTGGACTTTACCAATGATTTTTTTCTTTAACTCTATTGTGCTTCTCACAGTTTTCCTCTTAGCTTTACTGCTGATATCACTAACTTTTTTTGGAGCTATGGTTATGATATTCTATTCAAATAAAATGCAAAAAAAAGCACAATGATGAATGTTTTAACACACCAACACTGGCACTACATATTGTCTGGGCGAGAGCAGCGCTTTGTGTCAGCCTTTTGTGTCTGGCCAGATGTGACACATGACTCACTCTCCGCCTGTACAGGTTTTTCAAGTCAGATTTTCATTTTGGCTATTGAGCAAAGTTATGAAAACTGAACAGATTTTTTTTTGAACTTTGCTGTTTGAGTAATAGAAAGTTTGAGCTTGCAGCCATTCAACCAAGGAGGTATCATTGTATACATGTGCTTTTCACTGACAGGTCAAACAATGAGTCATTTCAATTTTACAAGTTGGTGTTGAACTAAACATTGCATTCTTATTAATATCTTAACACTAGTTAGAAGATGGAATTTGTAGAAGTTGGAGTTCCAATTGAACTTATTTAGAGAAATTCCATGATACTTGGTTGATAATGTAATGTAAGGCATGACCAGTCCTCCAAGTTCAAATTCAGATCCTAAACCAAAGTTGCTTTACCTTTTGTCTAAGACATTCTAGCAGGGTAAGGTCTTTTCCTTAGATTATAGAATCTCTAACTTGAACATCAATAAATATATTCAGGATTGCTTAGTTAAACTTTATATTCCTGAGACCCATCCCAAAATTTAAGTACTGTATATTTTAGATAAGGCTGAAAATAAGCATTTTTGTTAAAAACACTGCACAGGAATCTTTTGAAGGTGATCCTGAATCCACACCTTGCTGTATATTTCACTTGACCTTTGTGCTAAATGGAATTGTCTTATAGAGGTAAAGGAGGACATATCCTAGTATCATGATGTCCAAGTGTTTTCCTTATCACCTCTTTTGGGTTATTACACAAATGACTTGATGTACAAGTGGCTTAAGAGCAGCTTTAAAAGTAACATATTACAAGCAAAGAAATACTAAAAAGATAAGATAGATTTTTAAAAATACATTTAAAGTAAAAAATCAAAAATGAGAAAAGAAGCAAATTTGCTTTGCAAGCTATAAAACCTCAATTACCTGTAATAATTAAGGTCACAACTCTATTCAAAGTTTCTGGGCACCCAAAACAGTAGGAAAACACAGTTGATTTGATGGTTATTTTTTATTACCAAAATGAGTGAAAGATACCTATGCCTTAGACCTTTTCCTGGCAAAAAGGATGCCTTCAAGGGTATTTTCATTGCCAGAAAGGGCATTCCAACTCCCTACTTCTTACTTCCTACTCATGAGGCATATATTAGTCTCAGTCTGGATAAAGGATACTTCCATCTGCCCCAGATTCCCAGAACTTCCTGAAAGCTAAAGATCAGAATCTAAAGTATCTTATTAGTTACCCTTCCTGTCACTGGGACAAAATACCACACACTTACAATTTATAGGAGGAGAGGTTTATTTTTGACTCATAGTCTAGTGGGTTTAGTTTATGGCAATCTAGCTCCCAGGCAGAAAAGGCATGGTGAAAAGGGCATGATGGATGGAAACTGTTCATGCTATGGCAGCCAGGAAGCAGGGGTGAGGTGGCAGGGGAGACAGAGAGAGAGAAGACAGGAGCCAAGGACAAGAATACACCTTTCCAGGTCATATCTGCATTGGCCCATTTCTTCTGATCAGGTCCTACCCTTGAACAGCACAGTTGGTTGTAAACTCAGAAATTGACTAAGCCAGTGATATGCATAATGCCTCCATCTGTCCCAATCACTTTCCAAAACCCCCACCTCTGAATACATGAGGCTTTGTGGGGGGACCTTTCAGATCTAAAACACAACATTCCACCTCTTGTCCCACAGAGGCTCATGCTCATCTCTATGCAAAATGTATTTAATCTATCTCTAAGAGTTACTAAAGTTTTAGCAGATCCAGCATTGTCAAAAAGTCTAAATCCCAAATCTCCTCTGAGACTCAAGGCAAACTTTTAGCTGTGAGCCTCTGTGAAAATCAAAAAGAAAGTTAAATACTTCCAACATACAATATCACAGGGCAAAACTTTCCACTCATAAAGAGAGAAATAGGGGGAGAGAAGGGAATTGGACAAAAACATATTGAAACCCTTCAGGGCAAACATTAAATCTTGTAGTTACCTGTTCAGGTCTTGGGGTAGGTTGTGGTGAGATGTGAGTAACAAAGGGCTTGAACAACCCCTCGCTAGCTGGTGTCCACACGGTTCTCTCTTGGGCTTGTTCCTCTCACTACTTGTGACTTTCCACAGAACACATTCCACTTTCCTGGCCATGTCAAACTTCCTGCGGTTTCCATTGCACCTTTGGCTTCACTTTCATAACTTGATGCACACCCCTGCTGGGAACACATTGGCTGGCTTCTCTGGCCTTCTTCTGTTCTCCAGGTTACCTAGCTCTATCCCAGAAAGAATATACTTTGGTTTCTTTGCAGTTGAAAATATGATATGGGTCAGTATCATGCTGACCAGTCCATCAGTCTCAAATGCCATGCAACTTTTCAGATTTCAACACTAAATAGGGCAGAACAGGGCTGACTTTGGCTTTTGGCTGGGTTTTTTTTTTTTTTTTTTTTTTTTCTTTTTTCCCTTTTTTTTACTACTGGATTTAGTAGCATGAAAAGAAATTCTGAAAGCTGCTTTAGGTGTTATTTGTGAATCTTGCTTGCATCATGGGACCATTACTATTCTTATATGGAGGTGAAATGAGAACTGCTCTAGATGGTGTAATTTGAGTAGCAGAAACAAAACCCAACCCTAAAAAATATCTTCCCAAGTAATTTGGACTTTAAGTTTGAAATTTTACCATTAATAATGCATTCCTTTGTATTTAGAACATTTCTGTATGGTTCTATCCTAAAATATAAAGAATGGCTCACGTGAGTGTTTTCATTAGTTCATTAACTTTTATAATAAAAGTACCAAAATAGAGCACCTTGAGCTTTTAGGAAAAGAGTCACTTATGGATGGAATGTGGGAACAGAAAATTAGCATAAAGGTATTTATCTCATGATTATATCTAGGGCTATTCTTGCCTACCATACTGGGATGGAATGACATGAAATTGCCTCTGTTTTGTCTGTGCAGTACCATTGATCTTCTCATGGGCAAAATAATCCAGAAACAAAAAATAAATCCTTTAATGTCAGTGATACTTGTGGTAAAATCCACAAACATAGTGCTGATATATTTTTAAAGTGCCAAGAGAAAACACAGTTGATAACTGGAGTGTGAAGAAGAGGATGTGAGACTCCATGAAACAAACAGCTGGTGCAAATGACTACCTTGTAGGAATTTTGGACCCTTATATTATTTCTGCATAGCTAGGCCTGATTCTTCTGTGAGAAGTTGAAGATCTGGAATGGATCCAGGAAGAGACATTTTTAGAGGGCCTCTTAATCACTGGTTCCTAGCTAATATGGTGAAATTTGTGTTGTGGCTCCTGGTGGACTCAATAACTGATAACCTGGCAAAACCTGTGCATGATGGACATGTCATTCTATCTGAAAATTGAAATTTACCATGATCTCATTGGTTTGTAAAGTATATCTCAAAAGTCCGGTAAGGTATAATCGTCATTGTGCATGAAATGAGCCAGCTTTCTTAGCTTGTCTTAGCCCAAGAGAATGGTCCTACATATAAAAGGAAATGGTTCTAACAAGATGAAGGGGCTTCAAATATTTCAGTTACACATCAGAAAGGAAAATTACATTGGTTTTTCATGGAGGGGAAATGGAAGGAACTCATTTTCTTTTATTTGTTTCTTTTTGCTTTATTGGTAGATATTGGTATACTTTCAAAAATACTTTATTGCGGTAAGAACTGATTTGCTTTTGTAAGCTACTTTATAATTGTTTATAGCTTACAAAAGTAACTTACAAAAGCATATCAATTCTTACCACAATAAAGTATTACTGTGTGTACACAAACATCCTTCCAAACCTTTTAGACTACTGCTTAATTTTCCTAGTTAGGATTTTTAAATTACATATTCTTATTATTATTTGATTAATTCCATTGTCATTTCAATCTTTATAGATATTTTTAAAATACTTTATTTTTAGGGCAATTTTATGTTAATAGCAAAATCAAGAGGGTGACACGGGGATTTCTCATCTACTCTCCTTTTCTCCAGACTTGACATAACCATCCCCATTGTCACTGTCTCCACCAGAGTGGTACATTTGTTATGACTGCTGAACCAACATTGGTCCATCAATAATCAACCAAAGTACAAAGTTTATAGTATCATTCACCCTCGGTGTTTTATAGCCTATGGTTTGCACATTATAGTATCAGAGAGAGTAGTTTCTCTGCCCTAAAAATCCTCTGTGCTCTGCCTGTTCATCCCTCCTCTGTACTGCAACCCCTAGCAACTACTTATCTCTTTACTATCAACATAGTTTTGCCTTTTCCAGAATCATACAGTTCAAATTATATAAAGTGTAGCCTTTTCAACAGACTTCTTTCACTGGGTAATATACATTAGAGTCTCTGGAATGAATTTTCATGACTGGCATGCTCATTTCTTTTTATTATTGAAGAATAATCCAATATCTGTATATACTAAAATTTTTCCATTCACCTATTAAAGGATATTTGGGTTACCTCCTCATTTTAGAAATGATGAATAAAGCTGTATAAACATATATGCTGTGGTTTTTGTGTATACACAGTTTTCAGTTCATTTGAGTAAATACTCAGAAGTGCAACTGCTTGCATGCTAGGACTGTGGTTAATTTCCTAAGAAACTACCAAATGGTCCTCCAAAGTAGGTGAACCAATTTTTATTCCCATAATCAATGAATGAGAATTTTTGTTGCTCCATATCCTTGCCAGTCTTTAGTGTTGTCTCTTCTGAATTTTGGCAGTTTTAATAGGTTTGTAGTGATACTTTGTTGTTTTGCCTTATGTTCACTAACGACCTAAGATGCAGAACATCTTTTTCTTATTTGACATATGCATATTTTAGTTGATGAGATGTCTGACAAATTTTTTTCCAGTTTTAATTGGGTCTTTCATTTTTTTTCTCTCTCTCTGTCTCCCCTCCCGTCTGTTGGGGATTGAACCCAGGGCCTTGCATGTGCTAGGCAAGCACTGTGCCACTGAACTATACCCCTAATCCAAGTTGTTCATTTTCTTTTTCTTTTTTTTTTTGGTCCCAGGGATCGAAATCGGGTCCTTGTGCTTGTGCAGCAGGTGACGAAATCACTGAGCTAAATCCCCGGCCCTAGTTGTTCATTTTCTTATTGTTGAGCTGTAATTGTACTTTGTGTATTTTAAGTAACAATCCTTCATCAGTTATGTCTTTTGCAAATATTTCTCCTGAAATATTTGCTTGTTTTGTTGCATTGTCTTATGTCTTGACATTGTCTTTAACCAAGGGGAAATTTTTAATTTTAATGAAATCCAGCATATCAGTTATATGTGGATTGTGCTTTTAGTATTTTATCTAAAAAGTCATTTCCATAGGTAAGGTTATTTAGATTTCCCCCAATGTTATCTTGTATCAATTTTATAATTGTGTATTAATTTATATCTGTGCTTCATATTTACTTAATACTACAAAGGGGACCTGGGATGTAGTTCAGTGGCTCCATGCCTACCTGGCAAGCCTAAAGTCCTGAGTTTGACTCCTGGTACCAAAAAAGAAAAAAATTAATATTGCAAAGGGTGTAAAGACTGTTTAGATTTTTTTTTTTTTTGGTACCGGGGATTGAACTCGGGTCCTTGAGCTTGCGCAGCAGGCAGCAGGCGGCGAAACCACTGACCTAATCCCCGGTCCTGTTTAGATTTTTTGTATGTGTATGGATATAGATATACAGTTGTCTCAGCACCATTTTTGGAAAGACTATCTTTTCTTCCTGGTATCACTTTTATTCCTTTATTAAAATTTTCTTGTCCATATGTGAGTCTAATTCTGGGTTCTCTATTCTGTTCATTGATTTACTTGTTTGTTCTTTGACCAATACCAACTGTCTTAATTACTGTAGCTTTATAGTATTTATTGAAGTCAGACAGTTTTGTTTCCTGACTTTGTTCTCATTAATATTGATTTAGATACTTTGGATTATTTGACTTTCCATATTTTGTAGGACCAGTTTGTCGCTATCCATAAAATCTCTGAAATTTTGATTGGAGTTGTGTTGAATTTATAGGTCAAATGAGGTGGAACTAACATCTAAGCAGTATTACCCTTCCTATGTATGTACAGGAAATAACTCCATTTATTTAGTACTTTGATTTCTTGCATTAGCTTTCCTCATTTCTTAAACAGCTTTCTTTATATTTGTAGATCTTGTACACATTTTGTTAGATTTATACCTAAGTGTTTCAGTTTTGGGGTGCTAATATAGCCATGTGTATTTAATTTCAAATTCTACTTGTTAAATTTTGTTATAGAGAAAAGCAGTTGATTTTGTATGTTAACCTTGTGTCCTGTAACTTTGCTATAATCACTTATTAGTGCTAAGATTCTTTTGGTCAGTTCTTTCAGATTTTCTGTCTGGAGGGCTGTGTCATCTGCAAACAATGGCAGTTTTATTTCTTTCTTCCCAAAGAGTATAAATATTACTATTATAACATCTTATGTTATTATTTGGCATGGATTTCAAGTACAAAGTGAAAAGGAGTGAGAGGGGATGTGCTTATCTTTGCTCCTGATTTTAACTGGTCAGCTTTGGGTTTCTCACCATTAATATAATGTCAGCTGTAGGTATTTTGTAGATTTTTTTCTATCAAGGATGCTCTTCTCTACTCCTAGTTTGCTGAGATTTTTTTTTTTTTTCATGAATGAGGGTTTGATTTTGTTGAATACTCTTTTGGGCATCTTTTGATATGATCATGTGACTTTTCTTCTTTGTTTAGGGAATGTGATATAATGTATCAATTGAAGTTTGGTTGTTTAACTGGGCTTCCACATCTTGGATAAAATCTACTTGCTCATGGCGTATATTTCTTTTTATATATTCTAGGATTTGGTTTACCAATATTTTGTCTAGGATCTTTTGCATCTGTTTTCCTGAGTGACAGTGTGATTTAGCTTTCTTTTCTTATAATGTCTTTGTCTGGTTTTAGTATTTTATTAATGTTGGGTTCATAAAATGAATTAGGAAATGTTCTGCTTCTATCTTCTGGAGAAGACACTTGAAAATTGGTATAATTTCTTCCTAAAATGTGTGGTATGCCTGGACCATCAGGGTGTGGTATTTTCTGTTTCAGAAAGTTATTGGTTATTGATTCAATATTTTTGACCAATATATGTCTCTTTACATTTTGGGGGCATATTGTATCTTTCACAGAATTGGGCCATTTTTCTTACATCAAGTTGGTGGGTATAAAGTGGTACATAGTATTTCTTTATTATTTCGATCTTCATGGGTTTTTTTAGTGATGTCCCCTCTTTTATTTCTGAGATTAGTAATTTGCATCATTTGTCCTTTTTTAGTTTAACCTGGAGAGTCTTATCCATTTTATTGATCTTTTCAAAGAAATAATTTATTATTTTACTTTTATTATCAATTCCATTGATTCTGTTCTATATTTTATTATTTAGCTTATTTTGCTTATTATGGATTTTGATTTCTTCTTTACTAGTTTATTATTTGAGATCTTTTTTGTAATATGTGTTCAGTGCTAAAAATTTTAAACCCTTTCACATGCCCCAGAAATTTTGATAATTTGTATTTTCATTTTCATTTAGTTTGAAATATTTAAAAAATGCTCTTGATTTCTTTATTGACTTCTGGGTTAGTTAGAAGTGTGTTGTTTAGCATACATATTCCAATTATTTTTCTGCTATTGATTTCTAGTTTAACTGAATCATTATGTAAAAGCAGATATTAAATGATGTCTGTTCTTCTAAATTTTTATGGTGTGCTTTATGGTTCAGAATGGATCTATCTTGCTCACTGTTTCATGTGAGCTTGTAATTTGCTGTTAGTGGAGGAAGTAGTTTATACATGTCAACTATATCTACTTGATTTATGGGTTTGTTGTGTTCAACTATGTCTTTACCAATTTTCTGCCTGCCATACCTGTCCATTTCTAACAGAGGAGTATTGAAGTCTCCACCAGTAATAGTGGTTTCATCTATTTCTCCTTGAGATTCCATCAGTTTTCATTGTTAGACGAATGTAGGTTGAGAATTGATATGTCTTCTTGGAGTATATACTGCTGAAATATAGAGGAATGCCTACTTTGTCCTGATAACTTTTTTTCCTTTGAAGTCTGCTCCATATGACATTAGTATAGTTATTCTCACTTTCTTTCCATCAGTATTGGCTTGTGTATCTTTATTCATTTACTATTAATCCATACATATCTGTATTTAAAGTAGTTTTCTTGTAGACAACATAGCTGGGTCTTGAGTTTTCATCCACTCTGACAGTTTCTTTTATTGATATGTTTAGATCACTCACATTCAAAGTGATTATTGATTAGTTGGATTAATATCTACCATTACTGTTACTTTTTTTGGTTTAGTGTCCTTGTTCTTTGTTTCTATTTTTGTCTTTCACTGTTTTTCTTTTATTTTAACTGAGGATGTTATATGATTTTTCTCCTGTGTTAGCATATCTGCTGTACTTCTTTTTAAATATTTTTAGTGATTGTCTTAGAGTTTGCAATATCTATTTACAACTAATCCAAATACTTGCAAACAACACTATGCTACAGTACTTTACAAGCAGCGTTAGTGCCTTGTAACAATATACAGTGGTACCTTGGTTCAGGAACTTAATTTGTTTTACAATTTTGGAAAAGATGGCCACATTTGTGTTTGTATGAAAAAGGTGACCACAGTCACGTTTGTCACCTGATGCAGAATTTGCAAACAATAACAATTTTGGTGAATACTTCTGTTTGCGAATCAAACTGTTTGCAAACAAAAGCTTTTGTGAACCAAAGTCCCACTGTAATCCTAATTTCTCCCTTTTGTCCTTTGTATCATTGCTGTCATTCATTTTTTTATATACAGGCATACATAAGCATGCATAACTGAATACACTGTTACGTGTTATTTTGAACAAACCATTATTTGTTTGATCAAGAATAAGAAAAATAACTTTTACATTACTTTTGCTTAATTTCTTCGGTGATTTTTCTTTATTTTTGAGGTTCTGAGTTTCTAACTCACATTATTTTCCTTTTTGCAAAATAATTTAACATTTCTCAGGGCTGGAGATGTAGCTCAGAGGTAGAGTCTCAATCTTTTCATGACCCTGTGCCTCTGGACTGTGAACTAACTTTGCAAGTGCTTCTCAGCTTGGCTCCCTGCTAGGTGGGACAAAATGGCGAGAGTGGGCTGGAGTTGGGTGTCTCCCTTCTCCCACATGGAAGGCTGGATCTGGCTAAATTGGAGTATTTCTCTTCCCCTTGATCAGCTGGGCTCTGATAAAATTTTAGCAGGTTCTCTATTTCTTTCTGGGCTTGAGCTATGTAGTGGCAACATGACTAAACACACCAAGATCATTATTGTTGGCAAGTACTGGATCCACTAGGGGTCTCCCTCCAGAAAAGTGAAATCAGACAATGCATCAAATTTACTCTTTCTACTGCAAAACCAAAATTAAAAGATATTTATATTTATTCCTTCTGTTGCAAAACCAAAATGAAAAGATGAACTATGGGTATCTTGTACTATGATTCTGGCATGAAAACTATAGCTGGTGGTACTGTACCTTCAACACCACTTCCACCATCACAACTGAGTCTGCCATGAGAAGACTGAATGATTTGAAAGATCAATAGAAGCTTTACCGCTTGAGACATCATTAGCTTATAATAGATGTATGAATTTACATAACAAAATTTGTCTTGCTTTATTGTTAATTATATGAATTGGGCATTCTGATTTTCATTACTTTAATATTACATTTACATATATTGTAAGAATCTGGTTGAGCTCCTGGAGGTAAAATTCACGAAAGTATGTCTTCTACGCACCACCTTCATGACTTGGTCTCCCTGGAATTTTTGTGTCAGGCCTGTGGACACTGCACTGAGCCTTTAGCAATTTGTCAAATACAATTCATGTTTTCCTGCCCCAGCACGAGGTCCCTGAAGTAGTTTCTGCCACATTACCCAGAGCCCTGCAGTCTCAGTCCTGACTCCTCATGGGTTCCTTGAGCAAGACGTTCTGTATTTTGTGGCCTTCTAATCCTTTTGGGGATAATATTGTTGAAGAAAACAAGGTAATAATAGCAAGGGGCACATTTGGAGAAGAGAAAGTAAAAGGACAAAAACTCCACTAACAGGTTCTGAAGTCAGCCTTAAGAAGGGTTCTATAGCCATGGGAATAATTCATAGCTTTCAAGACTAAGGTGGGGACTACTTGGTCCTTGTATTAAGCGATGTCTTTAACTCAGTGGGAAAAAAGTTGGTAGGCTTTTCATATTGCCCTTGAAGTCAACCAACAAAGTGAATTTTTAATACTTTTTTCTAGTGGTTCATCATATCGGGGAAAAGAATTGTTTCAAAGTGATCATATAATATAATCTTTCCTTTAGAAGTGTGACTTAAAGCCAGTAACCAATGGATGCTATAGATAAAAAAGCAATTAATCACAAGGCAAGAATTAGGTAGTTACCTAGGAGATCACTTCTAAGTTCAGCTAAATGGGTTCACCTTTTCCTATAAATGCAGTGCATTATATGAAGTGTCAGAAGAATCGTGGGATACAACTCTGAAAACATTATACTAGCCAAAAAATAGCTTTTATCAATTATATTAACATCAAAACTGTACTGGCAGCATAAGAAGACATAAAGTCTCCATTTCGTGAAAAGAAAAATGTATTTCATGGAGGAAATCAATAAACATACCCCAAAGTGGTAGAAATCAAAGCTGGGCGGTTACTTAAAGGTAATCTGTTCAACTACCTTATACAGACATAGAAAGAAGCCCAGAGAGGTTAGTAACTTGCTCATGCTTGTGTAGTGAAAGGTGGGACTGTGATTGGATTGGAATACAAGGTCCCAATTTCTCTGTATGCTATGCATCTAGAACAGTGGTTCACAATTCCCTGGAATTCTGCTCCTCCAGGTGTCACATTTGGCAGTATGAGGACATTTTTGGTTCTTAAAACTGGTTGGGGCTTGCTGCTGACATTTAGTGGGTAGGAGCAACAGATGCTGTTAGACATTGTGCAATGCACAGGACAGTCCCCACAAACAAAGAATTATCCCAAAATGTCAGTAGTGCCGAGGCTGAGAAAAATCTGCTCTAGAGCTTTAAAAATAAACCTTAGAATCTCTTCTTAGGCAGAGTATAGGAAAATCTAGTTTTAGAGACAAGCAGATGGTTTCTAAAGGATTTACCAAAGTGTTTTATTAATAATGTATTCTAATGTGAGAATCTGAACTAAGTTTTAATGAACAAAAAATATATATCAAAGACACATATACTTCATAAAAAGGCTGACAGTCTTGTGTTAGCAAAATATGAAGTGAGAAATAAACATAGCGATACTGTTATTTCTAGACATTCACTATAGGATAGGAAGCAATTTTGTAGGTTTTTTCTCACTAGTCTTGCAACTGCCATGTGAAATGGGAAGAATTTCTTAGAAATGAAGCAAAAGCTCAGAGAGCTCAAATATTTATCTTTGTTACACAGCACCAGAGTGGGCATGCAAACTCGGAAATTCTGTCTGTAACAGCTTTATTCTTTCTACTTTTAAATGATCTCCATACAATATATATAAATGTGTGTGTGTGAGTGTGTGTGTGTGTGTGTGTGTGTGTGTGTAAGAAGCTATAGCTTAGAATATGGGCAGGTTACCTCACGTTTTTTTAAAAAATAATATGCAGATAAAACATTATTTTTAAATTTTGCATTATTTTTCACAGGGAACCAGAAATGAAAAATAATAACAATATTTTATAGAAGCAGCTCTATATCAAAGCAGATTAATTTTCAAAATCATAACTTGTCTGAAGCCTCTTTCGTTGGGATCATTACGTCTGTGTTAAGATGAGGTGGAGAAGGCCAAGACCAGAACCTTGGAGGTTTTCAGATAAATGTCACAGATGCTTTCAGCTAGTTTCTTAGCCACTTTTCCCATGACTTCTCTGCTTACTGACTTCATTGCAGCTATAGGAATGCAGTAAAGGTGACAGGACTTCATTATGATCTTTTGACACCAAAGGCCGTCATTATCAAGAATGTCAGCTCTACTATGCTGGAACTAAAATGTTTTTTTTTTTTTCAATTTCTCTCTCTGTCTGACTTTCTGTCCTTGTTTTGTGAAGGATTTCACCAGAAACATTGTATCCAGCTGAGTATATTGGTAGTATGACATTGGATGTTAGTAGGATGTCTCTGGTGGGTTCTAGATTTTTATTGTATTGTTTTAAAATTGCAAGGCAATTGTTTCTTCTGTTTTAAGGTATTGATTATTTGGAACCTCTTAATTTCAAAGCTTTTAATACAGACATTTATACAATATATATAAATACTGGTTCATACACCAAGGAACACTTTGCTATATTTGCTGTATTTGGTTTTATATAGCCCAATTCTGAATGCCTTTCCAGTAAGCTCTTTCTTATAGGACTCCAACATAAAACAATTCATTTTCAATTCATCTTTCTACCCCATGGTAGAATAAGGAGAGCTTTTGGTTCCTGCCTTTGCTTCCAACCATGTTTTCATTTTGCATTCAATACCTAAGCTGAAGGAAAATTTTTCTTTGCAAGTAACATTCTCCTGAATGCCCTACAGTACACACCTGATGTGTTCTTGGAACCCATGTCCCAGAGACAGGAGTCAGGTTTGCTTGTGGAATGCTTTGCGCTGCCTTCATCAGTTTAAGCTGTGTCTCCTTTTAGGAAGGCTGGAAGGGAGAGGTGCTGCAGAGGGCCCCGGGACAAAGGAGAAAGTGAAGGTTCTCTGCAGCTACCTTGGGAGCCCCATGGAGTGGATATAAAGAATCAAATGGAGCTGTTAGGAGAAGTACAAGAAAAAACTCAAACTACTTTAAGATATTGTCCAGAGAAGCCTCTAACCATAGGAACAAATTCAGATGCTGGCATTGCAAGTATTATTATACTTTAATTTATTCATTTAGTATTTTGTTTAATCCAACAAACATTTATTATTGATTGTGGATAATTCCTCATCCTACATTCTCAGGAAATTAACTGTCCAGTGTTCTCAGGAAAGAATCCTCTTGTGCATGAGTGTACCCAAGATCCGACCATGCCAAGAACAGAAGGACAGGTCTATTATATTACTTTCAATACTTGAACTACGGACATGCAGAGAGTTCAGTGGGCTGGACTCTGTCCCAGAACTGCCAGCTATATAAACCCCTGCTGTTCAGCATGTCTTCTAGGAAGAACTGCCAGAGCCTCTACCGTTAGCCAGATAAAGTGCACGTACTTCATGTTGGGCACGAATAGTCACACCTATGCATAGGTATACATACACGTGCGCGCACACACACACACACACACACACACACTGTTTGAGACTGGTAGAAACATGTCTTAGGTTGCTACAGAGAACTATAGATGTGTGTAGATTGGAGTTGTGATTTTGAGGTGTGGAGGCTAATTTTACAGTCAAGAATGAAATTTATTCTCCTCACTTTAGAGTTATGGTTTTATATAGAAACATGCTTGCAAAGGTAGTAAGTTCCAGAATCTGAAAAAGAGTGGAAAAGTTGGGAAAAAAGGAATATATCTAAAAATTCCAGAGGTGGATTAAGTTCATGCATGTTTGAGGACCAAGTGTAGTATTCTGTGGAATATTTTTGCAAGCTATTTCCAAGATCATATATAGATAAAATTTGTACCTTTACATATATATATATATATATATATATATATAGCTAAAAGTCGAGTTATAACTATAAAGAAGAGAAAAAGCTCAAGTCCACATTCTCCCAACATCCTTCCCTATCCTATGTCTCCTATTTATTGGAAAAATAAAGTATTAATCTTTTCTTTAGCAAAATGAAGTTATCATGACATAAATAGTATGTATCAGAAGAATTAATACTTGGGAGAAATAGGTAAGTAAATAAGTAGCAAGGAACTTGAGAAAAAGAGATCTGTTTTTGTGAGTTTTGCCAGCTGGGATATTAGGCCTGGGTAGCTCTGTGTGGGTCAGATTTACATGGGTGGGGTACATGTAGCTTCAGTTCCCTCCAACGCGTTCATCTTTCTATTTATTAAGACAGTGGAATGTGGAGTGGAACAGTGGAACCTCAAATCACCCCAGCAAGTCTCAATAGGAGAAAAGTGTGCCAGAAGTATCAGGAGAAGTCCATTTAGCATTAGGAAACTAATTGCTTCATTTTTATTCCACTGCAAGATCTAAACCAGGTGGCCGGCAGGCAGCTGACAGATGAAGGTATTTCTTAGATGCCCTCCCTCATGGACTGTGGTTGCGGTCAGATGAATTTGGGAAGCTAAAATAGCCATCGGGTGGCTGGTCACATTGTTGAATTTAGTAGGCTGGACTCTGTCACAGAGCTGCCAGCTACATCACCTCCTGGTGGTTGGCATGTCTTCCAGGAAGAACTGGCAGCCTCTAACATAAGCCAGATAGATAAGGTACATGTACCTCATTAACTCATGGTCAGGTTGTTTCTCCATTAAAAAAAAATAAAAGTAGAACTCTTTGGGCCATGGCTCTCTGACTTTAGCATGCATCAGGATTTCCTGGAAGACTTGTAGGAACCTCCAGAGTCCTAATCCCAGAGTATCTGACCCTGGAGATCTGGAGTGAGTTCTGGCAATCTGCATTTCTACCAAACCCCAAGGTAGTGTTGCTTTTCTGGTCTAGTATCATAGAAAAAACTAATGAATGAGGTATAAACATAACAAGAACTACATGATAATGCATTTTCTCAGTTCACATTTAACTCAGAATCTTCTATTTTTATCTTTGACAAAGTTATAAGGGACCATTGCCTGCATTAACCTTTTCATAGAGAGTATTCCCAATCACTCATTGCTTCTAGATGATGAACCTCCAGTCACTCTCTCCCTCTCAGAGGTACAAATAAATCAATGGGCTGATTTGGAATGATTCATTACTTGCTCAGAAAATAAATTCACATCCAATGTGGGCTGACCAGACCTGTAGGCTGGTTTCATAAAACAAAAATCTATTGTATTTTTACACTAACATGTGTTTAATAAGAAGTAAGGGGAAAAAAAAAGAAGTAAGATTTTTTTCCCTTTGTTTTTCTCCTTGGAGAACTACACTGACCTCCACCTGATATTCTGTGCAATCAACATTTTCCAGAGATTGTAATACTCAAAGGATAAGGGCAGAGGTGGGCTGTAGAGAGATGGAGAGGTTAAAGGCATGACTTACAATATACCTGGAGATGGTGACTAGTTTTTACTTTAAAAATGACAAAGATGGAATCTTCATGTACAATTTTGCTCTGACTAAAATAGAAATTGGCTAGGTACATTAAACGAAAGAAAAACAATTTTGTAATATAAGTTGCATGTGTATGTGTGTGTGTTTATGTGTATATGTGTATGTGCCTGTGTGTGTGTTTGTGTCCTGGATGACTCACCCTGATCTTTAATATCCAGTTGTATTATGATAGATTCCTTTTAGGAATGACAGTTTCTTCCCATTTTCCATCACATTTTCATTTGCTCCAGATAGTCCCTCCTTTCCTCTTGAATCTTCTCTACCATCCTCTGTCGTTTGATTTGCTGTTATTGCAGTATAGATTTAAATATGTGCAGCTCATAACAGATAGGGCTGGGTATGTAACAGTCATGGGAACTGGACGTTCAAGAGGAGGAATCTCCACCCTTTCAGCTATTGAAATGCAGCATGTGGCCAAAAAGACAGGAAATATGCCACAGATCTGACAATTAAGTTATTTAACTACATTAAACAGGTACCACTCATGGCTAATACTGATTTAAATTGGCTCACTTAATGGTTTAATTTATGATCCCCACATTAAATGATTTGCATGTGGGCATGCTTGTTGATCATTTTATTGGTCTGGAAGTCTTGAAGGGCAGGTATTTGTCAGAGCATGGGTGTGTCTTTGAAGGACGTGGAAACCTTGACAGCACCAATGGTAGGGGTGGAGAGGGATGGGGTAGTGAGGAGGACCAGGGGACCTGCCTTGGCTCCTAACCACATGTCTTGTCACCAGTTCTGACTGGGGAGGTGCACTTAAGATCCTGGTATCCTGAAGAAGCAATGCAGAGGTGTGGCCAGGGTTAAACATCTTTTATTGAATAGCTTAGGTATAGTCCATCAGTTTAGCCACCCTCACGGCACCCCCCCCCCCAGCCACTGTACACTGGGAGCAGTTCTTAGCCCCTAGTAAGCTCATTCTCAAAGCAGCCCTTGGCCACTTAGTATCCCCATTCTTGCAGCAGCTGCTCAGTCTACATTTATACCAATACACAGTAGTGGCCATGTATCAGTAATGACCTTGGTTATATAAGTTATTTACACTGGCCAGCATTGACCTTGGTTTTATTAGTTATTTACACTGAGACTGACAAATTGGGCTTGGGCTGATTTCTTGCTGACTGTAACTTAATGTCCACCAGAAATCAGCCTAACCCCAGCCTGAACCAAGGTGTACCCATTTTAGGCTTCATTTTTCCCTACAGCATAGCACTTACCAATAGAGAGCAGCTGAAGTACAATAAATTGGGAAACATAAATTGTACTTGCTACAAAAATATAAGGTCTGAGGAGCTGGAATCAGCAGGACCATCTACTGTCTGTGTGAGCTTGCTGAGCCCCAAATTCCAAGCATAATGTGATAATATTAATAAGACCTGTATTAGAGGATTATGAGGTATAAGTGAGAAATGTCGTGTTTAGCACAATGCCTTCAATCAATATTAGCGATTCTTCTTTATTCTCTCTCTTCCTCCCTTTGTCACTCTATCCCTCCTCCTTCCTCCCTCCTCCCTCCTTTCCTCTCTCTACCTCCTCAAATACCAGCCACATGTAGTCTTCCTTCTATACAGATTCCTCATTTAACAACTACCTGTTTAACAGTTGTTTGGATTTACTATCCACCACTTGGACTTACAGCCTGCATTTGGACTTACAATGCAGTAATGTGAGCAGCAGTGCGGCCTTATGATGGTTTCTTGTACAGTATAGTACTGTAATTTTTGCTGATAGTACTGTATAGTACTACAGTTCAATGTTCTGATATACAATACAGTACTCCTGTAAAAGTTATGCAAATAAAAGCAAAGCCATCAAGTTGGAGTTAGTTTCCTTTGACCATTTGTTCTGAATATTGCAATGTACATACTATATGCAATTCTTCATTTAATGACCAGTTCATTTAACACCCTAGCTGCAAGAATAGAACTTGGCTGTTAAACGATGAATGCCTGTATTTAAGTGGTCTAGTGCTATACTAAAGAGGTTACCACTGGGATCACGTGAGAAATTCAAATCATCAAGCCCTACTCAGACCTATTGAGTCATAAATCGTGGCACACTGACCCAGTGGTTTGTGATTTCGAGAGCCAGCCAGGTGATTGAGGTGCATACTCAAGAGTGAGAACTGTTGCTCTAATGATACATAGTAAAGTCATTCTCAGTGAGGAAGTGAGTCTCCAAGCTAAGGAGTGATGGCACTGTGGTTCAGGGGGATGCGCAAATTCAGCAGAGGCTTTTAGGACCACCTGCAGTACTGGGAATGAGGCCCAGCTCTCTAGGAAAGGAGGCTGAGCTGGCAGCTAGGAAAGGTGTCAAACTCTACTCCATCCTTCCTTTCTCTGCCTTGGCCCAAGTAACCAGCACTGGGGACAGGGTGGAAATCCCTGTGGTTGGGGAGAGGGTGTAACACTAACAAATCCTGTCATACACAGGGTGAACTAAGCAGGGGGTGAGGAAGCGTGCAGTTGTGTGGGCCTTCAGGTAACCAGGGTTCATTTCCTGAAGGAGCAAACTTATCTTCACATCAGACAGGTGTAAAGAGGCTCTATGGTTACATGGAATGGATGCTAAAGAGAAAAAGGTTTGTTTTTCTAGCTGAAAAGAGCTCGAGAAGTTAGGGACTGAGATACTGATTTGATGAGTAGGAACTCTTTGGTAAAGTGTAATCATTTTTAGTCCCAAACTCTCTCATCCACTGTGCTGTTGCTCTTCTCCTCGCTGACAGCTTCCCAGGCATCTAGGAAAGATATTTTTCTACTTTGTTGTAGTATTTTCTTTTCAAGGCCAGCAACAGGCTGTGGCTATGCCATCTGTGCCTTGTGGCAGCTGCGTGAAGCCCCTGGGATTGTGCACTTGTCTGTAGACTGTCCAGGAGCACTGGGCTGGAAATCAGAAATGTGTTCTTGTGCAAGTGTCCCTTGCAGGGCTGATGCTTTCTGGAATGTTCCTTGTAGAAACTTCAGGGGAGGAAATCATAGAATAATATAACTGGAAGAATCTCTGAGAAGTCATTTCGCTTCACCCACTGTGGAGAGCTCAGGACAGAGAAAACAAAGAAAGAAAACAAAACCCGAGCTTCAACTCTTTCGCTTTTGCTGATGCACTGCACAATACCAGCACTCCCTCCCCATGTCAGCAAAGGAAGTTAGGAACAGAGAGTCAGCTGAGGTTCTTCTCTGCCTTCTCTCATTTAAGCTTTTATGGTGTAGTACTCAACAATTTGGAAGTATTAGCTTTAATAAGCAAGCCATGGATGGAAATTCAGCCTCACAATTATGATTAGAAATGAAAACAAGTTAAACCTCTGAGTATCACATTGTTGTTGAATTAGTACTGTAGAAATTAGAACCTGAAAATGTGAATGAGGTCAGCAAATATTGATTAAGCTCCTATTACAGTAGTTCTCAAACGTCAAATGAAAGAATCACCTGAATGTTTTATTAAAAATACAGATTCCAGGACCTCACTTCTAGAATTTATAATTCACTGTGTTCAGAATGAAGCTCAGAAGTCTATATTTTTTTCCCATTACGATTTTGGTACATTTTAGGTATAAAATACAGTTACATTCATCATTGGGATCTTGTACCTTTACATGAAGTATCTTGATTCTTATTTTTTCCCCTTCCCCTGCCCTTCCTTCGCCCCCTCCACCCTTCCCTATTTGCAAAGACTTTGTTTTCATCTTTTTCTTTTTCTCATATTTTTTCTTTTCCCTTCTCTCCTTTCTCCTACCCCTCCCACTTCCCCTACTCCTTTAGACATTTTCTTCCTATTACGCAATATCAATTATACATTTTTAAAATTACAATATCAAGATCTAGGAGACATTACCACAGATTTTACAGAATTTAAAAGGATCTAGAAAGCATGTTACAAAAATCTTTTTTGAAATAAATTTGACAACTTCTAAGAAGTACCTTGGAAGACAAATTAATGAAACTAACTCTGGAAGAAATATAAAATTTTAATAGCACCTATTAAAGTATATTCCTAGCTTGAAAACCTACCTATATGACAACAGCAGGCTCATATACATTTTAACTGATAAATT
>NW_004624736.1:1628731-1660446 GCF_000247695.1 Heterocephalus glaber
AGGTATATATAAAAATTCAGGTCTGTGTATACTTGCTATAAATGAAGAATTGGATATTGAAATTTAAAAGTTATGTAGGAGTACAAAGGATTTAGTACCTAATTGTAAGACTTCCTCTAAAGCTACAGTAATCAAGGCAGTGTTGGTGTAAGGAAAGACGTATAGATCTTTGGAATAAAACAGAGAATAGAGAAATAGAACCACACATGTATGGTCCAGTGAGTCTTGAAATATTATTTAACATTAACATTTTATAGAACATAAACTCAATTCAAGAGCTGAGGAAAAGATAGTGTTTTCAGCAAATGGCACTAGAATACCTGGTATCTGTAAATAAAAAATTAACCTCAACCCTTTATTTCCATACATAAAATAACTTGAAAGGATCTATGAAACTAAATATGAAAGCCTAAAAGTATAAAACTTTCAGAAGAAATTATAAGGGAAAATGTTTATGAATTTAGGGTAGGCAAGAATTTCCTAGTATATAAAAAACATGATGTAAAAAAGAAAAAAATTGATAAATGAGACTGTGTCAAAATTTAGAAGTTTAAATCACGTCATTAAGAAAATGAAAAGTAATCCTTAAACAGACCATATTTACAATGCATATAACCTATGACCGGAATATATAAAGAACTCTTACAGCTCATAAGTAGACAACCCAATTAAAAAGTAGACACAAGAAGATGATAAATAGCCAGCACAGCACAAGGAAAGGTGTGCAACACTAGAATCAGAAAAATACTAATCAGTACAATAAGACTGAATTATACACTTCTTAGGGAGACGAAGGTAAAAGTTTTAAAAGAACAAATGTCAGCTTAAGTGTGAACCAGTTAGAACTTTCTAATACTGCTAATGTGAATGTAAAATGATAAAACCATTTTGAAAAACAATATAGAGATTTCTTGTATTACTGTTAAGAACCAACAGTCCTGCTCTTAAGTTTTTACTTGAGAGGAATGAAAACACATGTTCACAACAGATTTGTACTTACAAGTTGACTATCCCTTATCTGAAATTCTTGGGACCAGAGCGTTTCAGATTTCCATTAGAAATCCACTTGATCTGCAAAGAGGACAGCTACTCCTGCTTTTTTTTTTTTCGGGTTTCTATCACATGGAGTATTGTTTTTCACACTTTAACTTTCAGATTGTGAGTTTCTTTTTGAATTAAATGTGTTCCTTGTATTCAGCATATTGTTGGATCTTGTTTCTTGACCCATATTGTCAGTCTATTTCTTTTAATTGGCGAATTGAGACCATTAAAATTGATGGTTATAACTCATACATATTGATTTATCATTGTCATGATTTTTTCTTTTCGTCAGATTCTCCCTCTTTGCATTTAATTTCTTATTGCACCCAACAGATTCATTCTGCTGGGCTTCTTGGGGTTGTGATCCTCATTGTCTTTTCTTAGGATTTTGTCTAAAATTTTTTGGAGTGCTGGTTTGGTATTCATGAAGTTAGTTCCTAAGGTGCTCTTTGTCATGAAAGTATCTTATTTTTCCATCAATTTTGAAAGATAATTTTTCAGGGTACATCAATCTGAGTTGGAGGCTGTTTTCTTTTTGGGCTTGAAATACATCACTCCAAGCTCTTCTTGCCTTGATGGTTTGTGTTGAGAAGTCTGCTGTGATTCTGATGGGCTTTCCTTTGTATGTGATTTGTTTCTTTTCTCTAACTGCTTGTAGAATTTTGTTCCTCTGTTGGATTTCTGGAATCTTAACAATTATATGCCTATGTGTAGATTTTTTTTGATCACAGCTACTTGGAGACCTATATGCCTCACTTATCTGTATGTCAAGTTCTTTTCCCCTCCTTGGGAAGTTTTCTGTCATCACTTCTGTGAAGAGTTTTTTTTTTTTATGTCATCTGCACTCTCTCCTCTTTCTTCATTGACTCCAATCAGTCTTATGTTATTCTTTGCATCATCTAGCAGCTGCTGGATTGGTTTCTTACAATTTTTAAAAAATTTTTCTTTCCTGGTCATTAATTGCAATCTTATCTTCTATATCTGAAATTCTGTCCTCACATTGGTTCATTCTGCTGCATAGACTTTGGATGGAGTTTTTAATCTCCTAGAAATCTGTTTGTATCTGTTTTATGGATTCCATTTGTTTCCTATGTTGGGATTCCATCATGTTCCACAGATCATCTATTTTTTTATCTGTGTCCTCTCTAGATTTATTAATCATGTCTTGGAGTATGGGCACAATCTCTGCTGTTATGTGAGAAATTATTTCTGATTTCTTTTTTTCCAGATCCTCTTTCATTGCTAGTTCAGGGAGTCCAGGTGGTTGAGTATCAGATTGTTCCATCTCATTTCCCTTTGGGGTTGTTTTAGGTGATCTGCAAGTCTGGTTTTGAGACCTGTTTGTCTTCACATTTCAACGGGCAGTGGTGGTGGTGGTGCTGCTGGCACCTGTGCAGCTCACCTCCTCTGTACTTGTGGGGGTGTATGGCAGCCCTGAAGCCTCCTCTTGACTGCTGGGAGTGGCTCACCTCCTCTGTGCTGGCAGGAGGTGTGGGTTCGGTGGCTCAGAAGCCTCCTCTTTGCTGTGGGAGCAGCTCACCTCCTCTGTGCTGGTGGAGGGGAGGGGTACGGCTGCCCAGAAGCCTTCTCTTGTGTGCTGGGAGTGGCTTACCTCCTCTGTGCTGGTGGTGGGGTAAGGCCTCCTGGAAGCCTCCTGTTGCACACTGGGAGTGGCTCACCTCGCCCATGCTGGCAGGGTGGGGGGATCTATATTTTTAATAATCATCTCTAAGTGGTTCAAATGCAAGTTTTCTACACAGCATACATAAATAATTGCATCTCAGGAAATGGACAAATATTTTGTGAGTAGTTACTATGTTCTATCTCTAAATTATAAGCTTTTGCCAGCAAAAACTCCCAAGTTTTTTCATGTATCACCAGATTATTCAGTCTTGTGGCTTTAAGTACAGTCCATCTGCCATAAACTCCAAATCTTGATCTTAAGCCCAGAAAGCCCTTCCTAACTCTAGAAGCACATACCCACTCAGTAGATCCATGTAGATGTCTGGTATATGGCTCATGCCTAGCATGTTGAAACTAGACTTTCACATTCCCTTGTACTTACCTTCTCTTGGTAGTATCCATCTCAATGCATGGCTAATATATTCATCCAATTGTTCAAGTAAAAACACCTTGGGGAGTCTGACACCAATCTTTCTTTCATGTTCCTGTCCCATCTGTTAGGAAATCCTGCTAGATGCATCTTTAAATGCACTTTAGAGCCTGTGCACCTATACTCTTATCTTCTGTATAAACCATCATCATCTCTCCTGGTAAACATCCAGTTGTCTTCTCATTGACATAATTGGTCTCCATGCTTAAGCCTCTGTCCCTCTACAGTCTAATTTAAACATCGAAGCCAGAGAGAGCTTACTAAGATCTATCTACCTCCTTGGTTTGATACTTCTTTTATGTGACAGTTTTATTTAGAGTAAAAGCCAAAGGATTTATAATGGACTGCAAAGCCTGTAACAAATGACTTTCCACTGCCTTTGACTCCATCTCTTACCATGCTCCTCCTCACTTCGTCACATCCCTGTGGCTCTCCTGCAATACTCTTAGCATGTTGATACTTAAGCCTTTAAATTTTTGTTCACTTTGGCATGCTCTCCCTCATGTAGTCCCATGGCTCATTCTTCGATCTCCACATCTGTAAGTCTTTGTGGAAATGTATTTTTGCTACCTCCTCTGTAAGGTCCACCTTGTCTGCCCTATTTAATAATTCAGTATATGACTCCACCTCCTACCCATCCCCATATTTCTGAACCTTTTCCATTCCCAAACTATGTGCTACCTTTTCTATAACATTTGTTACAATCTAGCATACAATGAAGCTTACCATCTCATTATGTTTGTCTCTCCTCCCCCGCTGGGATGTAGGCTTCACAAGTATAGGGATCTTTGTCTGTTGTTTTTCACATACATCAAAAGCATCCAGAACAGTGCCTACTACATAATAGATGCTCCATTAATATTTGTTCAATAAATTAATGTGTTATATATAGTAATTCTCAGTAGTTTTTGAGTGAGAAACCTTTGAGAAATATAGCTTCATTAATGCATAGCAGCTCTTCTCATTTTACAAATGAGAAAAAACAGCTGACTGATAATTAACAAGAAACATTATCAAGACCAAATGTTTAGCTGGAAATGGGGTAGAATGTGATTCATTTGTACCTGGATCCCAAATACTTTCCCTTTCTCCTCTTTTTCCATGTATGTACAATGTCCCAGACAGTATCCTAGCTATTTAGAAGCTGTAAACAAAGGATGCTTTGCTTTCACTGCAAGGTTCTCATTTGTTAGAAAAGACAGACATACTGAAAAATATAACTGCCTTTACAAGGTGCATACTAGCCATTACTGTAGCACATATGTAGACTATTAAATGTACTACAAAGCAGAATGTAGCCTGTATTATCAGAAATGTAATGATTGTTATAGGAAATTTAACCACTGTATGATAAGAGTTTGAATTTGTATAAGAAAATAATAACCACTGAAAATGTGAGAAGTCCTTGGCTACTGATTGATTACTAATTGATGAGCAGGGCTTAACAGATAGAGATGGTAAGGTCAGGATACCTGTGCCATGGCTGTTTCAGGTATCCAGTCAGGTAGAAATGGATTAAAATGGATGGAAGAGATTTTCAAAATATGGGGATTGGCAGGATGTTCTGGATGGAGAGAAGGTGGGGATCAAAGATGATGTGCAGATTTCTAACTTGTGCAAATGGATCATGGTAGACTAAATAACTGGCATGTGACCGGAAAGCATGATTGTTGCTTACATGCACATGTGCATGTATGTGTGTATGTGTGTGTGTTTGAGTATGTTTGCAGATGTAATCAGAAGCTACTGCAATAGTACAGACAAGACATATAACAAGAGAAACAATGAAGTCAGGCAATTAATCTTTCATCAAATTTATGATCCTTATAATATAATCGGTGAGAAGCCATACAGATTTAGATAGTGATGATAGTATAATTTTAATAACATATTTGTAGTTTTTCTAGATGATTAGTTGGTGGCCTGTCTGTATTTTGAGTTGTTGAGTAGATATTTATTTTGTCAATGTTTAAACAAGGAGAGTTTTATGAACCTTTCATAAGATACAGTCAGTGCTCACATAGCATATTTTAATATATTTCATAAATAAAATATAATTTATAAAACTTGCTATTTAAAAAACCTTTAAAAATATTAACCCTTTTGATTTCATCCTTTCATTTCTTTGATATAAAGAATAACAACACTACATAAACAATTTATTTATTAGCTGCAGTCAAATAGAAGCTACTGCCTACACCTGAGAATTGTTTTTTTTTTAGAAATTCAGTAATGTGAGAAGTGTTTAACTGTAAAGGCTTAAAAAGCAAGTAGAGGCTAGAAAAAGCCATTTGTGGCTCATACACAGGAAGGCTGGATGAAACTTCAATTTAGCTTGATTCTTCAGGGAGTGATTGTCTTCAAACTCTTAAGCTAAGTTTGCATACTGTATCCAACTTGCTCATTGTATCTGCAGAAAAAAGCCCAATTCTGGACTTTAAGATATTATGACTTAAAAATTGTAAACTTAAACAATACTTTTGAAAGTACCAGTTAAGAAAACCTTCAAATAATCTAGTCAGGGTACAATTATACAATGGCAAACCTCATTGAGCTCAGAATGCGGGGCAGCCGGTGCTCCTAGACAGTTGCTGAACTCTTGCATGGGATTGGCAGAGTTGGAAAATATTTGGCTTGTGGGAAAATTCATCTGCTCAAATAAGTGGATTTGTTGAGATACCCCTTCCTTCCATCACTTTGGGTAGAAAGAGGAGAGTTATGTTATTCTATTCTTTTTCAGGGGCACAGTATTCTGTTATTAAATACTGACCTTTTCAGAAAATACATAAAGAATTATAACTGTCCACCTGACACTGAGAGGGGTACACCAGACTAGGTGAGAGGGATACAAGATATACCCCTGGGCACAAAAAGCTTCTATTTTGACAGCTTGATATTCTTTATGCTAATTAAGAAATTAGCATATTGGCATGCTTGTGCTAATTTCTTAGTAAGTAAATGAATAAAAGAATAAAATAAATAAATGACTTAGGGTACAGACTGCCTGAATTTACTTCCCTGATTCCTTGTAGAAAACTCTGTGCTTGAGAGATTTTCTATATGAAAGTGAATATTTGAGGAAGGGACTTTTTCCCATAAAATACATTTTATTTAGTGCTTGCAATAAGCATGAATATATGAACATTATCACGCTAAAGCTCAGCGAGGTTAAGTATTTTATCATTCAAATTATAGATTAAATCTCATAGGGTTGAATTTCAGCAAGAGAGACTTGTAGAGTACACAGTGATGCATAATCATTATCCCACCTTAGTATACTTTTTCTTAATCACTTCTCCAACTGCACCAGGAAGGACTTAATACCTTTTGCTTTTCAAAATCTGCTCCCAGTAAAGCATCTCTAACTTTGCAGACATGGAAAATAATTCATTATTCTCCTTGTGGCTCTTACATTTTAAGGCTTTGTTCTCATTGTAAAAACAAAGCAATCTGTGAACTGATGAAAGTATGTGTTTCAGGGATGAAGAGAGGAGTCCTGAGAGGAAGGGTAGAAGGTCCTTTTCAGATTCTGTGTGAGCAGACCACACAAGCACTGCTTTCCATGTTCCCAGGGTCAAGTTGCTCTGAATAACCACTCACAATCCATGTATTCATTCATTCTCAACTGGTTACTATGATCTATAAAGTTCTTGGAACTCATCAGACATGATGGAGTAGTTATGAAGTGATAAAAAATATGATTTAGAAGTAAAAGGTATATAGTAAGTAAAATAGAAACAACAAAGTTAGTAGATGAAAGACAAGAGTACAATATACTCAGAAAGCATAGGTGCTCCCAGGGAGAGTCACTGGCCTGTAATGCCTTGACAGAACAGAGGGGTCATCCATGCAAATGGACTAGCACATGAAATTCCAGATTTGGAAAAAAACGTTGGGAGATATTTTTAAGCTCCAAATCGAATGGAAGTGAGAAGTTACAAAGCCAGAGAATGAGAAAATAACACACTATTTTCTTCTCTCTCATTGCACCTTTTCAGCTCACAACTCCAAGCTCTTCATGTGGCCCCTTCTCTTCTTCATGACTTCCTTTTATATTTGGTCTATCTGCATACTCCTATTTCTTTTTGGTTCCCATTTCCACAGTACACACTTCAGGAGGGTGAGTTTGGCCCAGCTCATCTCTTCGTAGTGGACTGGCAAAATTTATGGCAGATGCGTAAATCTCTGTCTATTCCATCACCCACCAATGGCTGCCCAGTGCTGGGCCATGGATGAGGCTGTTTCCTTTCTAAGGAATGTGGGACATTATAGACAATGAGACTGAAAATCTAGACCCTTAGTAAATTGTTAGAAGATAAGAAAAGCCAACTTCTTTGAGTATTTGCCAAATGTTACATATGGCTTTATGCACTTTAAATTAATCTTGCCTGTAAAGTAACCCCTTCAAGTAGGTAGCATCATTATACTTGCTTTTTATTTGAGGAAATTGAGGTGCAGAGATGTGCAGTAACTTGCTCATGTCGACTGAGGCACCAAGTAGCAGCTGAGATTTGAACTCAGGTGGGCTGGCTTCCAAATCCATATTCTAATATTTACATTGCAGTTCTATTTTCTTCCTTCCTATCATGTAGATACATCTAAGAAAGTAATATAACCTCTTTAAACTCGAGTTTTTCCATGCATCCAATGAAGATACTATCTGCCTGCATAGCTTACAAGATTTTTCTTAAGATTAAGTAAAGATATATTTGACTATACACTTTGACCTACTGAGGAAAGTATAAATATTTAAAACATCATATATAATAATAAGAATGACAAAAGTACAGAGAGATTTTGTGGAGTTCACTTTTTGATAACTTCTTGAAAAATCATGCATTTTCATCTCAAGTTCTCATTACAAATTAATTATAGCAATCATTTATACTTTAACTTGACAATCTTTTTTCTTCTCTTGAGTCTGATCAGATTACTGCTGTATCATCCAAGGAATAATGATGTTATTGATAGAGTGCAAGTGTTTAGGATCTATGTCTATTTTTCTCATTTTTTCCTCCCACCTGTGATTATTTGTAGGGTGAATTTGTAATGTGCTTCAGAATCTCTGGTTGAAAGGTGTTATAGGGAATTTAATAACCATGTTCTGTTGCATGTTTTTTTTTCTTGAGATGTTCAAAAACAAATTGTACAATGGAAAATGCTTTTAGTTTAATATCCATCTCTTTAGTTATATTTAAATTTCACTGCACTCAGATTTGAGCAACATATGCCTAAATGAAGGCTCTGAGAAACAAATTATTTCTTAGTTTTTTCACCCATGAGCCTTTAAAAATACACAGTTTTGCAGAATAAGCAGGAAGACTGATGTGTTTAAGAGAAGGTAATTGGCAATAGAGTCATCATTTTTTCCTCCTTGCAGGTTTCTCTATTAAAGAGTAGTAACTACTTTAAATGCCAAAACAACATGAGCACCAGGAACACATTAGCTTGCTATGGGACATTTTGAGCTCCATGGTAAAAACTGCAGAATTCACAAGATATTCTTTTAGAATTAAAAGATGCCTATCTCTTTTTAAGGAAAAACGGCATGCATAGATGAAGGAAAATAGGGAAAGACTTAAACCAGACTGTTTTTAAAGAACAGACTTTATCCATAATTAATCCTTTTCTGTGGATATATTTATGTTCTTTCACTTTCCCTTATGTCTCTAATCTTTCTCACTACAGAGGTAGGTCTATCCTGAGGAATTGTGCATGGTTATGAGGTTAGAAATACATGACATTTCACCTCATAAAGTTAATTATGGCCTTAGAGTATGCACAAAAATGAAATTTCCTTTATTTGTTTGCAGTAAGATCTTTGGATAAACTACTTGTCTTAATTTTAATTAGGTTGATGACCATGTCCTCCTTCTGTCCTTCATAATGCTTTGCTTATGTCTTTGTTCCTGGAGCAAGAGCCAATTTATGAATACACAGAAACAAGAGTCAGATGCAGTCACCTGTGGGCATGGTGTGTACAGCCAGAAGTTCTGCGAGTCCCCAGCAGCCCAGGCAGAAATTGTTATTATGGGTAAAAACAAAAGGGGTCTTTGGAGTAGAGGGGATTCAGGAAGATGTGGAGTGTTATCATTGATTTCTCCTACTTATAGAGGCAATGAAAGCAAAAACTGTCAAAATGTTGACCAATTATAGCTTTTCTTTCACCTCAATTTGTGGTAGTAACTTGGCTGTAAAAATCTAACTTATTTAAAAAACAATAGCCTTCTTATACACCAACAGCAGACTCACTGAGAGAGAAATTAGGGAAAAAATTCCTTTTATAATAGCATCTAAAAAAATGAAATATCTAGGAATCAGTCTAACAAAGGAAGCAAAAGACCTCTACACTGAAAACTATAGCACCCTGAAAAAGGAGATCGAGGAGGATATAAGAAAATGGAAAAGCATCCTTTGTTTCTGGGTAGGAAGAACCAATATAGTGAAAATGGCTACACTTCCAAAAGTACTATATAGATTTAATGCAGTGCTGATTGAAATTCGAACAATATACTTCACAGAACTAGAGAAAACAATTCAAAAATTCATTTGGAACCAGGAGAGACCTAGAATAGCAAAAGCAATTCTGGGCAACAGAGACATGGCTGGGGGTATCACAATCCCCAATTTGTAGCTACTGTGATCAAAACAGCATGGTACTGGCAAAGGAACAGACCTGAGGATCAGTGGAATAGATTAGAAGATGCAGCAGCAACTCCAGACATGCTCAGCCACCTCATCTTTGGTAAAAGAGCCAACCACCCTCATTGGAGGAAAGATAGTCTATTTAATAAATGGTGTTGAAAAAACTGTATTTCAACCTGCCAAAGATTAAAACTAGACCCATATCTATCACCATGCACTAAACTAAGATTGAAGTGGATTAAAGATCTCAGTATTAAGCCAGAAACACTAAACTTGCTGGAAGATAAGTTAGGTTGAACCCTTGAAGATATTGGCATAGGAAAAGACTTCATGAACAAAACTTCAGTAGCATGGGAACTAGCAGAAAGAATCAACAACTGGGATCTCATCTTATTAAAAAGCTTCTGCATTGCAAGAGAAACCAGCAACAGAGCTAAGAAACAAACTACAATGTGGGAAAAAATATTTAGCAGCTGTAACTCAGACAAAGGACTACTATCTAGAATATATAAAGAACTGAAAAAAATCAGAACCCCCCAAATTCAAAGACCCAATTCAAAAATGGGCATCTGAAATGAACAGACATTTCTCAGACAAAGAAGTAAAAGCAGCAAATAAACATATGAAAAAATGTTCAACATCACTGGCATTCAAGAGGTCCAGATGAAAACAACACTGAGATTCCACCCCACTCCAGAAAGAATGGCTGCTATCAAGGACACAACCAATAATAAATGTTGGCAGGGATGTGGGGAAAAAGGAACCCTTCTCCATTGTTGTTGGGAGTGCAGACTGGTCCAACAACTGTGGAAATCAGTATGCAGATCCCTCAAAGAACTAAGACTAGAGGTCCCATTTGACCCAGCTATTTCCATGCTGCGTACCTTTCCCAAAAGAATTAGAAGAATTATATCAAAATGATATATGTGCATCCATGTTTATAGCGGCACAGTTTGTAATAGCTAAAGCTTGGAAACAGCCCAAGTGCCTATCAACTGGAAACTGGATAAAGAAGAAGTGTTTTTTTTTTTATCAGTCATAAAGAATGAGAAACTAGAGTCATTTATAGCTAAATGGATGCATATTGAGGCCATACTCTTAAGTGAAATAAATAGGACACACATGTGTAAATGCTGAATAGTTTCTCTAGTGTGAGAAACTGAGAGTGTAAATAAAGATTAAAAGGATTAATAACTAATAATTGATACTTTGAAATAGGAAAAGGCCCAAAGGGGTAGGGGTGGTGGGAGGAGATGGGGAAAGGAAAGAATGGAAAGGAAAAATTATGAGAAAAGAAAAAAAATGGAAACGAAGTCTATGTAAATAGGGAAGGGTGGAGGGGTGAAGGGCACACAGGTAATGGGGTAAAAATAAGAACAAAGATACATCATGTACAGGTACAAACACCCAATGATAAGTGTAAACGTAGTGTATACCTGAAATGCACCAATAAAAGAATTAAGAAAAAAAAATCTAACCCATAATTGGATCAGTTCATAAATCTATATTTTAATTTCTATATGCTAAGACTGAGGAGTGAATTTAGAATAAGTTATAATGATTCATGTCTATCTGATTAGAGCAAATGAATCTTCTCACTTGTTGGAGAGATCTCTTAAAGCTTAAATTTTCAGGAAAAATTCACTTGGGTACTATGTTATTTTCAGGCCTCCAGAGTTCCATATTAAAATGTAGATTACCAAAGCAGGTGACACTGGAAGCCATTGTCTTATCTGACTAGTAGGAACCAAAACATTAGAGTAATCCAGATGAAGATAAATTTTATTTTAATAGTAGGTAGCTAACTGAATGTGAACTCAAAAAGTAATAATGGGCTTTCAATTCTGGGCCAAGAGAGAAGGCATACTTTGCCTCATTCCTCCTGTTAAGTACAGCTAAACCCCCTGGACTTCAAATATAAAATGAAAAGGAAGAGTCTGAAAGCTTGAGAGAAGAAAGTAGACCAGCTTTCGAGCTTGAAACCTTAAGAACAACAGTGCAACATGGGTTACCTTCTTTGCCTCATATATCCTAGGCCAGGACTGCTAATCTGAATAGTCAAACAGAAGTTTCCCCAAAAACTTGCTGTCTCTGGCCTAAAGAACAAGAAAAGAGCTGCGTAGCAGGACTGAAAAACTTTTAGACAGTGACTCCTTTATTTCAGCAAACACTATGAAAACCCCCTAAAATAACCCTATTTTCACTTATGTCATCATGATATAGACTAACTAGATTAAACAAGTCTACAGAATGTTCCATTCCAACATCAGCACATTTCATACATAGTATTCTTAAGTTTAAATTCTTTAGGATAGACCATGTATTGAACCAAGAACACTACCTAATGTATTTAAAAGGATTTGGATCATATGAAATTTTTTTTCTTTGAATGAAAATTAGACATCAGTATCAGAAATTTTGGCAATTTTTATGGAGAATGTAACAGCATTTTTATAAATATCTGTGGAACCAAAGAATGAATTATAAGAGAATTTAGAAATTCTTTTAAGAATAAAGACACAAGATGCATAAAATTACTTGATACAGATGAAGCAATACTTGCTTTATGGATATAAATATCTATATTAAAAAAAGATCCCACAGGAACAAGAAAAGCAATAAACACCTAGAACAAGATAGAGAAAGAAAATAATACATACTGGAATAGAGATTAAAGAAATAGAAAACTGATAGTATAAATAAATGAAATAAAAAGTTGATTCTTTGGAAAGGTCAAAAAAATTGGCCAAAATTTACTTATGGCCAAGAGAAAAAGGGAGAGGGTTCAAATCACTGGAATCAGGAATGAAAGAAGGGGCTTCATTACTGACCTTATAGAAATTGAAAGGAGTATAAAGCAATACTGTGAACTATATTCTAAAAAAATAGGTAATTTAAATATATAAATTCTTCTAAATACAAAGACTACTGAAATGAAGTAAAAAATAAATAGAAAATCTGAATACATCTGTAACAGGTAAGGAGATTATGTTAATCATATTAAAAAACTTCCCACAAATAAAAGGCTGGTGAATTCTACTGTATGTTTAAAAGAGAATTAATATTATTTTTAAAAGAAGTGCTTCCCAAAACAGAAGAGGACAGAACATCTGCTAACTCATTCTATGGAACCAGATTACCCAGATGCCCAAACCAGACATATATATAATAAGAACAAAAAAACCACAGATGATATCTTTTATAAATGTGAGTATGAATATAAAAATCCTCAACCAAATTCTAGGAAACTCAATCCGAAAACCATTAAAAAAAGATTGTGTGCTATGTCCATTTGGAATTTATCCCTGGAATGCAAGGCTGGTTCAATATCTTAAAATCAATTCATATAATATAGTATATCAATGGGTTAAAACTTAAAAACTACATGATTATCTCAATAGACATACAAAAAATATTTGACAAAATCCAACACAATTTTGTGATTAGAGACACTTAACAAATAAAGGATTTATTTTATAAAGGATGTTGAAATATCTCCAACTAACATCATGATTAATGCTGAAACATTGAATACTTTCACTTTAAAATCAGGAAAAATATGAAGCACACTATGTTCACTCTACCTTTTCTATTCAATGTTTTATTTAAGGTTCTAAGCAGAGTGGTTGAGCAAGAAAATGCAAGGCATCCATATTGGAAAGGAAACAATCTCCACTTATAGATGATATTGTATATAAAAAATTTTAAGAAATCAACAAAATTTATAAGAACTAGAAATTACACTCGGCAAAATTAAAGGCTGAAAGGTCAATATCAAAAATAAACTATATAGAGATATGCTATACACTAGTAATGAACAATCCAAAGATGAAATTAGGAAAATAATCCAATTAAAAATAGAATTAAAAAGAATAAAATACTTAAGAATAAATTTAGCCAAGGTCACTGAAAATGTGTACACTAAAAAATATAAAGCATTTTTCAAAGATATTAAAGATCTGAACAAATGAATAGAAATATCACGTGTTGATAGTCTTAATATAGGTAGGATAGCAAAATATTCTTCAAATTACAGACTTGATATAAGTGACATCAAAATACCAATAGCCCCCCCTTTTTTTAAGAAATGGGAAAATCTGATCCTAAGAATGAAATGAAAATGTAAGAGGCCCTACCCAACTGCCCTGCAAATATTGAAAAAAAGAACAAATTTAGAAGACTCTTACTCTCTCATATGAAAACTCAATACAATGTGACAGTAACCAAGGCGGTCTGGTGTCAGCATTGGGATAAAAAGAACAATGGAATAGAATTGAAAGTCTAGAAATAAGGCCTTGTATTTTCAACCAATTGACTTGCATAAAGTTTCCCTAAAAAATTAAATGGAGTTATTTTTTCAAATAATATGCTGAGAAAACATGTATATACAGATGTAAAATAATTAGGCGGGAACTTTTCTCACAACATATACAAACAAATTCATAATACATCATAAACCTAAATGTAAAAGCTAGCTATATAAAATGATCTGCCTTGAATTAGGTAATATTTTAGACATGATACCAAAAGCATAAGCAAACAAAAATGTTATTTTGTCATAATTAAACCTTTTGTACTTCAAGGTATACCATCAAAAGTTAAAAACAATCTATATGATGGAAGAATTTTCAATTCATCTATCTGATGAGATCTCTATCTAAAATATATAAAAACTGTCATAATTCAATTGCAAAAAGACAAAAATCAATTAAAACACAGGCAAGGTACCTAAACTGATATTGATAAAAAGGACAGATAGTAACAAGTCCTGTCATAGATGTAGAGAAATTAGAACTTTCATACATTGCTGGTGGTAACATTAAAAGGTACAGTTGCTTCAGAAAACCATCTGTCAGTTCCTCAAACTGTGAAGTACAGTTAGTATATGACATAGAGATTCTACTCCCACGTATATATGCAAAATAAATGAAAACATCCGTGTATACAACAACTTGAACACAAATGTTCATAGCAGCATTACTCATAATAGCCCCCAAATAGTAACAAACCAATATTCATGAACTGATGAATGGATAAATAATATGTGGTATATCCATTCAATGGAATAGTATATGGCAATAATAGGAAATGAAATATTGGTATGTGCTAAAATATGGATGAACCTTAAAAGCATTGTACTAAGTAAAAAGTCAAGCACAAGAGACCACATCTTACATAATTTTATTTAGATCAAGTGTCCAGAAATGATAGATATTTTGGAACATTAGCAAGGAAGCATAATGAAAAGAGTCAAAATATATGGATTAATACAATGGACTTTCCTTTTCCTCTGATGTTTTCCAAATGTGATGGTATAAGTAAAAATGTATACCATTAACTGGTGTGGATCTTAATGTGTGTAAAGAAAATATTTAAGAGAATTATATTGGAATGGAAGAGAGTGAAAGAGTTTACTAAAGTGTCAATATCAATATTTTCTGTGGTATGCTGGAATTTTGTGTACTTTGGCTCTTATGGTAGTTATTAGAAGCTATACATTATTAAAATGGCATAGAATTTTCACATACATTTATTAATATCAATTTCTGACTTTGTTATTTTACTATAGCTACAGAGATTCATCTCTGGGGGAAATTGGTGAATGGAACTATTATGTAGTATATTTGCAACTTATAAATAAATGTATAATTGCATAAAATGCATTTTAAAAAGTAATGATGGTTCAGTGACTAGAGAAACACTTAAGGAAAGAGATAAGTGGAGAGGTGAAGGGTACAAAACGGGGAGGGAGAAGAAGTGAGGGGAGAGGAAGAGGAGAAAGAGAGGTGGTATATATATGTGGGTTGAATACAAAGGTGCTGCTTGGAAAAGTAGGCAAATAAAGAAGGCAAATTTAATCTGATTCTCAGTTTGACATGTTCATGTATGATACTATCTTTCCACATTTTATTTCTGTTACTTAAGGGTGTTTTGAATGTTTACTTTCATCCTTCATGTTTATTAAAAGAGTCTGGAAAATAAGCACGTATTTTCTAAGTACAGTCCGCATTTAAAGTATAGTGAGGGCCGGGGATTTAGATCAGTGGTTTCACCGCCTGCTGCGCTAGTGCAAGGACCCGAGTTCGATCCCTGGTACCAAAAAAAAAAAAAAAAAAAAAAAAGTACAGTGAATTTGGAGATGAGAAGACTGGGATATTTGAGAAATAAAGCATTAAAGGATTTTGTATGATAGATCTTAAAACTTCCTTTCCAGGAATTTTAAGCAGAAGAGATTAAAGTAGAAATATAAAACACAATAACCTCACCAAACAGAGAAGGTAATTATAGTTAAATCAGACAGAAGGTAGAATCTCTTGCTGACAAGAAGGATAATAAAAGCAATGGTTAGGAAGTGGGACAAATTCAAGTGAAAAACATACCCACTTACACATAAGCAGCCCCTCTCTCCCAGAAAAGTTGATAAAAAGTTTAATTTTTATTCTCTTAGAAATTAAGATCGAGGAGAAACATAATAACCTGGAAAGCTTATTGCATTCAATAAGTATCCACCTGTTATGAATGACAAATGTTATGAATAACAAACTTCTTCGAGTTCTGCACCTTTGAATGAAGTGGCAAATTGATACATCTGAGGGGGAGCAAGTGGGTGTGAAGATGAGAAAATAGCAAGTGTCATGGATTTGCATCACATTTCTTTTAATAAGTGGATAAAACTAGGATGTGGAGGGAATTAAACATCATACCTGATCAAATGGTTTGTCCATCAAGAACTTCATGACTAAACAAAAGAGATTCTTAGTGTATGTTCCCAACTCCAAAAGGATAACTCTGAAGAGAGTTTCAAATTATTTATGTTTCCATTTTTCAAGAATAAGCTAACAGTGTTTACAACTAGATCTTGGAACTGGACCTAGCACATAAGTAATATTAGTTATAATATGCCCTCATGGAGTAGAACATAATTAATCTGTTTTAGGATTATAAAGCAGAGAGTGGTAAAATCTAGGGCTTCTAACATTTTCTAAGGAAATAAAGAACTGAGAGAAGTTATCTTGCATATTCTCCCTTCCCCTCCACTACACTGTCAGAATGCTGGGAAAACAATCCACCTAAAATAAATTTTGAAATAAAAAGGAGTTGAAAAATGGGACATAGGCCTTCCACATTGGCTTGATTATGGAGGAGGCAAGGAAATCACAAGTTGAAGGTGTAATGAGTCCTTAGTTATTTTACAAAATAATCATTGGTGGACAGAGCTACCACCTCCCCACCAACTGCCTCCATGAGTCACTGGCCAGTCTCTATCAGCTCAGGGAGCAGGGATGGGGGTGGCTGGGTGCTGGACCTTACGCAGTCTTCAGTTACTAGCTGAAAAGTTGGGCTAGAAATCTGGCTGGTGGGAATGGTTTCCAGCAGCCTTGCAATACCTGATCATATTATCCTGAGTTAGGCCCATGCCAAATAGTGTGTAAAGGGTGTTACATATTATTAATAGATATTTATACAAACCAGTGCATTCATCATAATCATTTATCATAATCATTTATAAACCCTAGCAACATCAATCACCACACTGTACTAGAAATCAGAAGTCAAGAACTGGCTGGCTTTTCTCCATTGCAGATCAAAACAAAGCCAAAAAGCATCATCTTCTGCAATACACCAGTTTAAATATATCCAGTTGTATCTATTAATATTATTTCCCTCTCCACCCTCACAAGACTACTGAAAGGATCTAAAAGTAATGGTGTAAGTAAAAAGTGAAACAATACGCAAGTGCCAAACATTTTTATAATTTTAAATGTGCATTTGTCATAGTTTTTTATTTGTTTTACAAATAATTATCACTATCAGTGATGGTATTTTTGTGAGCAATAAATAGCTCAAGTTTTGAAGCGCAGTGCTATGTTTTCCCCACTCTTCATTTAAAAATGTAATTGTGATTAAAACAAAACTTAGGTGATATAAGCTTAAATTATATATTAATAAATTAATAGTAGGAATTTTAAATGCTACTTTTAATAAAAGAAAACTTATTTTTATGAAAGGAGTAAGCCCAGTTGTTATTTTCAGGTGTAGCTGCATGTTTTATACATTGAATATGTTCATTAAATTCCTTGGCTATCATTAAGGTTATTTATGTTAAAAAGAACAAAATAGCATATTTTCCCAAAGTATAGGTAAGGGATCATAGAATTTTTACAATTTTTTTCAAAATAATGTACAGTCTCAGGAGTTGCAAAAAATATGGACAGGGATATCCCTTGTTCCCTTTTCTCAGCCTTCTGCTGTTGATGCCTCATACAACTATAGTACAGTATCAGAATCATAAGACTTGTGGTAAGGATTTTGATCATAAATTTTATGTGTTTGACTCTATCCAAATACAGAGAAATAAAAATATAATACATGAAATAATATAGATATACACGTATAAATAATAGAAACGTCACTTTCCCCAGGTTTTCTTTTTCTTTCCTTTTTTTTTTTTTTTGGTACCGGGGATCGAACTCGGGTCCTTGCGCTTGCGCAGCAGGCAGCGACCCAGTTTTTCTTTTTAAAATTTTTATATGTTGGACTGTAACATTGAAATAATCCTAGAAAAAACCCCCCATGAGCAGGTGTTCATGTATATGATTATAGAGTGGTAGTTTACACAATCTCATTGGCCAATCAGCTGAACAACAGCACAAATAATAACAATAAAAGCAATCACACATGAAAATCATTTTATTAAGATTAAAATGGGACTATTTATTTGGGGCATAAGGCTCTAAGGTTTTGTTTATTTTCTCTTCGCTTAATCTATTTTGCATATACAAAGACCTCTAAGACATTAACAGCTCTGAAGAGACGTTCAAATCACTACTTCTGAATGAACCCATAGTAATCTCTTTTAGCAATGTTCCCGCATATTTTATTTTATTTTATTTTTTGTTTTTTATTTTTGGTACCAGGGATCGAACACGGGACCTTGCGCTTGTGAGGCAGGCGGCGGCACCACTGAGCTAAATCCCTGGCCCTGATTTTTAATTAAAAATTTTTGGTTTTGGTACTGGGAATTGAATTCAGGACCTTGCACTTGTGAGGCAGGCAGCGGAACCACGGAGCTAAATCCCCAGCCCTGTTTTTTTCTTATCCCAAAATATTTCAGAAAATTTACTGAATATCTCGTTTTGGGCAAACAGAATGTTTTCTTTTTTGCGTGATACTAATTTGTGATTTACTCTTATCTTCATTTTGAGGACAGGCTTGGCTTTTAATATTTCTTTTCTTTGGAAATTTTATGGGACCCAGGCATTTAAATAGCAGTTGAAGGGTATTCCTTCTTGTTGAAAGAGCCAGACCCCATTGAGGAGATGGTTGTGGTGGCCCACAGATGGAGGGGAGCTGAAATGCTTTGTAGGGCAGCAGGTGGAGACAGCACAGAGGCGACATAACATAAGAGCCTGGACTTCTGGGACAGTGGGGACCTCAACATCAGATCATGGCATAGCCTTAGAGAACTGGCCAGCCCACAAGGAGGTGAATTCACCAACTCTCAGACACTGTCATCCAATGCCGAGTAAAGAATAAGGCCTTGGGAGGGGAGATCCTGGAGAGGAAAGTTTCAAGAGACATGAGATGGCACCACTTATATTTTATTGCAATCCAGGGAGATAAAAAGAGTCAGAGTAGGATTTCCTAGTGGATTGCACTCTGTTATCTGATGAAATCTGTTTAAGAAAAACAGTACTTAAAAAAGAAGATGAAACAAACCTCATAAAAACAAACCTCATCAAATGTAGTGCTAGATCACTTGGGGCTATCAGGAGGTGTTTCCTCTGACTCGAACTGTGTTTAAAAATACAGTTTTCATTTGGTTAACGTTAGCTTTCTTGGAGGGAGGCACTGAAAGGTTATGGCTGTATGTTGTTCTTTAATTTACCTGAGGCTTTGTCTGTGTTCATTGTGACATAAACATATCCTTTGTAGGTCGAGCTGCTCAGAAATCTTGGCTGAACAAAATAAGAAAATGTCATAGAATATCATAATTTAACTGACAGCAAGGATAACTTTCCTCCAAAAGGTGATATTTTGCTATTAAAAATAAGATGTATGAGAAATGATAAACCTAGATGACATGGACACTGTCTTTTTAATGTGTCAGTGAGATTTCATTCCATTTCCCTCTTCTGGAAACAGGAAGCTGCAGCCCTAAAGAGTAGAGCCTGTTCTGACCTGCAAGGCCGAAGGAGAATCTGACAAAGGCAGCAGAGGGAGAAATTTTGAGGCAACATCACTTGAAGTTTCCTAACACACAGTGTTCTGTAACAGCTATTTTTCTACCTGACAAAACTGTTGAAATTATGTGACATTTAATGATTTTTTTTCTTTTATTCTAAACTATATATTATAGCTCTTTGGTGTTTTGGATTTCTGTGGTTACTTTTCTAAAAATGTCAAATCATCTTTTCATTTGCTTTTAATTGTGTGTGTGTGTGTGTGTGTGTGTGTGTGTGTGTGTTTGGTGAGGCTCTGACCTATATTATATCCTTTGCCCTATAACTAGGATCAGTGTAAAAACCATTTATAGAAACAGGGCAAAGACAGCACTTTTGTGACCGTCAAGCATCAAGTCATTGTGATATCTATTGTATTGTGGCTTATTAGATAACAGATACTTTAGATATTACATATATGTATTGATTCTAAAAGCTTTACAGTCACAAAAATAAATTAATTCTTGCTAAAATAAAGAAAATCTTTATAAAGGGGCAGGAGTTTGTTTTTGGAGTAGAGAAGAATAACACAATAAATAATTAAGAGCTAGTTCCAAACAAAGTAAAACAAAAAACTATAAAACTCTGGGCATAGTGCACCTATAATAAGTAATTGCACAGTGCTATGTACCAATGACACTATTGTTCAGATAAATAGTTATTTGCTCCAAATCACATGGCTAGTAAAAATTGGAGTTTGAACCCAGATCTATTTGACCACCAAGTCATGCTCTCTACACTAATCCTTTTTTTTTTTTTGGCCAGTATAGATATAACATTTCCTTTTCAAAGACAAGACAGATAAAAAGGTCACACTATTTTCTTGTTTCTCTGGAACACATTTAACTAGAAGTAAAGGATGTCCTTGTCTGGTAGTCAAGAAAAAAGTCACTGGGCCAGGGATTTAGCTCAGTGGTTCCGGCGCTAGGCTTGAAAGTGCAAGGTCTCGAGTTTGATCCCTGGTAACAAAAAAAAACCAAAAACAAAACAAGAAAAAAGTCACTGAGGAAGTATCTTTATCAAAGATAAGCTAATAAATCAGATCTGGTGACATATGCCTATAATCCCAGTACTCTGGGAAGCTGAAGCAGGAGGATAGCAAGTTTGAATCAGTCAGGGCAATTTAGCAGCTTAGCAAGACCCTGTATTGAAAAGAAAAACAAAAGAAGTTGCTGGAGATGTAACTCATTGAGAAAGTCTTAGGATCCCCAGTGCAAAAAAGGGAAAACTCGTAAAAGTAAACCAGTTGCAGTGCCAGATCAGTTAGGGCTATCAAGGTATCTGTATCTTTTCCCAGAAGCTTCCTGAATTTATAAGAGGAGATTGTAAATACTGTATACCATTGTCAATAAAGGCTGACATACTTTTTTTTGGAAATGATGAAACTATCTTCCGTTATCATTTACAGTAGTATAAATAGCTTTAGCATGTCAGGAATTATATGTAGGGGAGAAGTAACAAGTACCACATGGCATATCTGTTTGAGGGAAGAATTGGTAGCCTATTTTGTCATTCCAAGAACAGCAGTGAGTATAGCCCATGATCGATATCAGGGAATCATGGAGTCTGGTATACTAAAGGAAGCACTTGCTAGCCTCCTCAAATCCGTCAACAGGTTTTAGCCTTGGGTCAGCACCTTTCCTAAAGGCAGGAAAAATCTGGAGCATCCTCAAGTGTGGGAGTCCAGACAGTGAAAGACTCTTATACAGCAGAACTAATGGGTTTTGTGACTTCTCAGGCTAGTTCGAGTGGGAGCCGAGTTGATGAATCTATCCTAGTAAAACCCTGGAATGCACCTAAAGACACAGGAATTTCTGGGGCTTCCTTGTTTCTTGCTTTCCCACGGGTTGTACTAATCTGGTCTCAAATCTGATCATTTTACTTGAAATACAATTAGCCTTTTAGAGACAAGATGTGGACTGAAAGTATCAAGGGTCTAAAGCACCCCCCTTAATCAAATATTCCAATGGTTTGTATCATTTATTGCCCACCTTCAAGGTTGGAGCTCACACATAAAGAGACATTGACATACACATACTTCAATATAATCTATTCCAGCAGCAGAGACCTCTCAGCTATTGAGTGCACTGTTTGTGCGTCTGGAGTTCTACATGAAGTTTCAGCTATGGACTCCTATAGTTCATGTGCATCCTAGAGTAAAGGGAATTCATTATATATGGAAAAAGTAGAGGAAGTAGTGAAATAAATGACTGGCTTTAAAAAGAGAAATTTTATAATTTTTCTAGAAAATCAGATTCTATTTGGATAGGCTGTTTACAAATACTACAAATGGGAGAAGGAAAGCTTCACCCCCTTTAATAAAATAGGCAGGAGTAGACTGGGTGGCTTACGTAACTTTCTCTCCAAGGTAATAAACATTGTGTCTGAGTTATATTCTCATTAAATCACTGAGAATGCACCACCACACTTAGTACAAAGTCCTCTGTAAAAAGGGAAGGTCTCAGAGGTGCTTCTACACTTAGAAACAACCATTTACTCTGTCAAATTAATAAGTTGATGGAGGGCAGATGTTTCTGAGAAAGAATAAGTAAATATTTGATAGCTAGTTTGAAAAATAGAATTAAATAACACTTTGTGTATATATATATATATATATTTTTTTTAAAGTGGAAGTATAAAATAAAGATTCAGAATATTTTGAGATTTTGAATTATTTCATTCCAGAAATTATGAAAGAGATCAAATGATGTTATACATGAAAAGGAAGAGTGAAATAGGAGTTTAAAATTAGAGTCAAAGTTAAAATTAGGGTCAAACTCTTGCTTAATTGTTCTCTGAACCAAGCGTTTGGATGCCTGGCCAGGTCCTTTATGGATCTGGCTGATAGGAAGAATTTAGAATGCTTTAATCCTAAAACTGGGACCTAGGCCCTTGTGCCTCACATCAAAATGAATAATAAAATAGGCTTTATCGTGCTTTCAGAGGATACTGATATGGAGATAAAGGCTCCTTAAAGGAATGAAGAAGAATGCAATACCTATCATTGGCACACTTGGCTTAATGTAAAGCAGCATACAAAGATCCCAAACTAGGGCCAAAGATTTAGCTCAATGGCACTGCGCCTGCTTGGCAAGTGCAAGGTCCTGAGTTAAATTCCTGGTCCTTGAAAAAAAAAAATCCCAAGCTGAGCTGAATGTGGTGCACATGCCTTCAATCCCAATGCTCCGGGAGGCTGAGGCAAGAGGGTTGCAAGTTTGAGCCTAGCCTGGGCAGCTTAGCAATTTAGCAAGACTTTGTCTTTAAGTAAGTAAGAGGGCTGGGAATGTAGCTCAGTGCAAAGGCCCTGGGCTCACTCCCCAGAACTGCAAAAAAAAAAAAAAAAAGAGCCCTAATCTCTCCTGGGTCTCATTACTATTTCTTTTTTAGTGAACACCTGTGCCTTCATGGTGAATCTTCTAATTCTGTCAAGCTGGATGAGTTCCACAAAGCCAATTGGGCATAAGAATGAACTCCCAGGGGCAGAAAGTCACAAATGTGACCCCTGTTCCACATGACAGTGTGCAAGCCAGGCATTATTACCTCAAGGATGTGAACAGATGTCTTCATCATTTTTTATAGATGACTCAACTGTGAATAATCTCTCACTCCAATCACTTCACTAAGTTCTTTCACCTGGGTTCTTTTTCTTTTTGCAGTACTGGGGATTGAACTCAGGACCTTGCGCTTGCCAGGCAGTTGTGGTGCCACTGAACTACATACATTCCTGGTCCTCATCTGGGGTCTTGAACTTTCTTTTGGAAGTACATCACAGTTGAAAAGGAATCTAAGCTACTGCTAGTTGTTTAATTGCTTTCGTTTCATTCATCTTTGTACTTTGGAGGGGGAAATGCACAAATTTGTTCTGAATTGAGAAGTGAAAAATTTTTAGTAGGATTCTAATTAATATGCTCATACAATGGTACTTATTTTTTCAGAATAGACGAAATTGTTACTCTTAAGAAATATGGGAGTTTTGGGGCTGGGGATTTAGCTCAGTGGTTCTGTCGCCTGCCTTGCAAGAGTAAGGTCCCAAGTTTGATCCCCAGTACCAAAAAAAAAAAAAAAAAAAAAAAAGGAAAGAAAGAAAGAAAGAAGAAATATGGGAGTTTTGCATGGTAATTTCCATGTTCTCTTTTCACTCTGTATTGTAGTGGACCAAATGACATTATTATTTGTCTGTACAAAATAATTGTACAAGTGAACAATTCAAAACTTTAGTTTCATAAGATCACGTAATACACGTTTAGGCAACTAAATGTGTCTAAGCACTGTACCTAACTGTTTCAGATACTATTGAATATTTTCCTTGACCTGCATGATACTTCAAGAATTTTATACTTTCTTAAAAATAAAAAAATAAAAAAGTAAAAATATAAAGACTTTCTTAATGCCTCTAAGACTGTGTGTTGGTTTTCAAGATGACCTTTGATGTTTTCCTGCCACTCAAACTGCAAAACCAAAGTAATTGGACTTTAGCACAAGTGATTGCTTCATCCTCCAGTGTCATAACACAAGAGCAGAAAGGAAACAGTAGTTTACCTTTAGAAATCCCCAGGCTCTGGACTCTGCACCCCTTCTTGCCCTATCTGTTTGGTGTGTTTTTCTCTATCAATCTCCTGCCGTTCTTATTACATGTCTAAAACGTTCTGATTCCAGACAAGTAGGGGTGATGAAATCTAAAGATTATTTATCCTGGAAGAAGTTGTATAAGAAGGGGAAGTAGTGAAGTGGCAAGAATAGGAGTTCAGGGCTCTTTGATGTCATAAAAGCAGTTTGAGAAAAAGATTTCGCTTTTTTAAAAGGGGTAGTAGACAATGCCTTTGGTGACAAGACCAGTTCAGCCCAGGGAGAGTGGAATCCATTGATTGAGTTTAAACATTTTTCTTTTTCCTTCTTTTCTTTTAAAGCATTGGGGATTGAACTCAGGGCCTTTGCACTGAGCTATATCCTCAGTCCGTTTGTTCTTTCTCTCTTTCTTCTTTCTTTCTTTCTTTCTTTCTTTCTTTCTTTTTCTTTAAAATGTTTTATTAGTACATGTTTGCCATATAAAATGATGACATTCATCATAGGGAATTTGTACCTGTACATAATATGTCTTAATTCTTTTTTTCCCATTCCTCTCCCCTCTTTTCAACCCTTCTTCTCCTCCCCATTTGCAAAAGCTTGGTTCCCATATTTTTCTTGCATTCTCTCTCCCTCCCCCCTCCCTCTCTCTCTTTCTCTTTTTTGAGAATGGGTCTGCTAAGTCCCTTTGCCCAGAGTGGGCTCAAACTTGTGATCCTCCTGCCTCAGCCTCCCAGAGTGCTGGGATTCTAGGCATGCACCAATGGACCTGGCTAGTAGAGGGACATTGTAATGATAATTGCAGAGGACTCTGAGGAAATCAACTTCTGCATTTTTCCTAGTTTTTCTTCCTCCTCCTCCCCCTTTCCCCCATCTCCTCCTACCCCTCTTCATCCTCCTCCTCTTCTTTACAATTGTCCACATCGTATTATACCAGGGTATATATATATATTTTAATTTGGGAGTAATATATTTTCTAATCTCCAAAACATTTTATTTGCATAGAAATGACAGCTCTTTTTTTTGAATCTTGCATTGTTTTTCATAATATTTAATTAAATGAACAATGGTAACAAATACAACTAATAAAAATTGGCTTAGGAAGAAACATGGTAGGCCCCTAAAAATATATTATTCAACTGGGAGGACCAGAAAGGTGTGGGCAGAGCAGAGAACAGCTGACTAGTTATTAATATTTTCAGTATAAGGAAATGTGGGGATCTGTTCTTCATGTCCGCTGGGTGGAGGGTATTTAGGAGATTTTCTTCCTTCAATAAAGGTTTGCCTTAGCTCCACAGGATTCCAGTGATGGAGTTCTTCATGGCAGTTTTCCAAATGGGCTCTTTTCCTGCAAAATCAGAGGAGACTTCTTCAGTATTACTAAGTTTTCTCCAAAGATTTCTAAATTACAGAAAGAAGATAAATCAGTACTTGCTTCTTAGAATATCTAACTTTTGGTTTGAGTCACTTATTTTTCTATGATGCATATTTGATACATTATGTTATTCATATATATTTGCATATTAATATTAAATGTTATGAATAAATATAAAAGATATATGATTTATTGTACATAAATGTATAATAGATAAGGATCTAGGTGGATGACTTAGAATAAGATCAGAAGAGAACTTGGAATTGAATGCTCAATGTCTTGGGTTCAAGGCTGAGCCTTCTAAATATTAGCAGGGAAAAAGACAAGACAAGTGACTGCACTCTGTTTCCTCTTCTGAAAGGATAGGTAATATCTACCTGAGGAGGTAATGAGTGAAATTATTTGACATTTAAAAACATCATGGTTATATAAGAGTAGCTGCATGGTACTATAATACATGGCTGGTTATATAAAAATATGAGAAGCAAGGTATGTAAAATGACACTAGTGTCAGGAAATATATGGTATACTTCATTCTTTCCTTCCACTCTTTTTTCCTAATAAACTTTGTATTGAGGTGAAACACACACACCACACACACACACACACTGCGTTATTTACAACTGTGCACTTCTGTAAAAATTTCAAGGTAAATACATCCTTCTTGCTACCACCCAGACCAATGAACAGCACACTATTGGCACTCCAGCAGCCCCTCACATCCTGCCTTATAGTTGCTGTAGAATACACCCCTGACTTCTAATAGTGTAGACTATTTTGATCTAATTTCACCTTTCTCCTAATGGAATTCTTCAATATGTGTCCTTTTGTGCTTTGTTTTCCTTGATATTGTTCCACCTCCCCCATGCTTTCCATGTAATAGCAAATCAGTCATTCTCATTACTATATAGTATTCCATTGTTTCAACATATCATAATTCATTTATTTTGCTATTGATGGACAATTGTGACATTCTTAGTTTGGGACTTCTACAAATAGTGATGCTATGAACATGAATGGAGTCTTATTTATCAAATGTATGCTTTTCTGTTGGGTATATACCTTGGAGTAGAATTGCTGGTTCACAGGGATCAGCTTTGGTAGATAGTGCCAAATCATTTTCTAAAGAGGTGGTGACAATATATACTCCCACCAGCAGATGTGATAATTTCAGTTATGTCTCATATTCTACAACACTTATTATTTTTATATTCTTAAATTTTCTGTCTGTATAATTTTTTTCACTCTGACTGGAGTGTTAGATCAATACTTATTTATTTACCTGTTTTAGACACTATCTGAAAACAGAAAATTTTGCTACTCATACTCTTCTTTCATTTTTTATTCTCTGTTCCTTCTCTTTCCAATTTTACTGGTCATATTGTTTTAAATTCTATTATTTACTTTATCATTCCTATGCTGTTAACTTTAGTCATTATCTTTTAATCTTAAAATAAAATTTTAGGAAACTCCTTACCATAGATTTTTAAAGAAGCAAAAAATGTTTATATACATATAAATTTATGCAAATGCATTAATAAATAATGAAGGTTTCTACTAAAATTCCTTACAAATCACAGTATTGTTTAAAGAGAAGGAAGCCTGAATAAGGTTTAAAGGATTTGGTTCATTCTGTGTTGGGGGTATGGTCTACAGAGAAGGAAGGAAGGAAGGAAGGAAGGAAGGAAGGAAAGAGGACAGGAAGGAGGGAGCAAGGAAGCAGTGTAATTGTGTGACCAGGCTCTCTGGTGGGCAGTGCCTTCTGAGGGAGGCTTTGAGGGGCTGGGCCTCACTGGAAGGCTGGCCAGAGGTAGTGCAATGGAGACTGAGATTGTTTTTCCTTAATAAGGGGAACAATTTTTCAGGAACTACCACTCAGAGGATTCCATTCACATAGATAGCCAGTTTACATAAATCAGGATAACCCTATCACTTTTTTCATGATTAATAGTCATGAGCTTTGGGAGATGTTCTTGCTCAAGTTACAGGGATAATTGTTTCAGCTTTCATGCTTGTTTGGCTTGTGTGAGACTCAGCCCTCTGGTCTGCTAAAGGGAATCTAATTGTGACTAAACACAGATTCTATATCCTGTCTCCTGTTTCATGGGTATTGACTAATTCCACTTCACTGAAAGTTTGGTCATACTGATTGAGCTTTTAGTGAATGCACAAAGAAGTTGCCCCAAGCCATTGAATACCATTTTCTGATTTCTCTTAGTGTGAGAGACTGCTGATTCTCAATTTGTTCCCTCATAGACTGCATGGAAGAATGTGACAGAAGGAACCAAACATTGTTTGCACAGAAGATAAATTATAGGGGATGTATAAAGACCATCTTCAAATACATGATGATTATCAAAAAGAAGAGAACATATGCTCAATAAGTCTGACTCCAGAATTTAAAATAAGTGTAGAAAGCATAGATTTTGACTTAGTTTATAAGGATGGGCTTCCAAATACTTAAAGCTATTTAATAAGGTGTGCAGATGAGAGAGAAAAAACTTAATGTTGAAGGCTGAATGTTCAGGCAGAGGGTGAATGAGAGATTTTTAAAATTAGAATTTTGGCATCTCTCACTTTGAGTTGCCAGTAATCAACATACAGTACTATACTGACTCTGAGATGTCATCTATTGAAAAAACCATCTTGATTTCAGAGAGGTTCAGATGTGAAGAAAACTGGAGGGTATTAACATTGATGAACTGTGGTTCATATTCTCTTCTTCTGTGAGAAGAGTTTTTGGTCAGACATGGGTTGGTAATTTTCATCATTTTTTCTGTTTGCCCTCCCCTCTCACATCTTGCTTGGCTTAGTCAGCCCCTGGGGATGCCTGTGGGTTTACACATCCAAAGGAAATGATATTTCCTATTGATTCTTTTGTGATAAAATGCACAACTGTGTGACCTAGCACACATGGATTTTGGAGAGAGTTTCTTCTGATTAGAAACTCATCTCGACAGGATAGTATGACCATGTAAGCCTCAGATGGGAGAGTACCTAGGCCTAATGGTATTTTCTTGAGAATTAAAAAAAATATTTTTCAAAGTTCATTTTCCAGAACATTGCAAAATGTTGTATTTGACTGGTACATAAACATTTCATTTTATATAGACTATAATTTTATATTTTATATATAAAATATTCATTTTATATAGACTTATTGAACTATACCAGGGAATCCTGGTAAGGCAGCTGGTGAAGTTTTTAAAATGTACTTAGGAAGTTTTAGTGATTAGTAGTGACTACAAATGGCATTTTTTTAGCTGTTTGGTCTGAAAATGAACTTTGAATTGTCCTTATCATAGAACACAGTTTTTAAAAGCCTTTTTCAAAGATGATCTCTCCATCATAGATTATTTTTACCTTAATCTTATCCTATTAATTTACACATTCTTTAATGCTTAGAAACTATCTGGAGAGTTTTGTCATACTTCCTATTTGCCTTTTTAAAGTTTACTAACATCTACCTTTTGTAACCATAGCGACCCCTTTCCTGTAAAGGTACACTGCTCTGGAAGTGGCATCTAACCCTCTTGCCAGAGTGTCACTGCTGATGACTTTCAACATATTCTTAGCTTTGATGCTGCCATTCTTTGCTAGCTTTGTAATAAGTATGATAGACTTTCAACCTCCTAATTCCTGGCTATTAGGAACTTCTGAAAAATGAACAGCAGAAGAGGAAAGGGTCCATTTCTGTTTGCCTACAATCATGTCTAATGTAGCTTTGTACATTTCCCAGACAGTTTTGGTACTTGTCAAGTGCAAAAAGAAAGGTACAGATCATCTTTAAAAATAGCTTTTACAGCAGTGTCCTATGATAAGGGCAATTGAAGGTTCATTTTTAAACCAAACAGCTTTTTAAATGCCATATGCAATCACTACTCATCACTAAGTTTTTCTAAGTATGTTTTAAAAACTTCACCAGCTGCCTTTGAGTGCTCACAGATGCACTGGTATGGTTTTCCATGACAGCTATCCTTGATGGCGGGCTCCTTTCCCCCTCAATGGGCTGGCCTGGGTGGACTGGGGTCTGTGACTGTGAAGCAAGCATTTTTGGATGACGCACCTTGATACACCTGTGAAGGCACCTCCTACCTCTCTTTCAGGGATGTTATCATTTGTATCCAAAGAGTGAACTGTCAAGGTATCCAGTTAGTACAGAGTTTTCATCTTTTAGGGAATCATACTATATTTGCCTTTGTAAGCAGCTAAAGGCAACGGTAAATACTGACTTTGTTTTAATGTGTTGACTTTTCTTCTACCTCCCAATTGCTATTTAGTTCCCATGTCTGTATCATTTTGTTTTGCATAATATTTTATTTTGGCAAACGGAAGGAATTTGAACCAATTTGTATTTCCACAAAATGTCACTAATAATTTCAAATCCATGAACTTACATAGGGAGTGAGAAAATGCAAAATGGGCCCTGTGGTTTTCTCATTAAACGTCTTTGAATGTTGCAAGCATTATTTAGAACCTCATTTTGTTTAATATGAATATGTGATTTCTGGACACAAATCATTGTGGAAAAGATAGGATATATGCTATGTGAGTCCCCTTGCTTAAATCGACAGCATTCATATGAATGTAACACTACACATAGGTGCACAGATGTGGAATTTTGGAGCTCTGGATTTCATGGCCATACGTAGGCAATTCTGAAACCTCTGCTTAATCAGACTTACATAATTCTCACAGACGGTACTACAGCATCAATTTTTCTTACAGAATTTCTCACCCTCTTTCCTTCCTTCTTAATCCCTGTTCACTCTTTCCTCCTGGGAGAACCAAACAATTTTCACATAGGAGAAAAATGCCCGATTTCAGGGAGAAATGAACATGTATCTGTTGCCATTGCAACAGAAAAGCAACCAGACAGCCATTTTCAGTAGGGAGTGATTTGTAGCTTTGTCCCAGTTCCTTTTAATAATGAAAAAGTCATTGTTTCAGCTTTTGTAAATTTGTGATGCCCCCAACTGTGACCTCTCATCAGATCAAGGCATTTCTGAACCATAAAGACAGTTCAACTTGGTGAAATAACTGACCCAAGACCCCAGAGAGTCTGTGTGCCTTTTTCCTAATAAGCAGGTGGTAAATGCACCAAAGGGTAATAATGTGAAGGTGACAAAGAATATACACCACATGGGAGTTCAACCATGAATACATCTCATATTCTCCTCAATTTAACAGCTGCACTCATCTTCCCCAGGAGTGAAGGGGAAAACTGAATACCCATTCATATCCAACCCTGAAAGAAAAATGAGTTGCTGTGAGGAGTCCTAACCCTCGTGCCCGGCTGCCTGTCCTGTGCTAGGGCCTCGCGCATGCCAGGCAAGCGCCCAACCAGTGACATTCCCAGGTCGCTGGAGCTTATAAATATACCGATTCCCAGGCCACAACCGGGCCAATTAAATTAGACTCTGAGGAATATCAACATTTAAAAGCATACACAGTGAAAGATTGTTCAGGTAACTTTAATGTGCAGCCAAGTCTGAGACGCACTGGGCTGTCTGACAAGTGGGAGAAGGAATTAGCATGACATCTGACAAGAAGATGAAGCTAGACTCTCCCCAAGCACCCTCAGAAGACAGTTGTTGGGGAAAAAGAAAGAGAATAGGAGGGAGGACAAAGTTGCACCCTTCCTGTCTTTGTCTGAGTCAACTGGAGTCTCCACCTACTCAGCGTGGGTGACCCTGGTTTCTACCTGCAGTTCTGGCTTGAGGGTGGTTCCTGGCCTGGGGGACTGACGGGGGGG
>NW_004624736.1:1672552-1758125 GCF_000247695.1 Heterocephalus glaber
TATCAGAGTGTTCCATCTCATTTCCCTTTGGGGTTGCTGTAGGTGATCTGGAAGTCTGGTTTTGAGACTTATTTATATGTTTTCTCATTTCCACTGGGAGGCGGGGTGCTGTTGGTGCCTGCACGGATTACCTCCCCTGAGCTAGGAGAGGTGGGACAGGTGCTGGGAGCAGCGGTAGTGATGGTGGCCCTAAAGCCCTTTCCTGTGGGCTGGGAGCAGCCGGAGGGATGGTGGCTGAGAAGCCCCTTCCTCTGGTCCAGGAACAGTGGGATGGTGGCTCAGAAGCCCCTACCTCTGGCCCAGGAGCAGTGGGAGGGATGGTGGCCTGGAAGCCCCTTCCTCTGGGCCAGGAGTGGCAGGACAGAGGGTGGCCCAAAAGCCTTATCCTCTGGGCTGGGAGCAGCAGGAGGGATGACGGCTGGGAAGCCCCTTCTTCTGGACCAGGAGCAGTGGGACGATGGCTCAGAAGCCCCTACCTCTGGGCCGGGAGCAGCAGGATTCAGTACTGTGGTCTGGTGGTCAGGTGTCCTCTGCGTCTTTGTAGTGTGGAACCAGGTGGCTGCCGGTCTGCAGTGGGCTGATTCGGTGTGTGACTGGGGACCTCGGTAGGGTGTCCGCAGACCTGCCTGTCTGCAGCAGCTATTTTACAGTTCTTTATAGGGTCTTCTCCCAAACTCTGTTAGGACAATTCCTTCTTCCTTTCCTACAGAATTTAATGTTCCCTCAAGTTTTCCTTTTTCTTTTAAATAAAGGAAAAAATGTTTATTGTATTTCTTTTAATTTAAAATTTAGTCTCCAATGTACAAATAGAAAATATTACAAAAAAGTACTTATAATTGTAACACACATTAAACAAAAGTTAACTATTTGCTATCTTTTCATCTTTTAAAAATAAATAATACTGTATGTATACTAAAATATTTCCCAATTTCATCATTCCTCCCCCAAAGATAAGAAATATCTTGAAATTGAGGTTCATTCTCATAAAAGTACCTCTACTACAGACTTATGTACTCTTACATGGACTGTGTTGTATAATATATATTTTGTAATGTGCTTTTTCTTCTGAATATTGTATTTTTTGAGATATATCAAGGTTTACATATAGATGTTGCATATTATTTAGTATGTTTAAGCCACAGGTAATTTATTCATTTCATTCCTCTGCTGGAAAAATTATTTAATTACTTTTTCTATTATGAACAATATTCAATGAGCATCTTTTTATTTTTCTATTTGATTCTTAACTTGTGAATACTTTTGTTATGATATGAACTGAAGAACCAATATCACTCTTTGGAAGATGTAAAGACCAAAGTTTCGCCCTTTATGGACTTTTCTACATCACAGAAGGGGTAGTCTTGTCCAGATTCTAACTTCTAATTTAGCTAAAATTATACAGTGGATGGAAGGGGTGTGGTGTTAACTTTTCACTTTAAGACTACATCAACATTAATTTAGCCAGAATTGATTTCCAGTATGACTGAGTTCATTCGTTAGTTTTGCAATATAATCTTTGTGTCTCAGATTTTTCATCATAAAATGAGGATGAAACACCTGCTCCTAGGATGAAGTATGAATGATAAGTGTATTGATATGTGTAGCTAGTTTAGCCTGGTCAGAGCTACTCACTAAAAGCAAACAGCCACCTACCTGACTCTTGGTGTTAACTAGAGATGTTACAATGAAGGCCAAAAGCACCAACTGCCCTTGTGTAATGGAGAAATGTTTGTGGTCTTTAATTCTTCTGAAAATTAGAATGTTGTTGAGTATAGCCAAGATATAATGTAAACTAATGATTATTTTGGGTTTCTGGTTTTGCAAGTGCTTTAGAAAATTAAATTAGCTTGTATTCTCAAGATGATTGTTTTTCATAGCAGATCTTAGTCCTTGAAATATCCATTTTATGCTTTTACAAAGGTGAACTTGTTGACATTTTTGGAATTAAAATGTTAAATCTATACTGTTAAATATAGGATACACTTTGCTTTTGATATTTTTATAATCAGTTTCTTTATAATTTGAGATAAATGGTGGTTATAAAATTATTTTCTTCACGGAGCTCAAGATTTTGGGGAAAGAAAGCTTTTGAAAATACTTTTATTATATAAAATCTTGAGTGTATACAGAAGTAGAAGGAATAGTGTAATAAAACCATAACTCAGCTTTAATCTATACTTCTATTTTTCATTTCTTTTCTCCTTACTACTATAATCTTAGATATTATATCACTTCACCTAAAACATCAACATTTTAAATTAATTAGTTAATTTATTTATCTTAGTGGTAAGGACTGAACCTTAGGGCTTGCAAATCCTAAGCATATGTTCTACCTATATCCTCAGGCTCCTACAGGAATCTTATTAAAACTATAACATAATTTTGAAATTTAAATTAAACTTCCTAATTTCCACAGTTATAAAATTAGAATCACATTTCTTTGATTATCTCATAACTTTTTTTTACTGTTTGTCTGAATAGGAATCTAAGTATAATTAATATATTGCAATTGTTCATTTTAGTCTGTAGTTTTCTCTTCCACATATTTTTTCTTTTGAAAATTGTTCCTCAGAGAAAATATATTTAACTGTAGTTTCCCATATGCTATATTGGATTAAACACATCCTAATGGTGTCATTTCACATGTTCCTCTGGGCGCTATACTTACTATGATGGTAGTTTGATCAGTTTTAAAATTTGATTTTTGACAAATATAATTCAAAGGTATCTTAGTGATCTCTCATTGTGGGTTTTAGCTACTATTTATAATCATTGTATAGAGAAGGCATTGGCAAACCTTTTCTGTATAGGGCCGATACTAAATATTTCAGGTTTATGTGCTGTAAGATCTTTTACAACAGCTAAGTTTGGTTGTTACAGGGTGAAAGTATCCATAGACATATAAACAAACAAGCATGGTTGTGTTTCAATAAAACATTGTAAACACTGAAATTTGAAATTTATATAATTTTTGTTTTGAAATATTATGGTGGCTTTGATTTTTTTCAAATATTTAAGAATATAAATATCACGTTTAGTTTTCATGCAAAGGAAAACTAGCAATGGACTGAGTCTGGCCCTTGGCTGAAGTTTACTGCTTCCTGGCCAAGATCCATTATTTCATCAGGGTATTACAAAAATAGTGACATAATTCTATTTTTCCTTCTTTAGTTATTAGTTGAGATATTTTTAAAAACAGGAATTCCCCTCACCAAGTGTTCACTTCCACTGATATAATTCATACCTTAAAGTCAAGATAAATGCTTGAAAGAGATGGCTGTTAAAGAGTAGAACTAGTAACAATAGGAGCCCTGTGTTAGCATTGATGTGCTAGTGTACTGTTAGGCCTTCTCTTTTAATTGGGCCACTGTATTCAATTAACTGGCAGAAAATATTTCACCTATTAATTGTGGAGGCCAATTAAAGTGTCATTAAGAAATAGAATACATAAAAAGATATTGTCAAACTATTTCTGTATTAAAGCTTTTGCTTTCAGGATTTTAAAATGTTGGGCATTGTCTCAAGTTTCTTCTGCTACAATGAAATAAGTAACTTAGTGGCTTAAAGCAACATGATTTTATTATTTTGGAGGATGATAGTTCAGAAGTGTGGCATAGTTTTGCTGAACAAAAAGTCAAAGTGTCAGTAGGGCTGCTTTCTGCTCTGCAGTACCTAGGAGGAAATTCATTGCCTTTTCAAAGATAGGAAAGTCACATCTCCTCCTAATTCCATCATCTGGCTTTCTTTGATACTCTCTTCTGCCTCTCATGCACATTTAGGGACCCTCATGATTACGTTGCACCCACCTGGATAATCCAGAATAATTTAAAATCAGATGATCAGCAACCTTAATTCCATCTGCAAACTTGATACCTCTTTGCCATGTAGAGTAACATTCATAGGTTCTGGAAATAGGAAGGTAGACCTCTTCTAGAGGCAAATTTTCTGCCTACCACAGGAACTACAATACTACTGGTTTGATTTCTTAACTCTTTACTAGATAAGGTTATGAAGATAATAATGAAAGATCTCTTTCAAGTGCCGTTAACTCCATGGTAAATGCTCATCTCTTTGGGACAAGGTTCTGCTGGCAGACAAGGGATTGGAACAGTTGAGGACTCATAGAACACATTTGTTTCCTGAGTGTTGGATTCATGGGGATGGTTTCAGAAGTGCAAATTACCTTGCTGCTAGTGGATGTTCAATAGATTTGAGTACGTGAATGTTTTGTTTTGACATACATTTTAATGAGCACCCACTCTGTATGTACCAGGTAAAGCCTCAAATGCTACAGGAGAAAGAAAATGTGATGAAGATTTCTGAAAGGGAGGTATAAACTATAACTTTTTAAATATAACGTGATATAAGTGTATTAGTTAGCAATTAGGCATATATTTTATATCATGACTATTATTTATTATTAATATTATAAGTATATTGAACTTTAAAGAATTACTAGTCTTCTAAAAAGTTTGGTAAGACTGGCCAAATGAGTAAGACAACCAGTTGGCTGGACTCACAAATAAATGATGTGACTTTTCAGTTTTGGATTCACCTACCTGAAACAATGCAGGTTAAATATTTTTGGCTGTCCTTATTTAATATTTTCTACATACATGTAGCAAAATACAGTTTTGACTGGTGTATAGTATTTTATTGATTTTTTTCTTCTTAATGAATAAAAATAGTCCTTACTTTGAAATGTTGAATTACAAGTACTTTTTCCTTTTTTTTAAGACATCTGATTTTTCATAAAAGTACTTTTCTCTTTTTCTTCATGAACAATGATTACAATGATAGATTATTATAAATCACTGTTAATAAGAAAAAAGAGAAAGGTGAGAAATTAGCATTAAATGAGGAGATAGCAATGGATTGTATTTAAAATGCTAGGGTCAAATAAAGTGAAAGTTGCCTCCTTTTATTTTTAAAAATGTGTCTCTTTCAAGAAAGTATGGTTTTGTGAAGAAATCTATAAAATTCTGACCTGAAAAAAAAGAAACTATTGGAAATAAAACTGAATAAATAGTTATCCCAGACAGAGTATTATATTCTTGAAAACAATAGTTGATAATCATTTTCTAGGGTCCACTGTGACTGCCTAAGCTACACCACAGTGAGCAATGAGCAATTAAACTGTAAAACTTCAGGGAGCCAGCAGGTAGATTGTTTTCCCCAGAATGTCTCTGTGTTTCTGTTCAGGATGCTACAACAAAATACCGTAGATTGGAAGGCCATGATCTAGGCCCATTAGGTTCAGTAGCTAGTGAGGCCCTCTTCCATGGCGGCAGACTGCACTATAACCTCGTGGTAACACAGAGAGGCTGGGGTCACTCTGGGTTCTCTTTTGCAATGGTACTAATTCTATTTATGAACGTGCCACACTCATCACCTCTCAAAGGCCCCCAACCCCAAATATGTTTACATTCAGATTTGACATGAAAATTTCAGGGGAACATGTCCAGACTATAGCAGCATGCCATTCTATGGCGAATTTCAAGAAATTTCCAGGGTTCATGTGGCCATGGGAGTGGGAGCACAGAGAGCTAGGTGGTGGAAGGCATCCTGGCCCGGAGGTGCTGTTGTCATGTCAAAAGTCAGGGAAAGAGAGATAGAAAACTCTTTGTCTATAACATTTGTGGCAGGTAGTCTTGGGTAATATGGCTACAACAGTCATTTATATATCTGGGGAATATTTTAGATTTGAAATACGAGTACTTGTTTAGAATTAGGGAAACCGACAAATATAAATATACATCTGTTACAAACTCTGTGCAAGTGGTTGGATATGAAGGCTCAGAAATTCTGCCACTGTTACTAGTTGCCATAAAGAAGTTCAAGTGAAGGAACAGGAACAAGAGAAAGCTAAAGGCTAGATTCATAGCAAGGCCACAGAACCAAAAAGAAAACATTTCTCTTTATCATTCCTAAGAGTTTTGCTGTGATTACAATGATGCATTATTGCCATTATTATTATAACATATACATACATGACTAAGCTTAAGATAATTGATGAGTAAACTCTATTTGTTATATTTACTTTTTATTGTTGTTATCTTTGTAAGGATTTTCATAAAAGAAGCTCTTCAAGATTAACTGAGAGGAAGTGGTAGAATTGGACCTGACATTTGTTTTCACCAGCCCATTACCCAGAGTGGGTACCAGTTTTGGATTGAGATCTATTCCCGCTTGCTTTGGTTTTATATCACAAAATCATCTCTCTCTATAAAGTCACATTTCATATGAAAAGAAAAACATTAAAATAATTTCCCTATGTTCTGAACTATTGGCCTTCATTTTGTGGGAAAGAAATGTGAATTTTTAAGCATGTAAAAATATTTGATGCCATAGCAATAAATGAAATTAAGTTTCCTTAAAAGATAAACAATGATGATTCACATTGCCAGGGCCTAGGACAAAATGGGAATGATTTGGGTTCCAGTTACAAAAAGAGCTCATTCTTTAAAAGGTCCATCAAGTTTTTGGATGTAACTCGAGAATGCAATGGTAACAGTGACTAAAATAAGAGCTTAATTCATGTACTTAAGGGTAAACAATCCAAATGAATAGACTATGAAAAATGAATGCAGAAGGAACCAGAGATAAGCAGTGGCTAAATCCTACCTTTAGCAGTGGCTAAATTCATTAAGTGTGAGTGGTGGAGGGAAGACATTTTGCAGTCATACTGTATCTTATGTATAACTGGAACCTTTGGGTCCCCTGATAGAGACAGACTGCTGGGCTGGTAGGATAACATCATAGTTCTATATTGATCTGAGCAGTGAAGTAATTCTCAGTGTATTGTATTACTGCATAGTGTGTGAATCATACACATCGGGCACTATTTCTACTTCCTGGAGAAAATGTCTGATTGTCAGGCATTGCCTTATATGTACCTACAGTATAATCTAGTTCTTATCCTTCAGGACAAAGACTGTATTTTGTTTATCAGTATATTCCCAGATCTTGCTCAGTGCCTGGAATGTTGTAGAAAGTTAGTAATTGTGCGGGAAGTAAATGGTAGCACATAGTAAAAACGCTTTGGACTTTAGTGTTTCATATCCTGGATAGAGAAAGTAGGAAGAAAAGAAAGCCAAGAAACATAATTTTGGCATTTCTATATACCTAGCATTTTCAACAATGATCTCCTGTGTAATCTTGCCATCGTTCTGAGCTAGGTTTTATGTGGGTGCCCAAATTACAGATGAAGAAACTAAATTCCAGAGAAGTGAAGTAATTTCTAACCAAGGCCGGCGGGGAAATGGTAGAGATGTTATTCAAATGTAACCATCCTTTCATTTTTTTCAATAGTCTACTGACTTATGGGTTGGGGTGACATGATTAAAAGAGCACAAATCTTGTATAAGATTTTTCCCCTCACAAAGGTGATTTGTTCTTGAAGGTGGCATAAAGGTCACTCTAGATGTTATGACCAAGACAGGTCAGTACTAATGATAGCAATGAAACTATACTGTTTGCTGTATTGTGAACAAGCTTAGTTTTTGAAAAAAAAAAAAGGTATTGAATCTAAAAAAGTATTGACAATACTTCATTATTATTAGGCCAGAATAAGGTAATGTAATTGTATTAATGTTATTGTAAGTCTTTATTTTTTATCACTTTAATATGCTGAATCATTTACTTATCTTTTGATGTTTTAAATGAACCTTGGTTATTTCTCTATGTGATGCTAATCTAAAACAGATCTAGAATACTTTAAATTCATTAAGTGAAATTTAATATAGAACATTTGTTAAGTAGGTTCTGTTCGTGTGTGTGCGTTGTGTGTGTGTGTGTGTGTAATATCTGCTATTTTAAAAATGTGACAAAGAAAAGACAAAAGGTGCTTTCACTGGTAGCCTCATTGGAGAAAGTAATTGCCTTGGTTTGTCTTGAAGTGAAGTCAAGCCAATAATCTGCATCTTCAATTATATCAAATGGGAATCGGTGACCATAACAATGACCTTCAGTAAGAAGCTGTGCTCCATCCTAAGAGAAAGATTTCTGTTCCAGGCTCCCTATTTTCTAAGGCAAGAAATTTCATCAATATCAGAAAGACAGATTCTGACAGGGAGGGGTAAAAGAAAGTAAGTTGATGACTAATTAGAAAAATCACTTACTCAAAAATATCCCATTTCACCCATATTCCTATTTTTTTATTTTTTTACATCTTCACAACCAGTTATTTTAAAAATATCATGAGAAAATGATAACTCTTGATGCAAATCTAAGTAATGGCCATAAAATGGAAGAGATTTTATGTATTCTTCTCTAGTCGCATTTCAGTTTGTCCCTAGTTGCTATCCAGGACACTGACTGTGGAGATGATACCACCCATAGGGATGCAGCTGAAACAAAACATTCCTTTCATTTGTTATAAGAAAGGGAGAAAATGAACTTTTTCTGTGCTGTACAATTTTGTTAAGTTTTTAAAATATTTATAAGAATTCCATTATTTTATACACGTTATCTCATCCAATCTGTACAACAACCTGATTAGGTTTTTCAATTTTATGGAATAGGAGTGCCAGCCTTCTTGGAGCTTATATTCTTATGAGAGCTGGCTGATGATATACAAGTCATCAAATACATAAGTGAAATGAACTCTCCAGTGGTTCTGAGTACCCTTGGGAAAAATAAAGCAAGGGAAGTAAGAAGTGATGGAGTTACTGTCCCAGCAAGAGAGAAAGACTCTGGTTCTGCTAGGCAGATGCCAGGATAAAGTATGGGAATAAGCAATGGAGATACCAACTGAGGGGAAGCAAATCCAAGCAGAGAACAGCAAGTGCAAATGTCCTGTGGCAGAGGAGTGCTTAGTGTGTCTGAGGAACACGAAGAAGCCTGAAGAGACTGGAGCAGAATAAGCCTAGAGGAGGGGGTAGGAGAGGAAGATTTGAACTTAGGTGTATCCAGCTCCCAACCTGCATACTCACTGTGCTTTTTAGATTGTGAAATGGAAGGGAGAGAGGCAGTATAGAAGTAGAAAATGATACCAGGCGTCCAACAAACCAGGCTTTGAAATATAGCCTGAAACTATTGTGGACAATTGAGAACATGTCCACAAAATGCTGAAAGCTGTGTCTTTGCAGATACAAATTGCGAAGAGCAGATTAAACTTAGAAGAGTAGTGACAAGAGAATGTTAATATTATACCTATTGAAGTCTATGTATCAGAAATTGTGCTGTGAGATTTATGTATATTGACTCATTTATTCCTTATACCAACCACCTTGTATCCATTTTACAGATAAGGAAACTAAGGTGCACAGACATGAAGTCGTTTTTTCAGTCTCGTGAAGTTTGGGTTTGAAATCAGGCTGCCCGGCTCCGCCTTCTGCACCAGTAGTGGTGAACCCATGGCATGTGTGCTGCAGTGGGCATGCAAAGCCATCTCTTTTGGCATGTAAGCCTGTTGTATGAGTTGTTTTCTCTAAATGAAAACCTCAATTTTCAGGTTTAACAGCAGTGTTGGAACTTTGTGATAAATAAGTGGGTTTTGCGTTGCAGTTTGGGCACTCAGACTCTAAAAGGTTTGCCGTCGCTATTCTATACTCTTAAAAAATGTAGACAATGGAAGAAAGTGTAGGGCAGTGGTGGCAAACCTATGGCACATGTGCTGCAGCTGGCTATTTGTCATCATTGAAATCTTTAAAAGGTTTGCCACCATTGGTATAGAACAATTCTATTCTATTCTCTTTACCGAAATATGAATCATAGTTTGCCAAATGAGCTTTCAGGATAAAAAGTATTGACTCATTTCTTTGAAAAATCTAAAATGAAGCCAGGGAGAATCGAGTTGGGGAGAATGGTAAAGATGCACTTTTAGTCAGTTTTTTCTTATTTCAGTTTGTCACTGGCTGATATCCAGGGGGAAAATGGAATTAACCAAGAGGTACAATTTTGTGCAAACACACTAATACACAGATCTTGAAAGCAACTTTGAAAGTTTCTTTATATTCAACTAAATCCGGGAACCAGTTCTTGAAACCTTGGGCAACTTGATCATTCTAAGGAATTCAATGTATGCTGAAGGGTTAAAAGAAGCCAACTAAATGTATAAATTTGGTTTTCTGTTGCACCTGTTTTCTTTTGACGTGTTTCAGCAGCCATTTTAAAAGTGAGATTAGCCTAAAGGTATTGCTTAGTGAGAAACAAAACCATACAAACAGAAAAAATGATGTGGGCCTGGACCAGGTTGATGGCTGTTGAGGTGAGAAAGATTGAATGAATTTCCCAATTTATTTTCATGGTAGAAGTAATTGGGTTTGCAGTTAAGATTCCTGTGGGTGCTGAGAGGCAGATGATTAGAGAACGGATCAGAAGCTTCTGGCTTGATCAAATGCACAGATGGTAATATTTACAGAAATCATGAAGACTTGGGGAAAAACAAACTTTGGAGAAAAGTCAGTAACTCAGTTTTGAACATTGTAATTTTAAGATGGTAATATCATGGTGGATGGTTGAATATATGTGATTGGAACCCAGAGGAGATATCAGCATTAGAGATAATGTGAGAATCATCAGCTTATAGATAGGATCAGTGCTTGGGAATAAATGAAGTGAATTAGGATAATGTTACATAGAGGGATGCTAAAGAAGTTTAAGGGAGAACCTTCTTGATCTGTTGAGTAGAGGAGCAATGCAAGGAAACATTTGAGACAAGTATCAGCAATTGTGTTACACAAGTCAAGAGAAGAACAACTTTCAGGAAAGGAAAAGTGATCAAAACAGGTGAGTACTATTATAATAGGTCAAGAAAGATGAAGAAACTAGGGAGCCCATTAATTTGCCAATTTGGATTCTTTGTGAATTTGTCAAGAGCAGTTTGTTTACAATGGTGGAGACAGAAACCAGATTGGAGTAAGTGAAGGAATGAGTGACAGATGAGAGCCTGGACACAGCAAGGGCATTCAGTCTTCTGAGATATACCATGGGGCACAGGATGAACAGGGTAATGGGGAGGGCATGTGCAGGGAAGACACCTTTTCTTTGAAGATAAACTCTACAGGGTAGGTCAGTGTGTTGACGGGAATGATACAGAGACGGAGAGAATGATAGTGGAAGAGAGAGGGGATACTTGTAAAACACAAACTCATAGAGAAGACCAGAAAGGCTGAGTTCTCTATAAAGTAAAATTAACCAAAACAGGAAAATGACTCACTAACAAGAGAAATCCAGAGTAAAGCTATCATTGTTGCTAATGTTTCTAACAAAGTACATCCTGATTTATGATATGCTTACATTTATATTATCTAACGGGTCTTGTCTGTTTTTTTTTTTTTTTCTCTTTAACTTGCCAGAGGAGGAAACATGTATAATGTATCTACATGTAACTCTTGATACCTAGCATAATGCCTTGACTATATGTATGGTTAATACAAATTTGTTGAAATGTAAAGGGAAAAAAAATTGGCAGAAAAAAAACACATGATTATTTGCTTTTGGGTACCCAATACAGTGGACCCTTAACTTACAAACTCGATTGGTTCCCGAGGGCTGGTTGTAACTCAGGTTGGTTGTAGTTCAGTACAGCTGAGTTTTGGATGTTTACCTGGGTGCATGCCATAGATAACAAGAGGCAGATGAATCTTCTATTAGCCTAATTCGCCTATGTTGTTTATATGTCAGGCCGGTTGTAGCTTTGGAGGGTCCACTGTAATAGTGCGTGACCACTATGTGAATGTAAATGCAAATGGAAACCTAAGATCCCTGAATGTGGGTAAAAGGCAGTGAGGAAAAGGTCTCCACACATTGAGCTGCGCTTACCACAGTCGGGAGCAATCAGGTTCTAGAAGCTCAGCCAGCCTAATTTCTTTCCTCAACTTTTATCAACTCTTCCCTGGCAAGACAGAACCATTGGACTATTAAGAGGTAAGAGATTGGAAAGTAGGTTAGTTTCACAGAGGCGGGGTTGATATTTTGATTATTAAGAGGATATCCTTCATTAAGAGGATACTGCTTCTCTGAGTTAGGAAATTGAGGGCTATATTTTGAAATTACGAAGAAATAAGCTGTTAGAAATAGCAGAGAGGTTTTCTTAAATTGATTAGGTAAAACTGTTGCTAATATCTTGACTCATCCTTTTAGATTTCTTTGAAATGTGTATACTTCTTAAATTTCATAGGCTCCCAAAATATAATCTACACTGTCTTTTTATTTCTAGAAGAGCACAGAAAATGTTTTCTATCCACAAAGGTTCAGTAGTGAGCATAAAATATTGAACAAAACCAAACTACTTTCATAGTGTCAGGCTTTAGTTCCAGAAGACTCTTTTGTAAAGAATAGCGATGGTAAATTACTCTCAGAAAATGAAGGAATGGTTACACGGAAAATACTGGCTTTCTTTGTTGCTTAGATGGGGTGCTTGCTTTTCCTGTATGCAGGTCACATTATAAAATAGTCTCAAAAAGATAAACTTTGAAAACAAAACTGGTAAAATTTAATTTTTTAAAAAAGAGTAGTTCATAAAAAAATAATTCCTATTCATTATGAATCTTTTTTATTTATCCATTTCCTATAATATTTTGTTTCAAATTGTATCTCTAAAAATGAAAGTCTACTGCAAACCTAGGAAGTGAATTTAATGTTAACCACAGCAACTTGTTTATGACGCGAAACGGAGCTTCACTCCAGGACTATTGCTTTGGGGAGTGCGCAATGCTAAACTGAAATGCAAGTTCTGGGAACTGAACAAAACTCCTAATAATCAGCTACACAGAGAATTGTCATAGAATATATTTGTCAGTTTAGGCTAAGGTACAGCCCAATCAGATTTTGCTTTGTAGATATTGCATGCTGGTGTGGTAGTATGATTATGAGGGGCTTTTAAAGGTCACTCTATTTTTCTGGGTGTGTTTAATGAGTCGATAAAGTAAAAGATTTAGAAATTATTTGTAAACCTCCACTGAGAAGAAAGGTATCTGAGTTGCTGTAACATATAGTTGTCTCAAAGGTTCAGAGATACTAGAAAATATCAAATAATGTTTGTGTTTTAATTATCAGCTGAGTGGTTTGCAAAAGTTGCTTCTAAAAAACCAAATGAAGCGGTATGACATGGGTTCAGCCAAATGTGTCTCATTTGGAGTCTTTTTCTAATTTCAGTGATCCTAGAAATGTTTTCAGCTCATTTGGAATTCTGTAAATGTATACTATACTACTAGAAAGATCCATCAAATTATGTCATCTGTGAAGTACAAGGGCTGGGGTTTTCAAACTGTGTTTGCTGAAACCCTAGGTTTTCATAAAATGCCTCTTTGGATTCCTTGGGAAATTAGCCATGTCATGAGGCCCTAACCTTTGCTACTTAGGCCTTAACTCAGAGGTAAAAAAGACTGAGAGGTCTCACCAGAGAGATACTTTGAGTCAAAGGAGAAAACCCATTGTCCTAAATAACACATGCAGATGGCCATTACTCGCTGTTTCTACTTAGAACTGTGTAGATAATCGGTCACATTTCCTGCAGCATGTGTGACACTGGTTACTCTTTCCTTTTTTTCTTTTCAGTATGTTAGCATAGGTTAGCCTTATTTATAAGTTGGAGTCGTGGTATTGTATCTCAATGACATTTGTTATTAAGGGGAAAAATAATTTTCTCACTACCCTTCTAAACTCTTGTCTAAGAGCTTGTAAAAGACAGATTAATAAGAGAAAAACAAGATAAATAAGAGAGAAATATGTATGTTGCATGTATGCCTGGGAAACAAATTGAGGAAAAGAGTAACTCTCTCAGTGCCTGCATAGGACTTTGTGTTATATCCCACCTTCAACAAAGAACAATATATTTGTAGAGCAGTGACAAGACAAAGGGAAAGCACCTTGTCTCTCTAAGGCTGGAACATTATGAAAATGCCAGTATGTACAGAAGTAGGTAAATAAAAGCTAGTCAGTACATTCGGTCATAGGGGTTCCTCTGGGTCAGTCTACAGTCTGATGAGGGTCTAAAGTCATCTCCAGGTAGAAAGTTTTGTCTTTCCTGGTATAGAAGGGAAATGAATACCTTTGTGAATCTGCATTCTGCTATCAGGCAAATCAGGTAGGGAGAGAGATTTTTCTTGTACAGTATCTGTTTTCTGATTGCCCGCAGCTCAAAATAATCCTCATGCCAAAGTGGTATATTTTAGGATTATGTGTTCTTCTACACCACTCCCTTCAGAGTATGTGCTTTACATATTTTCATTGAACATCATCCTGAAAGAAAGAAGGGTTTATATAAGACAAATTCATTTATAGTTAAGTAGTTGGCTCTTTGAGAAGTGGCCAGCAGAGAAAGTTCATGTGGCATCCCTAACCTCAGCACCTTTCTTCAGCCACCCTTCCTTCTCCTTCTCTTCCTTTCTTTTCCCTCAATTCCAGATTTTCCCTCCACATCATGCACCTCAGGATATCTGGGGTCCCTATTCTTCTCTCTTTAGAAATAGCAACATAACACATGGAGGGTTGCTAATGTTAATGAAGGCTTTAAATATGGAAATCATGAAAATTATTGTTTAAATGTGGTGTAGCAGAAAATTGTAAATGTAAACAGGCTGGTATTTGTTGACTAATAACACAGTAGATTTAATCTACACAAATAGTTTTGTTGAATTTCATTGAATAAACTTCAGGAAATTTTCTTTTGGTACCAGGAATTGAACTCAGGACCTTGTGCTTGCAAGGAAGGTGTGGCACCACTGAGCTAAATCCCTGGCTAACTTTAGGAAATTTAATGTTAGAAAGTCAGAATTATACCTGAAATATGTACCTAACCAAAGTAACAGCATAGTTATCATTATGCTGACTTTTACATTTGAATGAAAGGGAATAAGCTGAATTGAGAATATTTATATCAAAACATTTTATAGGGTATTTCAACTTTTTATTGTGGTTAAATATGCAGAACAAAATTTATCATATTAACCATTTAAAAATTTATAATTCAATTGTATTATGGATTCTTGGCCTTTTGGCTAAGATCAAATGTAAAATTTACAATTCAGTCGTATTAAGTATATTGACATTTACATTACATTAGAACTTTTACATATCTGTGTTGTGATATATATCTGTTTATAAATTTTTATTAGAAATGTTTTTGTTTCTCTGTTTTTCCGTAACCCAATTATGAAAGTTAAAAGAATTCCAGCTTATGGCCCAAAGAAATGAGCTGACTACATCCCTGATTGCTGTTTCAGCATGCTCAGTTATTAATTATCCTAGAACTCTATTCCTCAGCCAAGCAGATACCTGTTGACTTGCAAATAAATAATCAACAAAAGTGCTATGAAAAAGTAGTCTTCTAAGTATTTGAAAGAATTTCTCATTTTTGAAACATCCGAACAGTCATTTATTTTCTTGGCCCTTTTGGAAAAAAAAATCAAGCATGCTTTTTTATGCCAAAAAAAAGTTCTTCAGGAAAAAAAAAAAAATCAGTGCACTACTGCTATGATAATTATTGTACTTCCTCAAATCCTAACTATATGGCCTTTTTGGCTTACTAATCCTTGAAGTTACTTTTGAAGAGTAGATGCTATATTTGAGTGAATAAAACCCTTTAATATTTTACATTTTGTGATGGCTTTTTAGTGTTATTTTCCTTAGATTTACATTCTCTGCTATGAGTTTTCATACTTCCCCTTGAAGGTCATATCATTGTTAAGTGGATCACATTTGTTAGGTGCCTTATGGTTTTTAAAGCACTTATATGTATATATTGCACAGTTGGAGCCTTTTAGAAATCCTGTTGAGAGGCAGGGAGGGAGGGCCATTCTCAGTTGAATTTTATAGATTGAGATATTTAACTTCTTTGAGTTCATTAGTGGAGATCGATTATTTCCTGACTGCTCAGAATATTTCCCCCTTCCTAACAATACACTAGCATCCTATACATTCAGTACAGTTTGCTGGGACTGTAGTGAGGTACCCCCAAATACCTAGTCATGGAGACAGTTGTGACACCTAAAGTACTGCTAGAGGTTCAGTCCCCCTCTATCTCTGTAGGGTCATAGCCTCATGCGCCCAGTGCTCCTGGGCGAACAGCTGGACTTGCAGCTTCTTCAATGCAGTGTTGTCTTGTTTCCTGTCTGTTCCAGATTTTTGAGCTTCAGGAGATTCTGTGAATTCCTGATATTATCTCAATGAAATCTAGAGTTTTCCAGAATATGTTTCTGTTGCTTGCCACCCATAGCCCAAGCTAAAGACATTTCCATTGTCAGTATGGTGGACATTGGTGCTTGGACTTGGCCTTCTTCAGCCCATTTTGGTTCATCATGATGCTAAAATATTCATTCTTTTAAAGCACACTATTAAAACTGAATTAAAACCAATAATTCCTTATCTTTTAAAAACAAATTTCCACTTTTTTGTGTATCTTATCCCCTTTTTGGTATATTCTTCTCATAAAAGAAAGAGTTTTAGTTTTCTTAAAAACTTTTAAAAAATCATATTTAAAAATTTATTTCCTTCAAGTGTTTTTCTAGTGACAGAGCATGACAAAGAGGAATTGTTTGTCAGAAGCAAACATTTGTCTTAAGAGAAAATAAACCACTTTCATGGTAACTCAGTAGTGATTAGTTAAAGATGGATGTGGCATTTTTTGACATTTGATTTTTCAGAGTAATTGTTTCTCCTCATGTGTAATGAAGTGATTTTCTTAGAAATACAGTATAGTATTTCTAGTTTAGAATTCTTTTTTGTGTGTGATAAAAAGAGCCCAGAGTAGCGTACTCTCTTACTTCCATTTTGATAGCACTTTACTTGTTTTTATACCTCCTCCAATAGTTGTTGCCAATAATTTTTTTTTGCTGAATCTGTACAGTGAATGAGACTAAAGCATTAATTTCATAGGATTATGACATGATATTTTGGAATATAAACAATCATTCAATTATAACCGGGGCAAGCACTGTGCTAGTGTATGGATATATACCTGTTAACAAAAAGGATAGTCACAGTTCCTCAATAGATTTGAAAAGGAGTTTCATAAAAAGAAGATATATATGGTCCGTAAGCACATAGACAGTTGTTCAGTAGAATTAATTTGTCAGAGAAATGCAAACTAAATTCATAATTACATACTATTTCTACATACCCAATAGCATAGCTATAATTAAAAATATTGACAATGTCAATATTGGCAACCATGTGGAACAGCTGAAACTCACATATGTTGGTAGTAAGAATATAAACAGGTACAAACACTTAGAATACTGAAGAAAACAGGTCGACATTTTTTGGATAAAATTAAACATACAGTTACCTTATGGCCCCATGGCCATAAAGAATATATATGACGTGCCGGGGATTTAGCTCAGTGGTTCCGCCGCCTGCCTCGCAAGCGGAAGGACCCGAGTTCGATCCCCGGCACCAAAAAAAAAAAAAAAGAAAATATATGACGACACAAAGACATGAATAAATAATGTTTTACATATACAGTGGAATTCTCAGCAATTAAAAAGAGTGCGCTACAGATAATGCAACTACATGGTTAAATCTTAGAAATAGGCTGACTGAAATAAACAAGACTTAAAGTACATACACATTCTATTTATATGAAATTCCGGAAAAGAACGGTCTGCTACAGAGCAAGAGCAGATCTATGATTATCTAGGACCGAGGTAGCTGTTAAATCGTCTAGGAAAGAGCAAAATGAAACTTTTTGGCATGATAGAAATATTATATATCTTATAGTGTTTTCTAAGGTGTGTAATTTTTGTTAAAAGTTATTCAAATATATTCTACGTAAGTTGTATCCCAATAAAGTTACAAAAAGTACAGTTGGAAACTGTCCATAAAACATTTTATGAGCCTTATTTTAAATGTGACTATAATTAAAATGGAAACATCATAAGGTACTTAATAGTTATATTTTTAAAGAGTGAAGTGTGCTTTTTAAATTTTAATATGAATTTTAATTTTAAATATGAATTTTAATTCAACAACATGATTTAGGATGCAGAAATTATCTAGGAAACAAATATATTTTTATTTACAATAAGAAATACTTTATTTTAATTATAGAACAAGTGTTAAGCAACCCTCATATCTTTAAATAACTTGGGCTATTAGTTTGAAGGAAAATATTAAAATAGCAACAAAATCAAATATCTGATGAAAAATTGTCCATAACTCCAAGTTTTATTTAATATAAAAATAATCATAATTTTAAATATTGTATTGAATATTTGCTTACAAGGCTCAGATTTATAAGAAAAAACCCACACTAATGTATTAACTTTTGTTCTCTTAAATACCTGCTTTAAATTACATATTAAAACTTCTCAATTGATTTACACTTTTAGTAGGTGCTAAGTAAATCTTAAATAGTGATTCTAATCATCACTTCTTGATTCTAGAAGTGAAATGATCAGGTTTCTTTTTTTTTTACTTTGTGAAATGAAGGAGCTCAGGAGATAGCCTCACATGTCTGAGATCCTGAGTTTGATTCCCAGCACTATAATCAATCAATCAATCAATCAGTAACTTTACTTATTGAGAAGAGCAATTCTCAGCCTTATTACCTATTAAAGAAAAGTTTACAAACCTTGAATATTATGATTATTTTAAAAATGTGTGTTTCCAAAACCTTAGGCTATCGTAGAAACAATGTTTCTATCATCTGCTTCTTTTCAGTCAATTTTTTTGGAAATAAGGCTTTCACATTTTCTTCAATTTTTTTTCTTTTCTAATACTGCTCCATTATAAGTGTTCATATTTTATAAAAATTCATACCATGATTCTAGGGAGGCTGTCAGTGATGGAGACCTCACTAAGGCTCTACTTGTCCTGCACCTGGTTTGTAAAACTCTCTCATTCAGGCAGCAACAAGAAGGGGTTGAAGTGTTTCTGTAACCTGGATATAATTTGTTTTCCATGTTGAGAATGTAAGGGCTATACATGGCAGATGAAGTTTATAATATCTTGAAAAGGCTGTAATTTTCAATATACTTCTGAAACAGGAGATTTTTATGTCCATGTTAGCATATTTCACTGTCTCCCTGGGTTCTATTTCTGTTTATGATATGTGTAAAAGAGAGTTTTTAAGGTTATTTTACTAAGTTTAGATAAATAGAAAAATAGATGCAATTTTGAATCTAATTATAACTTTATTATTTTCCTGTGACTAATGTAACAAAGAACCACAAACTGGGTGGCTTAAGACAACAGAAATCTGTCCTCTGCCAGTACTAGAGATCAGAAAAGTCTGAAGTTATCACCACAGGCTGAAATCCAGATATCAAGAGGGCAATACTTTACTGAGAAACTCTCAGGGAGACTTCCCTTGTCTCTCCCAATTTTAGGTGGACCACTAGCATTCCTTGGCTTGTAGCCACATGGTTGCAGACTCTGCCTATTGACTTTTCTTCTGCGTGGTTCTGATCTCCCTCTACTACTCTTACAAGGACATGGGATAGTATTTGTGGCATACCTGGATGATCTAATATAATCTTCCCATCTCAAGATCCATAATTCAATTGTAGTTGCAATGATACTCCCCCCCCCCAAATAAAATACCATTTACAGGCTTCAGGGATTGGACCTCATATCACTGGGGGACTTCCTTAGGCTACAATCACAACTGAAAGATGATGCTTGCTGTTCTAATTTCTTTCCTCTTTTTCTGTCACTTGAATACACATATGTTCTGCCTTACATATTTTGTTTTAAAATATATTATTTATTCAAGAAAGACTGAGTATTTGTTGTACCAGCCAGTGTCTATTGTCATTCTTAGTAATTATAAATGTCTTGGATTTTTTTTACTTCCTGAGTTAGTTTCTTGTATATCCAGTAAGATTCTAAAGATCTTGAACACAAGACCTATCTTATATTTACATCATATCTCATGTAACTTGAGAATTGCCCTAATGGTACTACTTTGAAATAGTCCCATTAACCAATGTATCCATTTTATGTTATGTTTTTGACTCAGAAAATGTGATTATCATATATAAACCATCAGACAAAATAGGTCTTTGAACAGTAAGAAAATAATGACATTTCAATTTTCCCCCCAGCTAGTTCATTATATCTCACTTCTATTTTTTCTCTTTCAGAAAGGAAATAGAGGTAATCAATGAAGAAGTTGTTGAGAGTGACAACATCTAGTCTTTTTACAATGTCAAATTATGACAAACTACTGTTATAATGAACTGATTCTTGTAACAAGGTATCGATGCTGCAGAAATAAGATCCATCATATTAAAATTTCATTTCCATGAACTCACTTAGATACCGGCTTCTGGCCTCAAATTATATAATTTTTTTTCTTGTTAATAGTCTCTCTCAGCTTTGCAGACCACAGAACATGCAGCTCATATGGGAGAGGTTAGAGCTTCTGTACACATTATGAAGAATGCACTACCAGAAGTACGGTAAAATGGTACAAATCAAATTTGGTCTTTACATACATCAGTTAAAAGGTTATGGTTCATTTTTGCTGTGTTAATATTACAAAATAAAAGGTCACGCTTGGGAGCCCATTTTTAGATTAATGTCAACAGATGCATTATGAAACAGTCTGGAGATAAGAATGCTTGGTGTCTCAATCTGTTCAGCTATAACAATATCTGAAATGTAATTTATAAAGAACAAATTTATTTTTGACAGTCCTGGAGGCTAGGAAGTTCAAGATGAAGGCTTTGGCAGGTAGGGGCTTGTCTCTCTGCTTCTATGATGGCACCTTGGGAAGGGAGGGGACACTGCTATGACCTTACTTGGCACTAGAGCAGAAGAGGGTGAGCACGCTACTGAGAGTCCTTTTTTAAGGGCATTGATCCACTAATTGGATGGAGTCCTCATAATCTAAAGGTCTCCCATAAAACAACACCCCCAACTCTGTTGCAGTGGGGCTTGTTTCCAACATGTGAGTTTTCAGTGGCCCATGAAACTACAGCACTTGGTAAGCCCTATTTATTCATTTATTGAGCATATACAAAGAGACTATGCAATATAAGAAACTTGTTAAGGATGTAGGGTTGGAATCTGTGTACACACACCATTACTATTACATACTAATTTTATGGTCTTGGAAAAAGTTTAACTTCAGGTAGCAGTCTGTTTTCCTTCTCATTTATGAAAAAAAGGGTAATAATAGGAACTATCTTATAATGCTGAAAGTTGAACTAGATGAACTATATAATGGACTTAACACTCATATACTCAATGCTCAATAAATGAGTTGCAAAATTTTTAGATTCTGAACCAAATATAAAATGTGAAGAACGAACAGGAGAAAATAGCTAGTTTGACATATTTATGCCCCATCCTCCATCTGAATTAATAAGTAGGGCATATTCAGTGCACATCCTGAAGAAAAGGTTTTCTTTCAATGTGGAGCAGAGTTTTCTTAGAACCTCATTGCTGATCCTTGACTCCTCCATATCGATCCTAATCAATTGATCTGATCCTCCCCAAACTCCAGGTTCTGGCTCTAAAGTTCAATCCTGTGACCTCACTCAATACAATTAGTTCTACTTTCTATGAGTAAATACCTGAAAAGAAAGTCTCTTTATTCAGTTGAAACTATTTGTTCTGATTCATAATGACAGTGACCCAGATGACATATAAGAAAGCTGGGTGAACAAAGCAAGGAGCTCTCATTGGCTTGTGGCACATCACTCCAAATCTCTGGAGAAGTTTAAGTCATATTGCTTTTGCTATGGTAGAACTTACATTTTATCTATTAGTAAAAAAAGACTCATTTGTTTTTATTGTATGTGTTTTTTTCCTGGTAAACTGATGCAAATGATTTCTTAACCTAAGGCAGCTCTGGCTGAATACTGAGGTTGACAGAAGTTATCTAAGTTAGCATTCAGTCTTCCTCTTGACTTTGAGGGTTCTCTTTCCCAGCATGTCCCACTGTCCCCTTACCCCTTGAGGATTATTTTAGTTAACCTTTTTCTTGCCTATAGATTATATTTCTAAAGACATGGACTGTATTGTGTTGCTTTTTGTATTACTCTTCATTCACCTCTTTATTCTTTTATTCAATGAATATTTATTAAGAACCCCCTATAGCTAAGTACTGTGCTGGGCACTAGAAATAAAATAAACAACAAAACAAATAGGGTTGAATCTTTTCATCTTTTCATTTGCCAGCTTTTAAAAAAGACTACTATACTCATTTATGGAAGGCTTTGTCTTTCTTGTTTTTGTTCTGTTTTCTTTGACTATTTCTGAACTTTAGATATGAAGCAATGAAGAGTAGGTACCTAGATGGCCTTTTTAGCCTTTGGCATCCTTTAAAATACATTTTCATCTTGAATATGCATTAGTTGTCATCTTCCAAATATTAATTACTGTTCTTTGAAGCAGCCCTGGTACAGAGAATAAAGACAAAGTTGACAATTTTAAATAGCACTGTGAAAAAAGAGAAACATCAGGAGATTAAATTCATAAAATGACAGTTTGTTATGAAGCAATTATAATTATAACTCAATATGTAAAAACAAACAAAAGTATTCCATCAGGACTCTCTGAACTTACAGTGTTGAAAGTGTTTTAAACTTCTTTTGCTTCTCATGTACTAAAGGAAAAGACATACATATATCCAATTGTAAAACACTGAAGAAAAGGAAAGAAATAATCCATATATTTGGTTGAATTTTCAGAGTAAGATTTTGTTTCCATGGATAGAAAACCTAGCAATTATCTATTAGTGTTAAAATACCTCTGGGAACTGGGGAGGATGTGGGCACATGGTTGTTATCTTTATCTGATCTAAACTCAATGTGTAATGATCATTTGCACCCTCTTCTAAATTTCTGAAGGAATGAACTTTATGCCATTGTACACAGCACATACAGTAATGGAGGAAATGTAAAATTTCTAATTGACTCAAAATAAAGCTTTTTTATATGATGCTAAAATCTTTGAAGACAGATAAGATTAATTTATCACTTCATTTATCAGTTAGCCAATATTTACTGATAATTAGTGTGAGACAAGAAAGATACAGGGTATTGAGAATATAAAGACAAATGAGACAGAATTCTTGAGTTAGAGGTGTGCATAGTTTAGATGCAATTAAACTTTTATTGGGACACAGCATGATTATTCCTTTAAGTACCTTTCATTGATGACTGCTTTCATGCTGCAATAGCAGGATTGTTTAATTACAAAAACAAATGACTGGTGAGGTTTGACCTGTAGGCAGAGTTTTCCAACTTTTTTCCTAGAAAATGATTTAAGTCCCCACTCTGAGCTGGTTGAACCCCTAGATGAAACTTTATCCACCTATTTTTGCATCCTCTCTAAACTCAGGAGATGATTGTCTTTTTGTTCACAAGACCGAGAACTTTCAAAACAAGAATTGCATCTTTTATTTTTTTAATCTCTTTATGATTTTTGCAAGGGTAAAGAAAATTCATTAATGTTTTTTGTGTGGATGGATGGATTTCATTAACAGGATACTGTGCTCTGTGTGATGATTCAATTGTTATTTTAAAAATCTGGTTTAAACTGATAAGATTAGTGGAAGGTACAAATTGAGGCCAAATCAGCCTGGATGATACAATTGGGAAAGGTGTGGTCTCCCTGCCTCACAGAAAACACAAAATAGATGTACATAACTCCCTTCAATTTGGTTTAAAATAATTATTTTCCCTACCAAAGGGTATGGTTTTGGGAGGTCATTTAAGTGAAATAATTCAATATAAACACTTCTTTCATTTCTTATAAATAGGATGACTTAGTTGAATGCACCTTCAAAAATATAGTATAATGGGGAAGATGACTTCAGAAAGGGATGTTGATTAATTGCAGGCTTTGGAAATATCTGTGAGTGCATCACTGAAATACATAGGAGAAAATCTGTGGACTTTATAGGTTAATGGCAAGATCTTTGTGTACCCTCAACATAGCTGAGTAGGGAGGAGGTTGAAGATAAGGATTAGTGAAACTCAATGAAGCCTTGGTCTGGGGAACACAGTAAGCCAGATGATAGAAACTGATTAAATTTAAGACCCCCTTACTCCAATTTCAGATTATTGTGCTTACTGTACTTCTTAATCCACACTGTGAAAACAGCCAGAGTTTGTACTGTTTTATCACATTTTCATTACATTTTTTTTGATAAGTAAAAATGAACTAGATATCTAAAATAGCTTTGGATTTCTATTTAGTTTGGCATAATAAGTAGAAAAATGGCAGGCTATGAGGTTTGTATGATGATTCTAATTTGTGATAAATAATTGATAACAATTTGCTGGAATATGGAATAGCAGGATTGAGTAATTGTCACAGATATTATGTGAACTCCAAAGCCTAAAAACAGTTACTATCTGGCCCTTGGCAAAAAAAAAAAAAAAAAAAGAAAAGGTCTGCCAGCTCCTGTTCTAGGGCTAGAGGCGACTGAGGATTGAAGACAGGGTTTGTCTATCCCAGGTAGAGATGTATGTACAAAGACAGCAAAGAAAGAAACAAAAAGCAGCATAAAATGGATGTTTCTGTGAATTGTTTGTGGCCCAAAGTGAAGAGGAATGTGGGTGGAAGGATAGACGTGGACCAGATTATAAAGCACTTCATGCTTGGTTGGTTGAAAACAATTATTAATAATGACTAGTATGTTTGAATGTGTGCTCTCTGCCAAGTAGTGTTATGCTACCTATCTCACCTTATCTCATTTATGCTTCATGCCAATCCAGAGAAGGAAAATTATAACCTTCCTTTAAGGAATGAGCAAACGGATGCACAGAGAATTGAAATGAGGTTGCACAGCTAATGCACAACAGAGAAGGTATCTGGACCCCGCAGTGTGACTTCTATACTCTGCACCTTGCTTGAGGCAAATATAAAGTTGTTCTCATCATCATCGTCTTCAAGAGATGCCATCAGTGAGCGAGGAACTATGGAACACACAGACGCACGCAGGATAAAGAGTGTGGATCTCCCTTAGGAGGGGCCATGGGAATCAAACTTAAAGTAATTCAGAGGATGTTGACAAGTTGGTGCTTTCTAATGGCCAATTAGGAATATTTCTTCCTTCAAAACACAGAAACATAGGATATATGAAATTCTGACATACCGAGGTAGAGTAAGCTAATGAGAAAAAACAATTTTAGAATCAGAAATGTCCAATTTTGTCCTACTAACGAGACCCATTACAAGTTCAGCAGGTTACATGGGAAATGAGGCATTCAAAGACTGGGCATCCTCATCTGTCAACAAGGGCAGTGATAAGGCACATGACCCCAGGTGATCATGAAGATGATAAAAACATCTAAGCCCTTAGCACCACGCTTAATACGAAGTAGCAGCTCAGTGACACTACTTACTGTTATGGACTTTTTGGGGGAACAAATGTGTTCAACACAGAGAAACAAGCAGGTGTTCAACGATTATTCATAGTATTAGTAAATTCCCATTGGGAAATAAACTCAAGATCACCATAATCAGATGTTTTCCCACCTGAACCACATTCCAGAACACAAAAATCTTTTTTGTTCTTTCAGTACTGGGGATTGAACCCTGGACCTTCTCACTGAGAAGACAGAGTCTTAGTAAGTCACTAAGTTGCCCAGGTCTGCTCAAATTTATAGTGCTTCTGCTTCAGCTTTCCACATGGGTCTCTTAAGGATGTTCAATCACCCAGGATGCCTGTTCCTCGTTTCTCATACCTCCTTCTACAGTTCCATCACTCAACAAGGTCTTCCAGTCCACCTTACAAGATCTAAGTCTCTCCTCACTGTCCCTTCCCTCTGTCCTCTGTTGGGGCAGACACTGGCCATCTCTTTGTTGGAGTAATGCTAACACACCTGACTGTTCTTCCTGTTGGTACTTTATTATGATATCACTGCCACCAGTGGGGGCTGCATGGGGAATGAAATGAGAAAATCATGCAATACACAGGACTCATGCCTACCTGGTCTCCATCTCACTTCATTCCTCAGTTTCTCCTGCTTCTCTACATGCCAGGTTCTTCTGTACCTCTGACATGCTGCACAAGCTATTCTCTGTGCTTAGTAAACTTTTGTCTTATTTAATGGCTAGAAAACTCTCTCTAGAGCTAAACCAAATATCTGAGGTGCTTTGTAGTGTCCTCTATTACTTATCTAGAGAGCTCTGGCTCATGATCCCTCCAGCTCCGTCATACTTTGTATCTATCTACACTCTGCTATTCCCACAGCATATATGTCTTTACATTTGGGAGGTCTGATTTTTTAAGTTCTTTATAGATTCTAGATAGTAGACTTTTGTCTGAGGAACAGCAGGTGAAAATTTTTTCCCTCATTGCAGGTTGACTCTTCTCTCTGTATCTCTTGTTGTGCAGGAACTTTTTAGTAAGAAGAGATCCCACTTGTTGATTGTTTGTGCTAGTTCACAGGCAACTGAGGTTTTGTTCATAAAATCTTTTCCTACACCAGTGTCTTCAAGAGTTCTACCTAAGCTCTGTTCCAGCCGGTTCAGCATTTCTGTTTTAATATTTAGATCTTTAATCCATTTTGATTTTAACATGGTGAAGGATACAGGTCTAGTTTTAATCTTTGGGAAGTTGAAACCCAGTGTTTCCGGCACCATTTGTTAAAGAGGCTATCTTTCCTCCAGTGAGGGTGTCTGGCTTCTTTGTGGAAGATGAGGTGGCCAAGTGTGTCTGGAGTTGTTTCTGCATTTTCTAATCTGTTATACTGATCCTCAGGTCTGTTTCTTTGCCTGTACCATGGTGTTATTATCACAGTAGCTTTGTAGTATAGTTTCAAGTTGGGGGTTGTGATACCCCATGCCATGTCTCTATTGCATAGAATTGCTTTTGCTAGTCCAGATCTCTTCTTGTTCCAAATGAATTTGTGGATTGTTTTTTCAAGGTCCATGAAGTATGTTGCTGGGATTTCAATTGAGATTGCATTGAATCTATATAGCAGTTTTGGAAGTATGGCCATTTTCACTATGTTGATTCTTTCTACCCAGGAGCAAGGGATGTCTTCCCATTTTCTGATATCATCTTCATTCTCTCTTTTCAGAGTGCTATCGTTTTCAGAGCAGAGTTCTTTGATTTCTTTTGTAAGGTTGATTCCTAGGTATTTCAGTTTTTTGGATGTTATTGTGAAAGAAATTGTTTGTCCTATTTCTCTCTCAATGAGTCTGTTGTTCATGTAGAGTAGAGCTATTGATTTTTGTATCCACTACTACTTTAAAGAATTTGGTTATTAAGTCTAGAAGACTTTTAGTGGAGTTCTTGGGTCTTCTATATAGAGTATAATGCCATCTTCAAATAATGACAATTTGAATTCCTTGTTTCCTATCTTTATTCTTTTTATTTCTTTCTCTTGTCAAATTGCTGTGACTAATGTTTCTAAAACTATATTGAACAAGAGTGGTGATAGTGGACATCCTTGTCTTGTTCTTGATTTTAGTGTGAAGGATTTCAGTTTTTGACCATTTAGTATGATATTGGCTGTTGGTTTTTCATAGATGGCTTTTATCAGATTGAGGTAGAGACCATCTATTCCAATTTTTTGTAGGGTTTTTATCATAAATGCATGTTGGATTTTGTCAAATGCTTTTTCTGCATCTATTGAGATGATCATACGGTTTTCGTCCTTGGCTCTATTGATATAGTGTATTACATTGATTGCTTTGCGTATGTTAAACCACCCCTGCAACCCTGGGATGAATCCCACTTGGTCAGGGTGTATGATCTTCTTAATGATCTTCTGCATTCTATTTGCCAGTACCTTAGTAAGGATTTTTGCATCTATGTTCATTAGTGAGATTGGCCTATAGTTCTCTCTTTCGGTTGGGTCTTTCTCTGCTTTGAGGATCAAGGTGATGCTTGCTTCCAGGAATGAATTTGGGAGTATTTCTTCCCTTTCAATTGCACTGAAGAGTTTAAACAGTATTGGCAGTAGTTCCTCTCTAAATGTTTTGTAGAATTCAGCAGTGAAGCCATCAGGACCCGGGCTTTTCTTAGTTGGTAAGTTTTAAACTACATTTTCAATTTCATTGATTGATGTTGGTTTGTTTATAATTTTTAGGTCTTCTTTGTTCAACCTTGGTAATTCATACGTATCTAGGAATCTTTCCATTTCTTCTGTGTTGTCCAACCTAGTGGCCAAAAAGGTCGCAAAGTAGGTATTGATGATCCTCTGGATTTCTGCTGGGTCTGTTGTCATTTCACCCTTTTCATTCCTAATTGCATGGATTTGGGCCTTTTCTTTCCTTTTTCTGACAAGGTCAGCTAAAGGTTTGTCAATTTTGTTTATTCTTTCTAAGAACCAACTCTTGACTTAACATTGATTTTTTTGTATTGTTCTCTTAGTCTCCATTGCATTGATTTCTCCTCTGATCTTTATAATTTTCTCCCTTGTATGAGCTTTGGGTTTGTCCTGCTTTTCTTTTTCTAGAAGCTTGAGGTTCAGTATCAGGTTGTCTAATTGGGCTCACTCTGTTTTCCTAATGTGAGTATTCACTGCTTTGAATTTCCCTCATTAGACTGCATTTTTTCCAGATCCTCTTTTTTTGCCAGTTCAGGGAGTCTAGGTGGTTGAGTATCAGAGTGTTCTATCTCTTTTTCATTTGGGATTGCTGTAGGTGATATGGAAGTCTGGTTTTGAGACTTGTTTAGGTGTCTTCTCATTTCGACCAGGGCTGGGGGTGGGGTGGGATGTGTGTGCTGCTGGTGCCTGTGTGACTCACCTCCTTGGCACTGGGGACAGTGGTACGGTGGCCTGGAAGCCTCCTCCTCAACTGTATGTATATTGTAATCTGTAATGTAGCCAATAAAAACACAAAGCTTGGGAGGTAGCTCATCATAATGTAGAACATTGGCCAAACATTTCTGAAGCCTTGGGCCTAATCCTCAGCACCAGAGACACTTAGGGAGACACCTTACATGTTGTAACTGGACAGGTAAATGGTTTGGCAAAAGAGGATAAAGGAAATAGAGCTGGTGGCCGGTGAGGATATTCAGAAAAACGTGTGGAGCACTGAAGTGCTCCCATGACTACTTAGGGAGGCTTTTCCCATGGAGCCTCGCACTCTGGTCAGGAATCACCTCACAAGATCATTGCCATTTTAAGACACCAGAGAAACTAAAACTGTGTGAGACTATGAAGTATAATTAAATTGATATAATGTGAAGTTTATCATGGAACAAACTAGTGTTATTCAGACTATCAGTCTCCATGTTTGTCCATTTACAATGGCCATAACAAAATATCGGATATTTGGTAATGTACAGAGAAATGAGGTTTATTTAGTTCACTGTTTTAGAGGCTGAAAGTCCAGCATTGGGAAACTCCATCCATACAGCCTATCTTAGTCACATTCTTGTCACTGGGACCAAATACCCAATACTCACAGCTTAAAGGATAGGAGATGTATTTTGGCTCACAGTTTTTAGAGGATTCAGTCCATAATCACTTGGCTCCAAGGCCCAAATGACATGGTTAAAGGTTCTAGTGGAGAAAGGCTGCTCACATCATGGTGGCCAGGAAGTGGGAGAGAAAGGAGCCAGGAAAGAGATATACTTTTCCAGGTCATGCTCTCCTGTGACACACATCTTCTAGCCAGGCCCCACATCCTGATGGCACATTCAGCTCTAAGTATTGCATGATCCAAGTACTTTCCAAAAGCCCCACCTCTGAGCACACAAGGCTTTGAGAGGGCATTTTAGATCTAAATCATAGCATTCTGCCCTGGCCCCACAAAATACTCATGTCATTCTTTTTATGAAAAATGCATTTAGTCCACCTCCAAGATTTCCCAAAACTTTAATATGCCAGCATTGCTAAAAGCCCAAATCCAAAGTCTCTTCTGAAATTCAAGGCAAACTCTTAGCAGTAAGCCCTTGTAAAAATCAAAAAGAAATGTAAACACTTCCAACATACAATGACACAGAGTAAACATTCCCATTCCAAAAGGAAAAAATAAGGGGATAGAAAGGAAAGGGACCAAGGCAAGATGAAATCCTGCAGGGCAAACATTAAACTTTGTGGTCCCATGTCCGGCATGTGGGGCAAGTTACGGTGAGACAAGAGCTCTGAAGGTCTTGGGCAGCCCTGCCTCTACAGCATTGCTGCTTGAAGCCCCCATGGCCTCTCTTTTGGAGTGGCTTTACTTTACTCACTGCCTGCAGTTTTCCTCAGCAGACAGTCCATATCCCTTGCTTCTCCAACTTTCTGGAGTTTCTACTGCACTTTTAGCTTTACTTTTATACCACTACTACCTGGCCTCTAGGCCTTCTTTTGAAATCTGGGTAAAAGCCTCCCTGACCCCACAACTTTTGCATTCTGCATGTCAATAAAACCAGTACCACACAGATGATGCCACGGTCTGCAGTCCAGGGCCTGACGAGTAGCCAGGCCCTCTATGGTCATGGCTATAAAGGCCTCTGAGTGCTTGGATGGGTGAGCACTGTGAACTGAATCCTTTGCAGTGAATCCACTAGGTGGCCTTTCTGGATCAGAGTGGCATGGGGCCCTCTTCTCAAAGCAATCTTTCATTTTTACACCTGAGAGCCTGTGAGTGATAGTTTTACTAATTCCTGAAAAGTCCTCAGGGCATCCTTCCTCTTATCTTCATGCAAAGTACTTGGCTTCTTTTTATTGTTAATTTTTTTTTAAAGAAGCTATGCTTTGCTTTGACCCAACTTTTGCAGGTGCTTTCTTTCTGGCAAACCTGAAAACTTTTCAAATGGGTTTTTTCTTCCTGTTTCTCACTGTACATCTGACTAAAAGCAGCCATCAATACCCATGCCACAGCCTGAATATTGGGTTGCTTTGAAAATTCCTCTGCTAGTTTAATTAGTCTGCTGCCCTCAATTTAGCCGCCGACAGTCTCAGGATATGGGCAAAATGTAGAAAAATTTTCTGCCAGAGTATTACACACATGTTGTTAAGTCCAACTACAGTAGAGTATTTGTTTCCCATTGAAACATTGTGAGCCTGGATTTTACCATCTGCATTTCTTTTAGCATTCTGGTTTTTTGAGCTTTGACCAGAATCACCCACCAAGCTTGGCTTACAGCATTTCAGGGCTTCTCTTGCTGGCATCTGCAAACCTTTCCAAACTAGGTTTGTGGGAATCTTCTAAACTGCATGGTCAGAAATAGTCACAGCAACAACTCTACTCCTGGTACCCAAGTCTGTCTTAATCACTTTCTTATCACTATGAAAAAAAAATACCCAACATTCATACTTTAAGGAAGAGTGATTTATTTTGGCTCATGGTTTTTAGAGGATTTAGTCCATAATAGCTGGCTGCAAGACAAAAATGGTATGATGAAAGGGTCTGGTGGAGAAAAGCTTCTCACATTATGGCAGCCAGAAAGCAGATAGAAAAGAGGAGCAGGGGAAAATGATATATTCTTCCTGATCTTCTCCCCTGGGACCCATCTCTTCTGACCAGGCCCCACCTCCTAAGTGCACATTCAGCTCTATGTTTAGCACCCACATATTCAATTACCTCCCAAAAGTTCCACCTCTGAACAGATGAGGCTTTTGGGGGATATTTTAGATCTAAATCATAACACAGTCTTTGTTGAGAGCCTGATGGCTGATGACACCACAATGGCAGGTGCATGTGTGGAAGAGATCACATGGTAAGATGTTAAGCGAGAGAGAATCAGAGGCCAGGATCTTTTAAAAATACATTGTTTTTAGGGGCTGGGATTTTCCTCAGTGGTTCCATCACCTCGCAAGCGCAAGGTTCCGAGTTCAATCCCAGGTACCAAAAAAACCCAAACCAAAACAAAAAAAAAAATTGCTTTTGCCAGAACTAACCATGGTCCCCAGAGACCTATACTAGTCACTTTGGAATGATGTGTTCCAAGTGACGTAATTACCTTGCACTGAGATCAGCCTCGCCACAATTCTACCACCTCAGCATGGAGGATCAAACTTCCACCTCGTGAAACTTCAAACCATAACAGTGCTTATGGTAGTGCCTGATGCATGCTAGGGACTCAGGACATTGTTGCTAAGTAAATAAGTAGACACAGTCTAAATTAAAGTTGCTAGGAAGGTACATGCTATGTTGAAATTCCAAAATATTTGAGTAGGTATTAAGCTTGGAAAAGAATCTATTTGATTGGTCAATCAAGGTTCAAAGTTACATTTTAAAGCAATTTCTACCAATTTAAAAAAATCCTTAAGGTGGACTAAAGAGGTTTGAATGTATGTATGCAATTCTTTGGAATCTATAATGTAGATCTTTCTCAGTCATTTTCTTTATGATATAGGCAGGAAAGTTCTCCATAAATGTATTATAATAGTAGACTCAAGGATATTTAGATCACCATGGTTCAAATTGCATATGCTCATTTTAAATTTCATTTCAAGTTTGTTGACTTAGATGGTTGGAGGATTAATGTCAGAGTTTAAATTTTCGTAATTTCATCTGCTTTGGAAGGAATGTATCCAGAGAGTCTTGTGTGTTTCGGGCGAGGGGACCCCAACTGTTCTGTGATGAATTTTGCATTATTTTAGGTTTAATCCAAAAAATACTTTGCCACTGTTATGTTTCATTTAATAGTCACAGACCAGAGAATGTAAAAACTTTCAGTAATGCAGATATGGTTCATCAGATTATCTGATTTCAAAATGAAAAAAAGGAAAAATTAACAAATATAATTATATTTAAAGGCCTCTAAAAGAGATATTAGAATAGTATTAGAAAATGTATGCTTTATAAACAAAGTCTGTTACTCATTGCCAATACCCTCTAGGCAATGATTCTACTGTGCTGGCTGTAAAGGAGTGTATTAGTAGCTGTGAAAATGATCTGTCTAAATGTAGATACATTTTATTGTTGGAAAGCCATGGTTATGTACTAGTTGCCAACTGTGCTATTTTTATTTAAAACTATCTTATCCTACTACATTCATATTGCTAAATTAATTCTCTGTTGAGAATATATTTTCTTTTAATTTTCAACATAAGACATTTTTTGTACTTCAGAAATGAGCACACTTAGGTGTAAATATAAACATTGACTCCCCAAAGAAAAACTTGAATATGTTTTCCTTAACTGTACATGAAGCTTTATTTTTTTCTTACATAGAAATTTTGTAATAAGTATTGATTTTAATTTTCTAGATTCATTTCTGGGAAATCTTTCTCCTAAGCTAATACTTCTATGGTTAGAATTTCCCCACTGTAAGAATGTAATAGCATGACTCATATCTAAAGCTGTAGCCCACTGATTTTAAAATATTCTGTCCTATGGTGATAAAAGTATTGCTCAAAATGAGAATTAAAATAAGTGTTTCTAAAAGTTGTACATCCTTTATACTTTTCGAAGACCAAGCTTTGCCACTCTTTGGATATCTAAAACTGATTTGTTAAATAAAAATGTGCACTGATAGTCATTACTGTAGTCATTACTTGTAGATCAAGAATGTTTTGAACAGTATTTCTTAATAGCAAAGTTTGTAATATAGTGAACCTGTCTCTGCTAAATAACCTGTTTTTCATTTCTAAATATCACAAGCCAGAGCAGAACACAATTTACAAAATTGTTTCTGCCACTGATCTCCTTGAATTCCTTTTTGGAATCTTAGTAGTTTTTCCATTGGTCATGGAATTAAGATTAAGTTTCCCAAATTTTTCTTCACAGTGGTCTCCTCGGTTTCCTAGTCTCACTTTTTTATGTTTTAGCTTTTCTAAGTGGTTTCCCTAAACATTGTCTTCACTTGCTTTTTGTCCCCATTTCTCCCTTATTATTTTCCAAATTCACACCCATCAAGAATCATTCTCCTGATTTCAGATTGTCAGCTTCTAAAGACGCGGTTAATTCTGTAATTCCATCTTTTGCTAAACCTTCATCACTTAAGAAAGAAGGATACTTTTTCTCTTTAAATATACCTTTCCAGAGCATGCAATTTCTTCTTTTTTTTCCTTTCAAGCCTCTCTCTCACCCCATCATCCTAATCCCCATAAAAGTAACTTCAGTCCTTTATTTTGAGAATGGTAAAATTTTCACTTGTCTTATTTATTAATTTGATTGGAAATTACTAAAGGATAAACTTTTGGTCAGTTTTAGTTGATATAAGTTTGCTCCGTACAGTTACATGTACCTTGCAAGTGCTTTTGTTCATGAAGATAAAGAATTAACTCAGTAAGAGTTCAAACCTTAGTCAACATTTTTGTGTCTAATCAAAGTATTGACATAAGCTTTTGTGAATTCATTAATAGGTAGAGAAATCAGAGGAAAATACTTTACTTAGGGTTCCATATTTCCTGTATACAGTACTGCTGCTGTCAGTTGCCCTAAGTAATAGTTAATACACCGGAGGGCCGCTCAGCATGGGATTACTTCTGTAACAAAGCACTTGAGAAAGTCAAAAGTTTTTTGCAGATTATGACCTTTTCATATGTAATCTATTCTTATTTATTCAGATGGTCCTTAGAAGTTTCTTGATGGTATTATTTATCAGTTTCCTACAGAATTTTTCTGTAGAGGAAGACAAAGGATTTATATATGACACTGTTAAATCCTCTCATAAGAAACTGTACAATTAAGAACAAAATTGAGTATGAGAAATGGAAATACAGAAAAGGGATGATTTAAAGTGTCTGGGGGGATGTTCCCTTGAGGAGATGGACTTGGACTTGAATCTCTCAGGAAAGTGGGAAGATGGCAAGATGGCAGAGGCTCCATGGTCCTCAGCAGACGTCTTTGACATTGCAGCTGTACAACTCTTCACTATGAGGAGTTGCTCTGGTCATTTCAGGGTGTTTAGCACCCTTGGCCCTGAGTACCAATGCCAGTAGTACCTCCCAACTGAAGTGGCATTCAAGTCCCATGAAGTCCCCAAATGCTTGCCTTGCTCCCTGCTTGTGTGCCGCTGCTGGGAGGGACAGTGCTGGTTTTGGCCTTCTCAGACACAATGAGTGATGCCAAGTAGAAAGAGCTGAAGTGTCCATTGACACTTCTACATATTTTGGAAGAATATGGTGATTCAAGTACTTTTAAAGAGCAGGTTGAGGGGTGAGGGATTTAGCTCAGTGGTTCTGCTGCCTCACAAGTGCAAGGACTGGAGGTCGATCCCCAGTATCAAAAAAAAAAAAAAAAAAAAAGAGCAGGTTGGGGTTTTCTCTTGAAATTACTTATAAATCTGAGTTTTTCATTCAACCAGGGAAACTTTATTATAGATTAGAAAAAAAGAATCTGTGACATAGCCAGAACACATGTCATTAAAAACACTGGGAGTTGGTAAATATTGCATCAGCTCCCCAAGATGGATGTACTCATGTGTAGCTCAAATATACACAATAAGAAATGAATAAAAAGGCTGGGCTGTGAGTTTAAGATTAGACGTCAACAAAATATAATCTCTTCAAATTGGTGAATGTCCCGAAAGATGTGAGAGTGGTTGTTGTCTTTTTGCCTTACACATATACAATGAAAATACTTTTAATTAGTCTTGGGAGCCTATAGTCTCTATGTATCTTTATAAATTACATTTAATTTTAATATTAAACCAATGTATACTCACTTACCAACATTTAGAGAATATCAAATATTTTGAAAAAGAAATTAAAAATTACTTCAACTATGAGGAACACTTTTAAAAATATGTTTTCTGTGGTTGAAATCACGCTATGTATACAATTTATTTCCCTGCTTTTTTCATTTAAAACTATTAAAGTATTTAACACACATATTAAAAACTTTTTAGGAACATATTTATGATGCATCAACAATCAGATATTTAATGTAAACGATCAAGACAATCATAGTATGTTTTTCATTTATCAGTTTTATAAAACTTACGTTAAATGAACCTTCATGTGGGCTTCATTAATTTTCTTAAATTTTTACAGTGCTTCCTAATCTCTTACATTCCCATATCTCTTTGGGACCCTAAGGAAATCAGTGAATATCACCTCAGAAAAAGACATATATGCACACATATATATGGTTTTTAGTTTTTGAAGAGTTTCTAGACCTCCTAAAGACGATCTATGAATCCTTTAAAGGAATATAGCTCCCTAAATTATGAATTCCTATTATTCAGCATAAATTTTCTTTCAAATATGGCAGAAGTCAAGGGAAGAATTAATTGTAGTGTTGAGATGATTATTGGTCTCAGTGGAACTTAATGATCTGAGTGTGCCATGTGGTGTACTATTGCCAACTGTTCGACACCCTGAGGCCATCTTTAGAATTTGTTTATTGCAGTCCATTGTACCAGAACCTTTTTATTGAAGGAATTGCTGTGCAGGGTTAGAAGGGTGTGGAGAGTCACTAAGTTATTAACCATGCAGACCACATTTTCAAGGCCTAGTAGCAAGTCTCTCCCCTGGATACTACTTAGTACACAACTGGGAAGTATCCAGAGATTTTCTTTGGTAAATTTCACTTATTCTTTAGGTGTTTTCCTCCTTCTATTTGATATCCCACCCTCAAGTGAAGCTTTACTACCTCTTTCCACAGCAGTGGCCTTAAGTAACATTCACCGGCATTTCCAGTCTCATTTCATACCCATCTCTGTCTCGTTTATTTTATTTTTTCCACTGCCAGTACCTTTCTGGAGCATGAGAATAGAAATAGATTACATTTTCTCAGTGCCTGATGGATTTCATTTTCTTCCTCTTCTTTTTTTTTTTCTGATACTGCAGATTGCACCCAGGCCTTGTGCATGTGGGGCAAGTGCTCTATGACTGGACTACAACCCCCAACCCTGCACAGTGTACTTCACCTCGTACGCTGCCTTTCAACACCTGTGGAAACACCTCAAGAGATGATCACTCAAGCTTCAATTCCGTGCAACCCAGTGGCTATTTAATTTCAGTAGAAAACTCAGTAGATCTGAAAGTGAATCACTTTGCTCACATCTACATTACTCCAATCTGCCTACCCCAGACTTAGAACTACCCATTCATCTTTGACATCTTCATCTTACTAGCTAATAAGAACACGGTATCTAATTTTTGCTAATACAAATCTATTAGTATTCATTTTTTAAAGTTCATATTGTTTCAGGGTAGTTATTTATGATTTAGATTTCTTGTTTCCTGTCTATTTTGGTCCATATTCCTACCAAATAACTCTCTAAAACACTATTTGGATTGCATTGAACTTAATGGTTCCCATTTCCTAGAGGGCAAGGTGCTCTCAGTTGAATAATTATTCAAACATGTCCTAAATGCTATTCTCCATGGTACATGGGGTATAAATATGATTTAGATATGGTTTCTCAAGAGTCTCACAAGTGCATTAGCTCTAATGACAAATAGAAGGTGCTATATAAGTCTTGAGAGAGATACTTAAAGTTCTACCGAATTTAAGAGGAGAGAGTTTTGGTAATTTCTTCTGACTGAGAGACATAGGGAAGCCTTGTTGGAAGATACATCTTTAAAGCTAGATCTCAAACAGTCAGAATTTAGTTAATGAGAGAAATGGGGTAATAGGCTTTGAACGTGAAGAGGGCAATATGCACAAAGACTAATTCCAAGCCAAGGCACATATCTGGGGACTTGAAGTTGTCTAGTTCTCACAAGGCTTGTGAACATTTAAGATTACAATTTCTTTTTTTCTTTTTTTTTTTTTTGGAACCTGGGATCGAACTTGGGACCTTGCACTTGCAAGGCAGGTGGTGGAACCACTGAGCTAAATCCCCGGCCCCTTGAGGTTATAATTTCTATGAGCTCATTCTAGTCCTGCTGCATTTTTCCTCAATGAAGACTGTCCAAGCCACTCTAGCCAGTGGAAATTACTTCTATCTTCAAGTTCTCCTCATTGTTTGATCTTACTATTTTATCATCTTCAGTTGAAAATTATGTACTGCTTGAAAACGTCTCTCAATTGTGTGGTGAAATTGCTGCTTAAAGTCTCAACTTGTTATACCTGTCTCTTCAGCACACTGAAGGAGTTCGAAGTGTTTCATAATCTTTTGATGCCCACAAAAGTCCCTTGTGCTCAGCATGAGAGCAACAGATATTAGGTTGAACCATAAGGAATTACGGATCAAATGGAACCAAATGATTTAATATCAGCAATTTCAAATGGTTCAACATAATAGTCAAATTTGATTTTTAAAAAATATATAAAGCTATCAAACTTCCTGAAATGTATTTTTTATTCTAGGACTTAATGTGCACTTATTTAGTGTCCTTCAAAGAAAAAATTCCCATAATATTTAAGAGAGCTTGATCATTATGTCTGTAATATTGAATTTTAAGAAGTTATTTTAATCTGAGTGGACAACAAAGATTTTTAACCTATCATTAAAATAAGGAAAGTAACCTGTTGTTGTAGAAAAGGTAATATCTTAGAAGAATCATTTTATATATTTTACCAGTAACTTTATTTCAAGGCATAAAGAAAAGCAGATAGTTGTAGATTCCTGAGCGTCATTGTGGAATCAACTATCTGAACTAGAATTTTGGTTCTAGACAAGACACTTCCTTTTTCTTTTAATTTCTTATGTAGAATAGAAATAATGGCAATAATACCCTTCTTACAGATTCATGAGAGAATCAAATAAGATAATACATGTGAAGAACCTAAAGAAGATGCCTAATACATAAAAGGCATTCGTATTTGTTTGCTTCCAATTTTTGTTTAGGAAAGGGTGGTCTTATGGGGAATGCTAGTGACAAATGAGGGTAATTTGTAATCATCAAGACTACAGAAAATGTTCACTTTTAAAATTCATGTTCTATAAGAGCTGGGGATTTAGCTCAGTGGTTCTGTCACCTGCCTCGCCAGTGCAAGGTCCCGAGTTTGATCCCTGGTACAAAAAAAATTCATGTTCTATACATTTGGATCTGCCTAATAAATAACTCTGGCCTTATGTCTCAACTCCTTTGCCTTTTCATTCAATTGTTTCTTTGTTCCAGCTGACTCAAATCTTTTGATTTTTGCTTGAACTGTAATTTTTGCTTTGCACATGAGGACACATCCCTCAGTACCCTCCCTGTAACTGTACTTCATTCCTTTCTATAGCATTTATTACAATTGTAAGGGAAATGTCATCATGTAGTTTGGTGTTTAAGGTCTCCTCCTTTGCTAGATTAAAACTCCAATACAGAGATCATGTTTCTCTTAATCACAGCTGCCAATACCAGGCTAAACCTAATACCCGGACTACAGCAGTGTAGTGAGTGTTTAATGAATATTTGCAGAATCAATAACTGACTTACTAATAGGTTAACTGTGAATTTCTAGATAGAGAACTGGAATGGTGTACATATAATCAAGATGGACTAGGAATTTATTAAATCATCTTCTCAAGGTAATTTTCTACCCATACACTTTATCTATAAGGGACATGGTTTATTATTTATGGAGTTGGTGGAAAGGAGAATTATATTTTAGCCAAACCTGGGATATGGGCTCTGTATTCGGAATCATCAGAATATAAGATTTTCAAGTGACATAAATTAGAATTTGGAGAACTCTCAGAAATGCAAGTGCTACTCAAATCCAAGTGCTACAAAAGCCGGGTTCAGTTCACTCAGATGAGGAAGGCACAGCTTTAGTGGTTATGCTGAGTCTATTAAATTTCTCTTGTTTAGGTATAACACAATTGATACAGCAAATTTATTTTTTCTCCTCCCATTCTGCCTCTCTTTCTTTCCTTTATGTCTTTAAATAAATGGATCTCTAATAGTTTTTTCTCTTTTCTTCTATGTGCCAGTGAAATTGACTTGTTGATCTATCTGTTGACATGTCTACTAACATTGAAATCTACTTCCATCTGTGTGGGTGTCTTTGTAGTATTTAGATGAAAGGGTATATGTCCTTGTATATATGTATCTTTATCTGAATGTATGTATGTATTTTTCCAGTGCTGTCTTTTCCAAAATGTTTTATGATGATTTCTGGATGGGTTGGTTCAGTTTTGGGTGGGGATGATTCTGTGTCTTATTTTTTCTCATGTAATGTCTTTCTCTCTCTTACTCTGTCTCCTACTCTGAGAAGGTATTGCTTGGCTGCAATTGCTACAGGAAGAGCTGATACTTTTCAAGTGGCCAAACCTCTTTATATTAGTTTAGGTCTCCAGATTTCTCATTCTGATTTCTCTGAAAAACAGTAGACTCTGTTGATCCCTGGGCTGTGGACTGAAAACAACATTTCCTCAAACTGTTAGGATTATCCCTCCTGGGGCACTGAAGTCACATTAGGGAAACTGAAGACAAAAATTCTTTTTTGTTGTCGTTGAATTTTAGATGACTTTGTTCAGAAGCTAAAGTCTCCCTTGACTCTTGTATGTAGAACTGTTAACGAATTTAGAGGGCAGTAAAATGTGCTTGCAGGCCCTAATATACTGTGTCAACTATTCTCAAGGCTGAAATAGGTAGGCATGTTAGGAGCATGGATTAATTTCTCCTTCAGCGTAAATAACTTGCATTTTTCTGAAGGGATTTTCCATCCTTTCATTGGCTTTCCTTTGGACATCCCACAGTAGTATGATAGGAGGCTGAGATTAATAGAGTACATTCCATGCACGTCATTCTAAGGCTTTATTGCAGAAATTTTATGAGGAAGGATTCGTGAGAAAATTTTCTTCTCTCAATTTTTAAGTCTTTTTGTTAGCCCAAGCTTAATTTGATTCTCTCAGACAGAAGGGATTAAATAAGCAGATGTTGCACTGTTCCTGAAAAAAAGAAATGATACACTTTGACTTTTTTTTATTCTCTTGACTTTGTATGCCTACCTGTATTTCATGGGAGATTGTGAAAATAAAAGGTAAGAAAAGTAAGCAGGGAGGAAAGGTTTTTCTTTCCCTCATTCATCAAATAACTGATTGTGCCTCTTTTTCTTGTCTAACTGCATAAGATGGTGCTGCCAAGATCTTCCTGACAGTGGTACAAAAAGTCCCGGACTAACAAGCCTTTGATTACTGTTGTTTCTTTGAAGACAGGAAAAGAATCTCTCAACTTCTCAGAAGCAGAGATGTCCAGGGTATATTATTGGGCAATGGAACAGTTTTTGGAGAATGTAGATAAATATAAATTTTGATGTGGAAGTATATATTTGAATGGAAAAACATAATGTATAAATTATTCCTTAATTTTAAGTTTTATTAGCGTATGTTTACAGTACATAATGATTACATTCATTGTGGGAAGTTGGTACTTACACATAGTACATCTTAATTTGTCTTTTTATCCCCTTCCCTCACTCTTCTATCCTCCTATCTCTCATTCCCCTTCCCTTTTGAAAAAAATTGATCTCCCTATTTCCTATTATCTATTGTTTATTCACCCTTTAATTTACTTACATTTTGAATTTTTCATATAAGAGAATTCATGGGATGTTTAAGCTTATGTGTATGATTTATTTAACATTATAGTATCAAGGAGGATCCATTTTCCTACAACTAATTAAAGTTTATCCTACTTTATGCAGAGTAGTGCTCTACTGTGTATAAATACCATATTTTCTGTATCCATTTATCTATTGAGAGACACATAGGCTGCTTTCAAGACTTAGCTATGAGTTGTAGTGCTGTGAATATGGGTATACATTTATCAACTCTAATATGATGTCTAAGCCTTTTAGGAAGATACCTAGAATGGAAATAGCTATTCAAAATGGAATTTCTATTTTTAGATTTTTGCAGAATCTTCATACTGATTTCCATACTATTTTAAAAAATTAAATGAAAACTTTATTGGTACAATTTAGATATACATAATAATCACATTCATCATAGGGAATTTGTATCTGCACATGATGTACCTTGATTCCTATTTTTATCCTATTCCCCTCCCTTCAACCCCTCTTCCTCTATTTACAAAAGCCCTGTTTCTATTTTTTCCTTTTCTCATTTTTTTCCTCCCTACCTTTCCCCCTCCCCCTTCTCTAGTTCCCCCTTCCTTTTAAATCATTTCTTTTCTTATTTCACATTATCTACTATACATGTTGGTCCCTACTACACTTTCAATTTCTTATACCAGAGACACAATGAATGTGATATTTACACATGTGTGTCTGTTTTATTTTATTTAAGTGTATAGCTTCAAAGTGCATCCATTGAGCTACAAATGTCTCAAGTTTATCTTCTTTATGGCTGAGTAGTGCTCTATTGTATAGAAAAATCACATTGTTTTTAAATCCATAGTGTTTGTATAGGTTTACATTCCTGGCAACAGCATAGAAAGATTTCCTCTTCTCTGAAAACTCACTAGGGCATTTGTTATTATTTGATTTCTTGATGATAGTCATTCTTTCTGGAGTAAAATAGAATCTCAGTGTTGTTTTAATTTGCATTTCTTTAATGCCTATTTAGCATTCCTTGAGCAGTTCTTTGTGTATTTACTGACCATTTATACTACTTCTTCTGAGAAGTGCCTGTTCGTTTCAGTTGCCATTTTGTTGATTGGGTTTTTTTTATTTTGGGTGGTCTATTTTTTTTAGTTCTTAATATATTTTAAATATTAGTCCTATGTCTGAGAGAGAGGGCTGAAAAAATATTTCTTATTCTGTATGTTGTCTCTCTACTCTTTGGTTGTTTCCTTTGGTGTGCAGAAGCTTTTTAATTAGATGTGATTATGTTTGTTGATTCTTGATATTGTTTTGTGCATTTGGGGTTCTGTTCAGAAAGTCCTTGCCTGCACCTAAATATTCAAGAGTTTTACCAGTGTAATTTTCCAGCAAGTTAAGTGTTTGTTTTAATATTTGGATCTTTAATTCATTTTGATTTTAGTACATGGTGAGAGATATGGGTTTTTATTAACTCTTCTGCTTGTGGATAGCCACTCTTCCCAGCACCATTTGTCAATATGTAAATTATGAGGTTATTTTTATTCAAAGGAGAGTTATATGTGTGTGTGTCTCCGTGTGCCTAGCTTTTCTTTGCTGTGACCAAAATACCAAAGATAAACAATTTCAAGGAGGAAAGATTTATTTTAGCTCATGATCTCAGAGGTTTCAGTTAATGGTTGGCTCCATGGCTGTAGGCCTGAGGTAAGGCAGAACATCATGGTGGGAGGGCATGGTGGAATAGAGCTGCTTATCTCATGGCACACAAGAAGCAGAGATAAAAGAAAAGGGCATGAGAGGAAGGGTCCAGCAACAAAATATATCCTTCAAAGGCACATCTCCTGTGACCCACTTCCTTCAATTGGGCCCCCCTCCAAATAACCCGTTCAGTGCCCTCATGATCCAGTTACTTGTTTACATCCCACCTCTCAACATTGCTGTATTGGGGAATGAAGCCCTCAATATATGGTTCTGTGGGGGTATGTCATATTTAAACCATAAAATCAAGTCTGTTCATCTCTCCATGAATATGCATTTTGAACCTAATTGTGGTTATCACTAAAGATAGCATTTTATTCTGATGTTTTTACACACAAAAAAAATGAAATTATAGTAAAAATAGATAATAATGGAGATGACCTTTCCTGAGTGCTTACTTTGTATCAGGCATTGTTGAGACCTTATCTGAATTATTTCACTTCTCACTTCATTTAATATTATACATATTTTAATAAAAACCAAGAAATATTAACTTAACATGGTAAAGAATATTAATGATTCAAAAGAATGGTACCTTTTTCTTTGTTGGACTTTTCTAGCCATAATAAAAGTAAGATATATAGACATCAAATATTTAATTTGAAAAATTGAGCATTAACAGTCCTTTCCACGAAGATTCAAAGTTGACTTTTTCTATATTTTTGCACTTCAAGAAAACTCTTCATAGTTTCAATTACCATGCCTCTTGGTTAAATTAAGATGTGATATTTAGGGTCCTGTCACTTTTGACCATCTGTGGATCTGCCCACACGAACTCCTTCCATGAGAGCTTTCCTACAGATAATTTCCTGCTATCAAATAACAGATAAAGTTCTGCTATCTGGTTTTATTTGACCAAGAGGATCTAGAATTCAGAAGCCATTCACTATGTTTGACAGTCAGCAGCTTTTGTGTTCTGTGGTCTCAATTCAGTGGTTTTTGAGGCTGCTGATGAAGCTTCTTACCTGGATTATTATCCATCCATGATGAGGATAACATGAATTCCTATGCAATCTAAATTTTTAAAGCTTGAGTCTAATTTCTCTCCTTATATTGATCATTGATCTATTTGTACTGTTTCTTGTCCCTAAAGAATTTGGCCTAACTCATTCTGCTGTATCAGATAACTCTACTGAGTACAATAGTCAGGGGCTGAGTAGATGCTGTCTACAGGAAAAGCAGCACACAACACATTTCCCAGTGTCCTGACTGTCACTCAGGCATGTGCTCCAGTGCCACTGGAAGACCACATACAGTGTCGAGGAAAGGATATGTGTTTGCATTTGTACATGTGTCTGCCAACCACCATATGATAAATTAAGAATCAAGTTGATTTTTATGGGATGTTGTCATTTTCCTCAGAAAAAATTTAATGTAATTCTTGGTTTGGGAATATTGAAAATATTGCTACAAATAAATATTTTCAGGTACTACCCATGGATTAAGCTATACACCAAGTATGTAATGACTAGTCTAATATTCTATAATGAACAACATCATATAGTATTAGTTTTCTAGGGATTACTATTACTAACAGCATGGAAATAATCCAGCTGACTTCCAGATATATCAGTACCTCTACTGCAAGGATACTGCAAATGTAATGCTGTCCGCATTCATTCTTATTGGTTTTCTTACCTCAGTTCCTCTGAATGTGTCTCCTTGCTGTACTCTGTCTTGTGGAGTAGCCCATCACTTTTCTGCCTCATTCCTCAACTAAGATAAAAATGTTGGAGTCATCTTTAGTTCTGTTCTTCATATTACAACTTCCATATCCAAGCAATCAGTTTATCTGATTGATTTTATGCCTAGATATTCTAAGTATCATTTAAAAATAATAGATAATCTGTGAATGCCATTGTAGCAATTTATTTATTTATTCATTTATTTGTGGTACTGGGGATCAAACTCAGGACCTTGTGCTTGCAAGGCAGGCATGGAAAATCCCTAGCCCTCTTTTTTTTTTTTTTTTAGATGAGGGTACTTATTTAATTTGAATGTGTGTTGAGGTTTGTAACACAGTTGGGAATGGAAGCTTGTGGAAAACTGAAAAGCAGCCTTGTGTTTAAGCCTCACTGTTTTTCACATCTTCCAGTATTTTATGAGAAGTTAGAAAGTGTGAACTCCTAATTTTTAAATGTGTCTTTATTTGAGATAAGGTATATGCTAGCCCTATTAAAAAGTTCTAAGCTTCCAATATCCTGTGGTTGCTGGTTTTGATCTATGCAAAGCTTCTGTCAGGTAGGCCTCTCCAATAGCTATTCTTTCCAAGTTTTGGGATGGCCTCTGTCCCCTTGTCCCTTACTGCCATGGAGTTCTAATAGCTCCTAGCCCATACTAGCCCTGGACTAGCCATTTACTTTTCCTAGACCCTGGTTATAATTTCACAAATTTTATATTTCCTCATTAATACAAACAAATCAACTTTACCAAGTAGGTCTCAAAAGATGATTACAAGCTCCTGCCCATGAAACAGAACAAAAATGTGTTTCCAGAGTGTTTTAAACCTTGGCCTAAAGCCAGTATTTATCTTCATGGTTGAGTTGATCCTCCACTCATACATAGTGTATGCATCCTTAATTACATGCATAACATACTAAAATTCATATCGATTCACTTTGAGTTTTTCAAAATACAGCAATAAGGAAAATTTGCCAAAAGTTCAGGAAAAGCTTGAGTAGTAATTAGTTTTATTCTTCTATCCCATGACTGCTGTAATAAATTGTCCTTTTTTTTGCTTAAATTCTTTTATTGGTACATTTTAGGTATACAATACATTTACATTTATCATTGGGTGCTGTACCTGTACATGAGGTATCTTGGTTCTTATTCTTTCCCCATTCCCTGTGGTCCCTTCACGCCCTCCACCTTTCCCTATTTACAAAGACTGTGTTCATTTATTCCTTTTATAATTTTTCCTTTCCCTTCTTTCCTTTCCCCTTCCCCTCCCACTTCCCCTACCCCTTTGGAACTTTTCTTCCTATTTCAAATTATCAATTATTCATTTTAATCATTTTAATCCTTATTTACACTTTCAGTTTCTCACACCAGAGAAACTATTAGGTATTTACACATAAATTCTGTCTTTTTGATTCAACAAGAGCCAAAGCTTTAATATAATATACATCCTGGTAATTAATTTATATAAAGAAACATTAGAAGGTTGAAGTAATTCTGTAGTTGTTTTTACATTTGGAGGTACTGCTCCCTGAAATAAGTGTTGAAATTCCAAGGGAAATACATTTGAAAAATCTGTATTCTTAGGGTTCTTTATTCCAAAAATGCTGCCAAAGGAGTTATTTGTAAATTAATAACCTCTTTTGTAATACAAATATTCAAGAGTGTTACTTTCTCTAGAATATGGAAGAGATTATTTTATTTTGATTATTTTTTCAAGTAAAGCACAATCAAAGCATATTGATTTGGCAAGAATTTTCTTCCAAAATAACCCAATAGGCTTTTAAAACAAAATCTCATGAGCATACATTTCCCCATTCACACTGCTGTTGTCATGGAGACCAATCTCTGGCACATTTGATGGTGTAACCTACACATCTTTCTAGCTTGAAAATTCCATTGTTGTCATGGAAACTGCCAGTCACTAGCCTTTTTATTCCTTGATGTTCTCATAGATACCCCTGAAATTTCAGCTATGATTTATCTCTAAGACTCTTTGGTCTATCTGGCAATGCTGGAAAGAAAACAGATCTCTTTATACCTTGTATCAAAATGTAATCATTTATTCCAGTCACCAAATTCTATGAAATGAACACAATATTTGGAATAATTTACTTTAATAGAATCTCAAATAAGCTATAAAACAGGTGCTAAGAGCAAATACTTTAATCACTCTATCTGCCCTTTCTGTCTCCTTTGGTGTCTCCCATTGGCTAAGCCGAACAGAAGCCAAAGGCTCAAATAGAAATGACACATGCTTCAAAGTATCAAGAAGGAAAACATCACAAAAATATTCATACATACATGAGTATGTATGTATGTGAATCTGTGTGGTTAATAGTGATACAAATATTGGTATAAAATGTTAGAGAAATAATTCCTTTTATACTCTATTAAAAAGCTATATTAAATATTGTTAATGAAGGATATTGATTAAAAACATTCTGAAATATGAGTTCTACTTATTGTTCATAATCATTTATTCAATATCCAATTACAGTATCCAATGTGGTCTTGATCTTATACCACATGAGATAAATAATATAGTCCTGTCTAAAGTTCAGTAACATAGCTGTGAAAAGGATTATCAAAATAATAGTAAATATAATTTTAATGTTTATTCTCTGCCTTCAGACAAGATAGAATATAAACCATCTCAGTGAATGGTCAATGCTTAAGTTTATTTCATCTCCAAGTAAGGGTGAAGAAGGGAGTTATTATTTGAGAAATAATTTATATTTAAGAGATTATAGGATATTAAGAACAATAAGGAATAAAGTAAAAAAACCCAATATTAAATTTTCATAGCTATTTATTTTTTAAAAGCTTTCCAAGTAAGAAAATCAGAATCCCATTCATTTGAAGTTTCATTTATAGAGGGCAAGTGTTTTCGTTCTCATATATCCTTATGTGTATGGACTTAAATTTATTTAATTTCCCTGATTATTTAAATTCAATTGTAAATACTATATTGTACTTAGCTTAAAAAAGACTTGAATTAAAATTTGGCTTCACTATTTTCCAATAATATGATTCTGATGTTAGCATTTTAGTGCCTCCATTTCCTTGTCTACAGAATGTGAGTTTAGAATGAAATGGTGGATGCATGGAAAAGTCTTTCTCATGTAGTTGGCACACAGTAAATCATATGAATGAAGTGAAACCTATCTTTTTATTCATTAAAAAAATTAGGGTTTTAAAATGGAGAAATAGAGATGTGAATGTTTCAAAAATTTAACTGAAATTTTCATTGTGTGATTGAAGAAACTGGTGTTTTAAGAAACTAAATCGCTTGTACAAGGCTGTACAGATAATGCCAGACTTGAAATCCTCAATAAAGTCTAATGCTAAAGCCATGTTCTTAACCAATACTGTCATTTAAAATACTTTATTCACTCATCCATTCATTCATTGAACCTTGGCATGTATCACAGTGTAGTATAATTTTTTATTTTTTCTCCCCAGAGCCTTTCAATACTGTGAGGTCCAACCAAAAATGAGATGTTTAAAAGTGGTGGAATCATTCAGTGCTTACTGAACCCACGCCCTTCTCTGGGTGCTAGGGGCAGAGCAGAAGGATGAAGAACTCAGAGAGAATACATAATAATTCCCCTTTATCCAACTAAAGCCTTCCCCAATACTCGAGAAAGCAATGAAGCACAGTGAATTTATGACTCTGAGATAGACATATTCACATTCAAATATTAATTTGCTTATCTCTGATCTTCAGTTTCCTCACTTGTAAGTTAAGTGTGGTTCATAGCAACTATGTCATTATGTTATAGTAAACACTTTCATGCTGACAAATATAAACATTTTATTCGTGGTACCTAGCAATACTATAGTGATGATTTTCAGTGCAGCCTGGTATTTTTTCAGCTTCGAACTTGGCAATTGCCTGGAGTTCCACTTACTCATTATTTCAAAGTATTAAGTGACACCAAAGTCTTAGTCATTGAAATGGCCACATCCTGACTTGACAATATTTGGTAACCTTATTTGCCTCTACTCTTTGATCCACAGGCTGTACCATCTGCTTTCTTCTACCTCACAGCCCTATAATTTTGATTATCCAGTGTAACCTTGACTTACGAACTCAGATGCTAAAGGCTGGTTGTAACTCAAGTTAGTTGTAAGTCAATACAGCTGAAATCTGAATATTTACCTGGGTACACGCTATTGATAACAAGAGGCAGATGAATCTTCCATTTACCTAATTAATCTAAGTTGTTTGTATGTCAGGCCAATTGTAACTTGAAGGCCCACTGTATTTATATTTATGCTATACCTGAGATAAATCCTTTGTTAATTCTCTTAGTCTGTCACTAGTTTGTTTGTTTATTTATTTATTTATTTAGTGCTGAGGAGCAAACTGAGGGCTTTAGACATGTAAGGCAAGTGCTCCGCTATTGGGCTACATCCCCAGCCCAGCTGAATGTTACTAGTTTTTCGAATTTAATTCTAATTTTGCTTTTCCAAAAACTTTTGTATAGCCCCCAGCATTTGTTATTGTCTCACTGTTGTAGGGGCTACCATATATTATGATGCTTCATTGTCGGCTGCATGGTGGTCTGGTCTCATTCCATATGTATGAAGCTTAAGGGCACTGATGATATCTTGTGTTTTCTAAGCAGACGCATGATTGATTCTTACTTTAGTCTAGGCACTAACTGTACTCTGCTCATCTCAGTGTATCTGTGTATAATATCTTTCCAGAGGGTACCAGAGTAGTTTCAGCTCTTCATTCTTTCATGCTATTTTCCTATCACCTGTGGCCAAGCTGTAAAACATCTTCCCTAGAAATATTTAAGCAGCTCTAAATAAGGATGCTAAATGCTTCAGAGATCATCTTGACCAAAGATCAGGGCACTGTTTTCTCCCTGTCAAACCCTAAGTTACTAGTATAGTTTGTGTTTATGATGCAGTGAATAAAAAATGTAGAAACTCAAGATACAAAGCTCAAGAGACATGAACTTTTTGAATAATGTCTCTCTTACTTTCTATGTAAGGTAATAATAAACAATAATCAGATATTTAACATACTGTTTCCTTAGCTTTATCCTGTTGAAGTTTCTTTCCCTGGGACGTTCTGGCTACATTAGAAGGAGTAGAGCTGCCCCTATGGACTTTAGTGAAGTTAGTGCTTCTCCAGGAGGAAGATGACCTGACTCTTTAGTTGATAAAATGATTGGCAAGAATGAAATCAAACTTAAACTTTTCTATCCCCAGTGGTGGTACTTGAGAATCAGGCTACCTCATCTTTCAATTGGTGATATTACAAATTCTTAAGCGTGTATAATTTCTTAGGACACAGTGAAAGATTGAAAGCTTTTATGAATCATTTTATGTGTGTGTTCCCTCATCATTTTGTGCCTTGTACATATATCTTTTGGGACTGGAATGGCCCATGACTTGCTGTATTAAGCTCAGAGGATATCAACAAGTTTTTATCAGCCTGTCTTTTCTTAGAAGGATTACCTGAAGCAAATAGTCAAGAAAACTAAGAAAACTAGGGTACTTCCTAATATTTGGGGTGTTGAACACTAAAAATTTTAATCAAGGTTTGTATTTCTTGATATGTCAGTATACATATACAGTTCATGCTCAGATGACAGTGGTAAAATCTGTCTTGTGTTTCCCTCCCCTTATCTTAAAATTAGAAGAAAATAGAGCCAGAGATCTGGAATGTACATGGCAATGCCCAGTGGTTAATAAAGGTACTCTTGAATATATGGAGAGTCACTGGAATATGCTATATTGGTAAGCAACGTGCTGACTTTGTGATTGCTCTTAATACATTGCCCACAACCAGTTCTGGAAGTTTAGCTATTTGAGCTCCTCCCTTATAAGATTGTAAAGTCTTTGATGGCAGGATCCATTTGACTTATAAATGTATATCCTTGTGTTTTCCAATAAATATTTGAGTTTACCACTTAACAGTTTACCCTGAGTGTCACTTGGGCAGTACTGTCCCAAGCATTGCTTGCCTGGGTGTCATTTATACCAGTTGATTCTTGTATTGAATAAATTTGATAAAATTTCCCTTTATAAATTTCCTGTTATATTATAAAAATTAATGAAAAATATACATTTTTTGTCATCCTTTATTTAAATATTTGGAGTGGTAAGAGGTTGAATCATGAATTTGGCACAGAAAACTCTTTAGATCCAAGATTCTCAGTCATGAATGTATATAAGAATCATGTGGGCAGCTCTTGTTTCATTCAGAGCTCACACCAGATTGTTGAAGAGATTTTGATTATTTTAGATATTTTTATAAACCTTCCTGAGTGATTCTAATCCGTGGTCAGAATTAAGATAGTGGTACCAAAATTTATCTGTCTTACCATAACGGCAATTCAAAACCAACAATTAGTGATGTTTGATCTATCTCAACCATCCACAAATTGATGCTCTATGGGACTTGTGCTCTGTTCCATTTCCTATATAGAATTTTATAAGAAATACTTTCGGTATTTCCCAAATCAGATTTTTTTGTATTATATTTAGAGCCACTGGGGCATCCAGACTAAATAGGACACATATTATTAATAATACATGTTGGAGAGGTAGGACAGATACTACTTTTTTGTGTGAGTTTTTAGGCCTATTTTTAGTGGGTTTGTTTTTTTTTTTTGATTCTTGAAATTGCAGCAATGAGAGGAGAAAAATCTATTTCTTGCAAAGTGAGCTAGAGCATATATGGAGATAGAAGAATGTTGGGGGGAGAGAGAGAGAGAGAGAGAGAGAGAGAGAGAGAGTCAGAGGCACGGAGGCAGAGGCAGACAGGCAGGCAAAGACAGAGACCAACAGACTTGTTTTTCAAGTTTTCAAGTCAGACAGATGGGTTTGTTTTCGAGAAAATCTTTTAAATGATTGACTCTTTAGGTTCTCTGTATGATTTCAATTAACATATAGAATCAAAGTAAATATCTATACATTAAATCATAGGTTGTCATCAAAATTATCTGGGCTGGGGGTTTAGCTCAGTGGCACTGCACCTGCCTTGCAAGCACAAGGTCCTGAGTTTGATCCCAGACAAAATTATCAAAGATGTGCACACCAAGCAGTTTTCTAATAAATGCTGTATTGAATTCACATTATACATTGGGTTAGTACTTGAAAATGAAAAAGAGCAATCATTTTCATATACTGAAAGTGAGTGGTGGGTGAAGAATGATCCACAAAGATAATAAAACAGACCATATTTATAGTCTGAATATATTAAATTTCCAGAAAAAGTTGTGATATTACTATACCATGAATGTGATATTACTATTACCATGAATAGTTGGGGGAGGAGTTAATTGTGGGGAAGGAAAAAGAAGAATGAACTCCTAAAGATCACTTTTGTATCATGAATCTTAACAATGCATACTCATTAATCTAATAGTTTAGTAATTCTTAAAAATGCAACAATATATTTCATCTTATTTAACATAAGTAAATGCAATAATTTAAACAACTTTAGTTAGTTAACTTTAAAGATTTTTACTAAATATTCATGTCTGTTTGACCAACAGTTGAAACCACTGTATTTTTTTGGTACTGGGGATTGAACTCGGGACCTTGGACTTGTGAGGTAGGTGGTGGCACCACTGAGCTAAATCCCCGGCCCTGAAACCACTGTATTTTTAATATTCACTATTCTCTTTCTGTCTAAGGTCCAAATAGTGGAGGACAATAAAGCTTGGGACCTAACCTCTTTTCATAGAATTTAGGAGTTTTTTGAAATTTAATTAGAACAGAAATCATACTTATAGATTATACAACTTTCAACAGTGCTTAATGTGTACTATTAAACCATATACATATGTTTTGAATATCTATGTTGAACAGAATTTATTTGATTGTAGTCCTATAGGGTGGTCAATACAATGTCTAAAAGAATAATTTAAAATAGATATTCCCATTACAAGGATTTTTAGTGAAAGAATTGAATGCAGCTAAATGCCACTTAGTGAATTGACTAGGTTGAACAGTAAAGATTAATGTATGTTTTTACAAACCTGAACAACCGTTGTTTTATTTCAAAAAAATTGATGTGATTTAAAGCACTGTTCCAAGTAGTGCTCTTCACTGTTTTATATCTAACACCTACTTGAACAACATAAATCCATTTTGTCATGCATCGTAAAGATATAATTAAGCATATGTATTTTCCTAATATAATAAATTTGTCACTTAATACTTAACTAAAGTTGAAATGAGATTCCTTAAATATTGTACAATAAAGAAACAGAGACAGGGTCTTATTTCTATTCAAGATAGCTGTGGTTACAAATTCCTGTTGTGAAATATTGTATGTAAAATTGAGATAGTACTGATTTTCTGGTACTTAAAAATTTGTGCTTCTCTAGTATTTACATCTTCAAATTCAGAGGATGTTGCAGTTCCAATTTTACTATTGCTAGACTTTTAAGAAGGAAGATACAAATCTAAACTGTATCATTATTTCAGAGATGATATACACATTATATATTGCATGGAATAATGTATATTATATGTGTCACAATATGTATGGACTGAGATTATATATTATTTAAGGATATATATATATATTAATATATATGTAATTACTCAGTGTGTTATAATGGTATCAAATATAAACATTAGACTTGGATTTGAGCCAAGCAAATTTATTTTTTATTTAGCAGACATAATTTACTAGAAAGAACTTTTGCTTAAGTGATATTTGAAAACATTAATTTAGAACGACATTATTACAATTATATTTCAATTTCTTGATAATTTGAGTAGTGATTACATAGAAACATCCCAAAGGACTCCAAAGGGCAGCAAGATAAAACATCTTTGAGTGAAAATTCAAGAAGGAACTAAATTGGAGACCTATATATATCTAAAGAAGCTAGTGTGATATATGTGATTTATTATGTGACCTGTAAGAGGTTATTCACCTAACAGTTTTATCCTTTTGTCAGAACCATGGAAGTTATGGCAAAGGTTGTCATTACCTTAGAATGGCTATAGCTATAGCATCACCAGATGAGAAACATTACAGATGAAGCTGCAATGAACTTTTTTGCTGAAAAGCTTTCTAAAATGGTTGTACCGATTTACAGAAGTGGTTGTAGCAGCACTGTAAGTTCTAGTTGCTCTGTGTTTTTGCCAATGTATGGTATTTTCAGCCCTTTATCCAGTGTGTGTATAGTTGTATTTTTTTTTTTTTTTTGTACTGGGGATCAAACTTGGGACCTTGTGCTTGCGAGGCAGGCAGCAAAACCACTGAGCTAAATCCCTGGCCCATAGTTGTATTTTTTTAATGGTAAAAAAGTTTCATATTTATTAGAGGTAGGGGAAAACTCAGAAGGGTAGGGGAAGAAAGGGCTCTGCAGAGTTTGGGATGAGTGCAAAGGGAAGAAAAGGGGAAGAAAAAATAATTTAAAGTACTACCTACAGTGTAGGATGGGCTATCCTGAAGAGGCATGATAGCCTATAATTGTATTGTACTGTGATTTTGTGTCACCCTGGTGACTAATGAAGCTAAATCTCTGATATTTTTATGGGCTACTTGCATATTCTGTCTTTTGAAAAGTCCATGTCAAATCTTATGTTCGTTTTTCTCTAAAGTAGTCTTTTAGTCTTATGAGTTATTTATATATTCTGCACATAAATCATTTAGACATACGCATTACACATCCTCTCCCACTCTACAGTTTGATTTTTTACTCTTTAAATAGTATCATTTGCTAATCTGAATGTCAATCAATACTAGAATGGATAAGTAAATGGTACTGTATCATGCAGTTGAATACCATATAGCAGTAAGAAAAATGAACTACATCTACATGAGCAACATAGATGGATCCTACAAACATAATATTGAGTGAAAAGAAGTCAGATATAACATAGTGCATATTATATATTATATGAATCCTTTAATGTTCACAAATGGATAAAAGTATTCTATGGAAAGTGAGTAATGTCTTATTTGGGAGCTGTTGACATAAATGTTGTTTACATTGGTGTGTTCACTTAGTTGACAGTGATTTATATACTTAAAATTTTTGTAGTTTTCTGCCTGCATGTATACTTTTCTGTACATATGGTATAAACAAAATTTTATGTAAAAAGATATATAGATTAGTAACACAAGAATATCAAACATTAAATACAGAAACTATTTGAGGATGAAAACTAGTGGGCATGGAGATTTGTTATAGATCTGTCACATATTTAGTTCTGGGCCAGGTCCATATCAAACATTTTGCTATGGAACACAAGCAAGTTAGTGGGGACAATAATGATATTTCATATTAAGCTTAAACTTCAGATTTGGTTTAAAAAACCTTAGGTATGAACCTCCATGTAGTTGACTTTTCTTCTTTATAGTAACTCAAATGATTGACCCAGGATGAGGTTGAAGGATAATTTCTTAGGGATTTTTAAACGTCCATCTAATTCAGGTTTATTATAAAAACCTGTTACCACAGTATCTTTTTAAATAGGAATTGTTGATGAATGGCCATTATGCTTCTAATTTTTATCCACTTAAAACAGTATACTATGGTGAGGGGAGCAAATGATTTGGAATCTACAAAAAAAAAATTTGTTCAATTTTACCATTTGGCAACATTTGCATTTGTAGAAATTCTTTTCTTTGAGAAACATTTCTCATTTGTAGACCGAGGTAATAATACTGTAATCACACATATTAGCTACATCATAATTGATACCAATGAATAGTAATTTAATATAATTATTATAGTCTTTGAATTCCAAATTCTTTTCTTTGAGAGATTTTAAACTGCAATGACAGAGATAAAACCTGAATTTCATAATTAGCAACAAAATTAGAAAACTCTTTCACATTTAGCTTAAACATTGGGCAGAAATGCAAGTATATTTTACCTTCAATCCTTGCCTCACTGTGCTTTTGTGAATAAACACAGCAAATATTCAAATTTCTAATCTTCTTAGTATGTTATTAAATGATAATTTAATGAAAATCATACTACCTATTTTGATGAATGCATATTTAACTTGGTGAAAAGGAATTATGATTCTGATGATCAAGATGATGATGAGACAGCAGCCACTAATTACCAAATCTTTACTATGTGAATACACTGATGAATTGGTTTTGTTTTTCTTTTCTAGCCTAACAGCTAAGTGAGAGAAAACACTTATATTCCTATTATGCTGACTAGGAAAGAAAGAGGTTAAGACATCACTTTAAATGTTCTATAAATACAGAACTCTTATAAATTACTTGAGTTATATATCCATTTACTGTTAATTTTAAATCAAAATGATATAGGTTTCCAGTCTTACTCTGTTAAGAGATTTCATATAAATAACTTGCGAGGGGTAAGTTGATTTTTAAAAGTTGTAACAGTTGGGCTTAAAGTTCTTAAAACTTTTACATCTTGTCTAATTCCCCTTAATTGTAAATAAAGATGATGAAATAAAAAGTCTACTTCTCAATTTCTTTTAGGTTAAGTCAACAGAACTTGTAATATCACCACCACGCAATATTAGAAATTGTAGTCTAAATGCTTGGAGAAAGAGACCACAGTGTTGTCACAAAGAATCTATATGCATAGTTTAGTTTTCTTAAATATCTTATTGCAGTATGATCACATGCAAAGAAGAACACAAATTATAATTGTGGAGTTTGATGACTATTCACAAAGTGGATGGACTGATATAACTGCTACTTCTAATCAAGAAATTCACTGAGCAGCAGGTCAGAAACCTCTCTAACCTCCTTCCAGTCACTACACACCTATATATAAAGCTATAGCTTTATTAAATTGTCTACCTTCTCTGTTCAATTTTTCCAAGTTTTAATTTCTTAGAAATATATCCATTTTATTTGTTGTCAGATGTATTGTGGCAAAAGGGTGGAGTTTCAACTTAGTTGGCTTTGGGATCCTCCCTGGAAATTGGTGGCACACACTTCGAGGTGTGTCTAGGTGTCTAAGTGGGTTATGGGGGTCTGCCTGGGGTCTATGCTTGGTCCTCCACCCCTTCTGCTCTGCCTTCTTCCCCTGTTTCACCACCCACACCATTGTTCCATGATGTTCCTGCCTTGGAGTCAGCTGACCACAGATTGAATGAGCTAACTTAGACCTTTCCTCCTTGAAGCTGTGGTTTTTGGGAAATGTGTTTGGCAACAGGAAAGTTAATATAATTGTCATAATTTTTTAAAATATAATATCCTCTTATTTTTCTACATGTGAATACTGTTCCTGTTTGAATTCCTGGTATTAGAATTAGTATTTCTCTTCTTTTTCCTCTTTGATCAGCATTCGTAGGAATTAATTTTTTTAATTAATAAATTTAATTGTTAATTATATAACTGTCTCCGATTTCATTCATTTTTGCTCCCTGCTGTTATTTTCATTATCTCTTTTGCTTCTGCTTTCCCTTGGTATAATTTGTGATTCTTTTTGTAAATGCTTAATGGATTATTTTAGCTATTCTTTTGTAATATATATATTTAAGACCATCCCTTCAAAGCATGATTTTTTTTCAGCATCCTATACGTTTTGGTATGTCTTATATTTGCCAATCAGTTTTCCTGTTTTCTAATTTCCACTGCAATTTCTTTTGGGGCCTATGTGCTGTTTATTTTGGGATTTTGTATTTGTTATAAATTCCATTTTCACTTAACATTTTTCTTTGGTAAAATTGACAGAATTCAAAAGTTCACTATGTATTTAAAATTGTCTAGTTTACTTATTACTATTTGTCTTGTTGCTCTTTTTTGGATCATAAAGTCTGCAATTTTTAATGAACCAAATGCAAAACATTTTTTAACTTAAACTTAAGTGTAAGAGCAAATAGTTCAGAATAGTAAATCACAAAGACTATTACATACAATTATATTAGTTCCAGATATATTTATATGGCAGAGGTGTTCTAATAATGCCTGTTAGCATTATCTTTTTTTTTTCTACTACTAGGGATTTAACCCAGGGCCTTCACACTGAGATGCATACCCAGTCCATCCATCCATCCATCCATCCATCCATCCACTGACTCATGCATGCATATTTTGAGATAGGGTCTTGCTAATTTGCTAAGTTTTCTAGCCTGGACTCAAACTTTGATCCTCTTTCCTCAGCCTCCTGGAGTGCTGGGATTAAAGGCCATGCCCAGCCTCATTACCCTGTCTTAATTTATTGTTTAAAAACCTTCATAATCCACATAGACCCAAGAGTAGATGAAGTTCATTTTACCCTGAGACCGCAAGTGGTGAATATTTGGAATTTAGCTTAGGGTCCAAATAAAATACAATTCATAGGATACCAGAAAGGAATTTTTTCAATGTTTAACTACTTAAACTTTAAATCTACTTAAATTTTAAAATTTAGTATTTTTAAACCTACTTACATTTTGCTAATTAAGTGAAACTTCTGGCCCCAAAAGGCAAACATGATGAAGGTTACATTGGAGTAATAATGACAGTAATTCATGAATGGAACATGTATTTCTATAAATTAAAAGGTAGTTTAATAATTTTTAAAAGGCAGTAGGATTAATCTGCCATTTAAGTAAGAAAAATCTATTTTTCCCTTAAATTCTTTTATTGGTACATTTTAGGTATACAATATATTTACATTTCTCATTGGGAGCTTGTACCTTTACATGATGTGTCTTGGTTCTTGTTTTTTCCCCTTCCCCTGTGCCCTTCACCCCCTCCACCGTTCCCTATTTACAAAGACTTTGTTACCATTTTTTCCTTTTCTCATATTTTTCCTTTCCCTTCTTTCCTTTCTCCAGAAAAATCTATCTTATTAGAGTAATTAAAGGGAAGCCAGAATTTTGACTCAAAATCTGGTTATCATATATTTTCACATAAAGCACATAATGCCCACAATGAGGATTAACTTCATTGTTAGGAAGAAAAATCACTGTTATTCTGCAGTTTAAGGACAAATATGTGTGGGCATTGCCATAGCTATATGTACTATATTTTATACTTTCCTGTGAGAAATTGGTAAATGTTAAAGCAACACTCAAGATCTATATAAGAATAAGGTATGTGAGGTTTTTTTAAGTTACATTTGCATAAACACAAATCTTTATTTAAAAAAAAAGATTGGTGTGTATTTGTGCAGTGAATCAATCTTTAGAAGTTTTTGTAATTATGGATTCATTCTTTGCTTCAGCTTGAAATTATTAAGTACAATTTTTTATACAGATTATCAAAGAGATTTACTGATAAGATTCTGCAGGCTGCACTATAAGTCCAGTGGTGTTTTGAAAGGTAAGTGGAAAGGGAATAATTTGAAACAAGGAGAGATTCCATTAAAAGAATGAAAATCTTGGGCTGGGGATTTAGCTCAGTGGTTCTGCTGCTTGCCTTGCAAACACAAGGACCCAAGCTCAATCCCCGGTACCAAAAAAAAAAAAAAAAAGAAAGAATGAAAATCTTCAGTGAAATAAAACTCCTTAGCTGCTACTTAGCATATATGAAGTGGGGACAACTTTACAACTCTCATACTGCACCACCTTTCCCAAAGTCTGTCAGGTGTGACCTGCTACCATGAGCTTCTGCAGTTGGGCTATGGTGGTTGATTTTCTCCAAAAGAAATGGCTTCAGATAGTGAGCAGGCTGAACCTGTGACTCTTAGGCCTCTTTTAGTTTTAAACTTTCTCTCATTCAAAGATCCTAGGAATTAAGAGATAAAAAGAATTCTGCCTTCACCATCTTATTTTGTTTTTACAAGGACTATGGATTACTTGTGAAGACTACTTAAGTTTAAATATGAATTTTTTTTTTTTTTTTGTACCAAGGATCGAACTTGGAACCTTGTACTTGTGAGGCAGGAGCCAGAACCACTGAGCTAAATCCCTGGCCCTAAACATGAAATTTAAAAAGAACTTTTTTATATAAGTGCATGGTTATAAATATGGTTATACAGATTATCATTGTCCAGCTACTACTAGAATATGTTAAGTGACCACTGCAAGCAAACTAGCTAACAAGCTAACAAATCAGCAAACTTAGCTACTGAACCAATGAATTTTTTCTTTCAAACAAAAAAGGAAAATGAAAGTAAAAAAGTGAAAAAAAGAGAGAAAGGATCTGATTCAATAAAGAATGTAGATTATTATACAAGGGCACAAGTATGTATTATTTTATGACAATATCATGAATATACACTTGTTAAGGATGCAGGAACATATCTGCTAGACGCAATGCAAATATGCTACTCATTATAGTAGGTTACAAACAGTATATGATTTAATGAATATTAGTCAGCCAGAAACTACAGGGCACATAGAACAACTTATGGCATATTGAAAGTTGTAGAAAACCCTGATTTGTGTCTCTAAGTTTCATAGGACAAGTCATGGCATAATAATGACACATTCAAGCACTATTTTTTAAATTTCTCTATCTTCTTTTCCTACTTTTGTTTATTAAGCAACTCAGACTCAGCTTATGAACCTTCAGGGATTCTGCACAGAGTAAAAACTCTGGTTTTATTGCATGTTGATCTACTCATTCATTCAGTCAGCATTTTTCACAGCATATCTCTGTGTGCCAGCCTGATGGGCAGAAAGGATTGAACAATATAGACATGGTTCTTGTTCTCAGGGAGCATTCCATCTTCTGTGTGGGTCACTGTCTTCCTCCCTTGGAACCTGCCCCGCCCCCAGTCCATCGTGGAACATTTTTCTCTTTGGTCCTTGGGATAAATCTTCCTTATTGTCACTGAGATTCGAATGGAAGTTTAGGCCTTGGAGTTTGGCCAGCTGCCATTAAATTTTCTAATCACCCTGCTTGTCAGTAAAAGTTTCAGGGTAACTGTAGCTGCCCTGAGCTAATGGATAAACTCAGCAGCTGTCAAACAAGTAATCAGATGATCAAATCAGCTTCTACACTTTTGCTCACAATCAGAGAAAATGGCGCCTTGGGGAGTCTCATCACATTTTACCAAAGAAAAAATTTATTTTAAGGTCACTGTGGCACATCTAAAATCAGGGTTTTCTCCCGGAAGGTTTAGTTGGAACCGTGATTTCTGATATGTCTTCAGTCAATGAATCTCAGTATGTAAAACCTAGATACTCTGTGGTCAAGCTATGGAAGACACTGAGATAGCAAGTTGAAAGACAAAATGAAATAGAAAACATCTATTAGGGAGATGGCACAAAAGCAACATCCAACTATCCTAAGAGTAACTGAACATTTTCCCTGGGGCTCTGCAGACACTAACTGCATATAATCCCCAAGGGAGGTAGCCACATCCACATGGAAATTCTGCCAGTAATTTAGCAATACAGGGAGATTGCTAATTGCTCGTGCCTTATTCTCTTTAGTTTATAAAACACTTTGGCCTTTGTCTTCTTATTTGATGCTTTTGGTAAACCTGGAGCTGGACAAATCCTTCTGGATATGGCAACAGGTTTTAAAGATTGATTCCAAGAGGTGAAACCATAATTAGAGCTCAGGGCTTTTTTTCTTTTCCAATAACTATTCTTTTTATGCTATATGGCTTTATCCCTAATTAAAAGAAACATGAAAAGAGAAAATATTGCACAAAATGTTGTGTTTACAAACTTGCCTTTTACTGATCAATTTCAGCTTAGTGAATTTCGCCACATCTTCATTTCTTTATTATATAAAATGGATATAACAATAAAATCTTTCTCCTCATGTTCTCCTGAGAATCAGTGTCCTTAGCTAAGCATCTGGGTCAGAGGCAGATACTATGAGATGGTCCCCTGTTACTGTGCTTATAGTACATGATTCCTTTCAACTGTTCCCGTACAGGCTTCTTAAAATGTGCTCTTAGCCTGAGGGAGAAGCATTGTTACTATCTATAGATTTTTCAAACATTATTTTAAGAAAGAAAATTGGATTTTAAAATTGCTTTGAATTTTTTTCAGAATTATTTTGTTTTTATTTTCTTGTTGGAATAAGACAATTCTAAGAAAAAATTAAAATAAAACTAAAAATTCTTTATTAATTCTATTCATCATGTAAAAGTTAGTGCCTTTGTCTTTCTGACATTTTAAAAGTCAATTAAATAGGTTCATTTGCCCTATTAATATCTTTAATTTCTTTCATTTCATGAAATTGCATCTATTCAAACAAATATCATTTGAATTTGTAATGACCTTTTAAAGTTATGAATTACAGACTCACCACTGTTCAACTATTTTTATTAGAGAATAATGTGCCCTGAAATTACTGAATTCATTTTAGGTAGATCTCTCATGTAATAATAATAAAAGAAAGAAAATATTTTAAACACCTAAACAGAAAGAAACTCTTTTTCCCATGACCTATTGCACATGAAACAAATGATTAGTAGGAGGACGCTCTCTTGGGAATATTTGAAGACAGCAGCTGAATATATCCTTAATATGCAAAGAAATTTATAGTGGCTGTACAGGGTCAAATCCTAAGCAAACTGGCTATGCAGGTAACTTAGGTAGATTGTATTTCTTTCTCTCCTGTTCATACCATTTTGTCACACTTGTGCCTGAAAACCTCAGCTCTCTGGAGGGTTGCTGAGACCCGGACAGGGCTCCTCCTTGCTCAGCCAATGCATGTCCCATGCACCCTGTACCTCCTTACTCCACTCCCCACGACTTTGCCAAGGGCTCTCTCGCTCCCTCTCTCTTGCGTTCAATGTGAATGGATAATGCCATCCATGGTAAGGTATGTGGGGAGAAGGTGCTCTTTTACAGGTAATAACATACTTAAAACATTTTGACTTCTTGGCCTCAACATAAAAGAAATGAACTCAAATTTGTAAGCTATGGTTATTTTTGAGTGCTTACTAGGTGCTAAGCAATTGTCATAGGAGACCTTTCGTTTACAAATTTCCTAGGATGACCAATATTTTAAAAGCTCTTTCAGTGACAGTTACTTCATTGTGTTTCAACTCAAGCGAAACCTCCGAAGGCTATCCTAATTAACACGGTGCCCATCCCTCTCTACCCCCCCTCTTTTATTTCTTTTCATATCACTTATCACATTGACATTGCATTCAACATTTATCTGTATATTTATCTATTTTCTGCCACATCAACTTAAATCAGAGCCCCATGGAGTCAAAGGCTTCATTTGTTATGTCATAATTAGAGCAGTAGGTGCTCTGTTCGTGTTTGTGGAGTAAAGTGGGTATTAGCTCCACTGCTATAGATAAGGAGACTGCGATCAGAAGTGAAATGACAAAGTCAAAGTCACCTAGAGAGAAAGTGCTGGAAAAGGATGAGAAGCCAGGCTTATTTGTCTCCAGATTCCTTCCATCTCTCATTATATCTTGCTGTAACTTTTCCCACCTCCCTTAAAACATAGAGGGATCCTAATTAAATGAATTACTTATGATATAATAGCTTTTCAACAGACAGTTTTTTTTTCCTAAGTCACATTCTACGAAATCTCTCTTGCTATCTGTTCTGCCTGTCTAAATAGTTCAGTTATGTTTATATTTGGGAAATTTTTAGAATCTAAGGTAAAGTGTGATGTTTTGAATGAAATCATGTAAAAGGGAGGAGTATTGGATAATAAATAGTGAAGATTAGTCATTTTATTTTTTTAATTTTAATTTTTTAAAGACTTTTCCATGCAGTCAATCTTTATTATAGCAATATTTGCATATTTACATCCAATACATAGAACATTTTGCCTTTTATATAATAGTTTTTAAATAACTTTACACAAATAATTTTCCTCAATCTGATTTTCAGCTATCTCTTTTAATTCTCCATACTTTCTATCCAAACTTAACAATATTTTCCATTATACAAATTTACATGAGAAAACCTCCAAAGTACAAATGACCTGGATTTTGGAAAATGGTAAAAATATGGAAAAATAATTCTTGATTATAACCTTTACATGGTAACTGGGGTTTTCTTAGCAGGGGGACAAAACTCACCAAACTCTTGCTATTGTGTCCATTGGTACAAGAAAGCAATCATTATGAACTAGCAGGACATTGGTAGGTAGATTCCAGTTGCTCATTTATTCCAGGGACCCAGTGTTCAGGGAATGGTGAAGGGGTGGAAGCAGTGAGGTTTTGCCTGTTATCTACTTTGAGCTAAAGGAGAAAAGAATTGTGCTCCTCTCAAGTCCCCTGTTAGCCTATTTTCTTCTTTACCTTTCCTTTATCTTTCTTCTTTTCCTTCCTGCTGACTTGGTGTCAGTAACACTAGGTCTTTCCTTTTGTCCATAGGTCTGCGTTGTTAAAATGAAAAGATTCTGGTGAGAAGCAAGACTGTATCTTGTTAGTCTGTTTCCTTTCTGAAAAAGAATAGATTTTTTTCCCCGAGGCGAATGCTTATAAACATTCATGTGATTATTCAGTTAAAAAGAAAAGGGATGTCTTCTTGTATCTGAGTAAATCTTTAGTGATTCACAGTTACTGCTTTGCTTAATTGTGGACTTCTCTGTTGTCATGGGTCAGTAACTTCCCAGGATGATAGAACACATTTTCTTTAATGAGACATACTACTTTGAAGCTGTAGATGTAAATACTCTTTCATTGTTTTGTCCTGGATCCCTACCACCTTTTCCTTCTAGGTTTGAAGATTTTAAAATCACTTGCTTGTCTCGGTTTAGCTCTGAACTTCACATTAAACCCTAAGAGGTTTTATAATCCTTTAAGTCATTTGGAATAACCAGTTGGCTTCTACGATAAGCAAACAAATCAGCTACCCTTCTTCTAATGACTCTTTCTTCCTGACACTGCTGAGAGCAGATGTGTTAAGGTGATCTTCCCAGCACACATATATTTTACCCTGACCAATTAGTGGTTGGAAATGTCTAGGAGACTCTCTCATTTAATTAGGCACAGACAAACAATGACTGCATGTGTCTCATATTACCTTTGAATGTTCAAGTGCCCTTACATGTTTTAAGAATTAGTTTCCCATATTGTTTTGGAACTGATACATCCTAGTAGTAGTGAATAGAAATATTAAGATTGGCCCAGGAATGACAATGCTTTTTGATTTTCTTTCATTTTATTTTTGTAAGTGAGAGCCTGGCTCATTAAAATTTTTTTTTGTCATATTCCATGTGCTTTGCCTATTTTTCATTTTCTTTTCCTTTTTTCATTTAAGTATAGATGTCTCATCATCTTATTATGTAATCGCCCAAATCTGTTTTCTGTTCTTGCTATTTCCTCTGGTTGACATTAATAAACAGCTTTCAAACAGCCAAATGAACTTAAATATCTCAATGTAGCATATCTCTTCCTTTTACTATATAAATATTTTTGTGCAGTTATTATGTGCTATGCCTGGGGACACAGCAGGGTAAAAACCAGGATCAGGCTCTGTCCTTGCAGAATTTATAGACCACCGGGGTGACAGGTTTCAGTAAGTACTAAAATCTAGAAGGATGTGTTATAGAAGTGTTGAGAACATTGGGAATATATACCAGGAAACTGCTGGCTATGGGGCAGGAATGGGTGAAATGAGTTAGTTTAGAAAAAGAATTTTACAAAGCACATTTTTATTTTGGGGGACTATGAGCTTACAGTTTTGATAAATGTATTTTATGTAGATGATTAGGGATAAAATAATTCTTTAAAAAGTGAATTAATAAAATTTAATGTATATTTCAAACCATGTGGGTCAGTATGATGACGTGAATAGAATTATGTTGGAACGATGGAGGGGGCCTGGGTTCAAATCTCATCCTTATGGTTTAATTACTGTGTGCTCTTGCATATATTACTTAATTATGCCAGTCTTTATTTTCATTTTCTTTACCAAGGTTTGGTTTAGATTAAATGATATAAATGGTTTCATTATGTTACTGAGTCAGGACTGTTAAACAGTATTTGAAAACCATTCACTATTTATGTTTACAATTCACTGAGCAAGTTAGCCTACTGGAAGACAAAAACATTTGAATGGAGTGATAGCTTTTGCTTTCCTATTCATGGCATGGCCTGGATGCCTTTTTCAAGATCAAATTACCACATACCAGCAAACATGGTGGTGACCGTTGAAATATTCTTGCATCTAGTGGTGAATCCAAATGACATTAATTTTACAAGCTATATGAACTATATATAATTTTTTATAGACTCAAGGGCCTACGCCTACTATTTTTGGAATGCTCCTCTAAACATTAAGCCGCTTTCTGGAGTACATCTTTGGAGTCCTCTGTTTTAGTTCTTTATTGTAGATAAATTAATCTGTTTGGATTAAGAGTATTTCTTTAACAACTTCTCAATCCATATTCTATGGAAAGCAGTTCCATGGTAAACCACATTTAAGCAGCACGTGCATGGGAGGCACTCACTGTAGGCTTTGGGAAATGAGAGCTCAGAGTTAAACCGATTGTACTGGTTCTGCCCCATATAAACTGAGACAAGTTAGTATCTTCAAGTCTCAATTTCTCCATGCCTGAAGGGGAATAATAGCCACATGACACAGCGATTTTAGGATTAATGAAAATAATGAATATAAAACACAAACGACATGCTGAGAATAGAACAACAGCTCAATTAATGGTAATTATAATATCTCAATTTGGCTTGTTTAAAAGTGCAACTCCAGATTCGATGGCAGCTGGATTACTTGTTTGATGTTTTTTTTGTTGTTTGCTTTTTGGTTTTTCTTTTTTGGTACCAGGGATCGAACTCGAGTCCTTGCGCTTGCACACCAGGCAGCGAAACCACTGAGCTAAATCCCCGGCCCTGGATTGCTTGTTTGAATAATAGCGGCAAGATAATTCTGTTACTACACCAAGAAATAATGGCAGATATGTTTTCATTAATCTGGGTGTTATAATGGCCAGGGAATCACAGCAGATATCATTTTACTACCCTAGGCATTTTCCTTAATATGCACTGTTTAATAGTAATTATTTTTGGTCCCACCAAAATAATGTCCAGCCCACGGACAGAAATTTTGTCACATAAAAATTATATCAAAATGGTTCTTTAGTAGCAGTACAGATAATGAAATTAATATAGTGAGCATTTCTGATTCTCAATTTAAGCAAGGTTTCTTGTTTTCCCAGAAGTGCACTGAGGATGACTTTGCAGTTTTGGATTGTTTGCTTGTTTTTAATATCCCAGTGAAATGCTACTAGGATTACCCAAACTCACACCTACTGAACTTAATTCTGAAGTGGTTGTTATTTTTATTTTTTACCTTTACAACTTCTGGGCTAAATAATGCATCCATTAGCTGGAGCTGCAATCTGTGTTCCCAAGTTTCTTCGCTTTAGTAGCTACAGATAACAGTTTCATTTGAAACTTTAGATCTCTAAGTTATTATGTTTAAAAAATGCATTTAATTGCAAGCTATAAGACTTGTTATCTATTATGTTCTGAAGATTTTCCTGTAGTCATAGAGACAGGTAATGTTATGTAGCAAAGATCATTTTGATGATTGGTGGTTTGAAACTTAATTTCAACTCATATTTTTAGAGTGCTAAGAATGCTGGCTGTTGTTGAGGTGACTACATTGGAAATAGTGAAGGAGGCAGAGTTTTTATTTGATTTAGTCATAGCTTTTGGCACCACAATCCTCCTTGCTGTTCTAAGAGCACCGTTAGATGAGCATCTTTGACCATTCATAGACCCTGCTCTTCCTGAGCTCAGTAGCATTAGGTGGGTCTATTATTGATGGCTACAGGTACACCTCCTCTCGGGAGGATTTGTTTTATAATTAACTATTCTTGAATAAAGAAATATTTTGAAAAACTTTTAGAAAGAGAGGTGTTCAGGTCATGTGGACAGACCTAGATGGTGGCTAGAGGAACCTTCCCTGCAGTCCCTTCAGTCACCTATGTTTGTGTGAGGTGTAGTCTTCAGTGGTCTGCAGAGGTTATTAATGTGGCAGAGAGAAAAACGAGCTGGGAGTAAGCAGCCTGAGGCCCCATTCCAATGTGACATTAAGTAGTGTGTGATCTTAAGCAAATCACCTCAGAGCCAAGCCCTGGTTTTGTCTCCTTCAGAATGAAGGGTCAACACAAACATTCTGATGCTGTAATCTTTCGTATCTCTTTATGCACACTTTCTTCCACTGGATTTCACCTTAAAAAGAAGACAAGATTTTGTTTTGCAAGCATGTCTGAATAGACTAGGGGAGAAATGATTAGTTCTAGAAATTAAAATAAATCCAGCTTAATTAAATGAGGGTCAGCTTTTTGGTGCACATTGTATAGTAGACTAAAAAAAGTGTAGAGCAATTTTACATGGAATAATTCATAGGCACTAGAAACAATGGAAGTCATTTTTCCATGTGATAGTGCATGGGAAATATCACCAATAAATATGCAGTATAGCCAAAACCAAGAGATTGGATATGAACACAGATGGAGAGAACAAATCCTGCTGCTTCTCCCAGATAGCTTGCCTGTCTGAACCTCTTCTATGAAGCACCCTGTAGCTGCTCCAGTCTAGTCAATAATTTTGGGTAGGGGCACCCATGAGGACAAAGCATGAACCAGTCCATGCCATTAAATAATTCTACCTTTGGGTTCAATCATTCTAGTCTCTTTTTATTCATTTTCCCCCACCTATGTTGTTTTAGTTTTCCCAAAGCTCTTTGACTGAGAGTTACAGTTTTTTCTTATTTTTAAAAATGTATTAGAACATGTTTGCACTATGTGAAGTTTACATTGATCTTAGGAAATAGGTACATGTACACAATACATCTTGATTCATTTTATTCCCCTTCCACTCCCCACCCACCTCCCTCTGACTCTAAGTCCCCTTTCCCCATTTTCATTATTATTGTTATTTTTACTTTGTATTTACAGCATATAATGTTTACATTCCTTGTGGGTATTAGGGACATGTACATGACACATTTTAAATACTGGTCTCCTGGACCACTTCCCATTTGCAAAAGATCTACCTTCCTATTTCCTGCTACCAGTCTTTTATTTTGCTCTTTATTTGTGCCTTGCTTTGTTCAAATGAGAGATACCATATGGTTTGTGAGCTTGTGTGCCTGATTTATTTCACTTAACATTATATTTTCAAGGTATATCCATTTTTCTAAAAAAATGTCTTGAATTTACCCTTCTTTATAGCTGAGTGGTATACCATTATGTATCTTTTAAAACAATATATGGACATTTAGTGTATGGATACATTTATTTGTTTTGGGAATTGGAAAAGCCATTTCAGAACTAGATGATAGTTAAGACTTCTCAATGTCTAATTTTTAAAAATTACAAAAAAATTCTAATATACACAAAAGAAAGATTAATATAAACCTACTTCTATTATCTAACTGCCATGATCTCAGCATTTGGTGCTTCTTTCTTCTTGATTATTTTTCTGGAGTATTTTCCTGCAACCTCCAGACTTCAGTGCTCTAAAACATTTAAAGCTACTTCATTTAATATTTGTACTATTTTCAACTTAGAAATTAGTGTAATTTAGAAATTGAATGAGGGTTTGTTCCCCTTTTATTCTCAATGGTAGTACCCAATCCAGTACCTTATGATAATATACTAGATTTATTTTTAAGCCTTATTTTAGTGAAATTAATATATCCTTTAAACATTTTTAAGCCTTTCCTCTGTTGCTTAACTGTAGTGATCTTTGTACTCAGAGTTGTTAGTAGTATAAATCATGGCATATATAATACTCTTCTATCAATTTGTGAATTGCTTACCAAAATGGTAAAAATGCTTGAATTAATGAATTCAATACTTGAATTAATAAATTGTAAAAATACAATAATTATACATGGCTGAGTTAGAATCAGTCTCCTGACTCTTAGGCCAAGGCACTTCTTACTCTCTCACAATGCTTTCTGAAATATAAGAAAAATTCAGAAATTTACTAGCTACCTTGAGGTCACAAAGGTGACAAGTTAAGATTAGAACAATAAATGATAATAAGATAATGATAAAAATGATCAATAACACTTTTTATTATAACTCTGAGCCAGCCACTTTGACACCAGGGCTTTTCATTCTTTCTCTTTGATGTGATAAATGTTTATTGAATTCTCACTAAGTGCCTGAAACTCTTTGGTGCTGTGGTGTAGCAATAAGCAAACCCCCACATTCCTGCAGTCATGCACAGCATCTTATATCATGTTTTATATAAATCATCCATTCTTTGAATTTACACAACAACTTTATGGATAGCTACTCTTGGTGTCCTTATTTTGTGGCTGGGGAGATGGAGTCACAGAGTTGAAAGTTTTTAAACACAAAGACACATGGGTAGGATGTGACATCCAAAACCTGAACCCAGATGGTCTCATCTCAGAGATGACATCATAAGCATGATGCTATCCTGTTCCCGCATTAAACTCCAAACCCTGTATTTGTAACCATGTTGTACATGTAACCATGGTGTACCCCGGTTCTCTATTTCTTATTGAAGTCATTAGTGTCATTATTAAAGTGAAATAGATGACAAAGCAGATTATTTAGCCATAGGTTTCAGCCAATTTCCAGAAGAAATTGGGATGGAGGCTGGGGGATCAGTTTGCTCTCCACGCAGCCACTGGTGTGTTCACTAACATCTTCAGTGTGATAGTTGTTTTTCAGATTACAACACAGAATGCTGGCATGTGCCAAAGGTGAGCTGCTTTGTTCCTTGAAATTGTTCTTTGAGCTGCCCACCAACATGCCTTAAGACAGCCAATACAAAATTGGAATTGGAGAAAAGAAAGATTTTTTTTTTGTTAAATATCACAAACACATTCAAGCCCTCTAATTTTTATTTTTGAAGAAATACTTTCCTCCAAAAGGAAAAAACAGGAAATGGAACGTTTGAATACTAAGTGACCAAAAGTTTACTAGAATGTCAGTTATTCTGCTATCACCTACACAACTGAGTTAAAGCAGGCAGAAATGGGCAACATGGAAATTAAAAGATTGCTTTAATACCTAAAGGGTTCTCTTCAAATGTTCTATGGAAAATATACCAACTAATCACATACTTGCAATCAAAAGGTAAAACAGAGACATTCAGAATCTAAAATTAGGTTTCTTTTTCTTTGTAAAGCATCATACAGAGTAAGCATAGTCTCTCTCCTTAATGTGAGCTATTACATATGAGTGTTAAGGATATTATAAAATTATGTTTCAAAAACACTAAATTGCATAGTCTAGTTGAGGAATTAATGTGTAGAAAAAGCCACACATGGGTGACACTTCATTAAATGTGTTAGTCTTACTTACCAATCATGTTGGCAGTCTTGCTTGAGAATCAAGAAATACCACCTGAGTGACCCTCTTGTTAGCCTGAATCCTGAAAATAGTGCAGTTTACTGCTTACTGTGAAGCTCCGAGAGGATCTAAAAGTCTTGTTTAAATTTATGAGCGTAAAGAGAACGTTTAAAAGAACAGGGGAGGTTAATCATAATATTTGTCTCTAGCAGTTAAACTGAAAAGTTCATGCAGTGGATTTTAAATTGTTTGTGTTTTAGAATACTAAAGAGCAGTGACTTAGTAGCATGAGTCTTAAGTAAGATACGGGTTTAAATTATGTTGCTTTCATTTGAGTTTAATTTGAAGTAGATTAATCAAATTGAGGCATTTTACATAGGGATGTTTAACCCTGTAATGTCTAATGATCCATTTTTGGGACATCTGTAACAATGGAACATAATGAAATGTGTTCTCTTCAAATTCTTGTTCCTTGAATTTTTCTAGGTAACATATATGAACTTCATGCAAACTAAAAAAATTTCAATATGTGGCACAAATGGGTTAAAATTTTTCTGTCAAGGTTTCAGTGACTTCTATTCAAAATTCCCTTTTAAAAATTGTCCTTTTCCATAATTTTTTAAACTTTCAGTTTTTGGCTGATATATAATAATTTTAAATATCGAGAGGTACAGATGTTTCAACACATGTATAGATTGTGTCATTGTATGATCAAATCAGGCTAATTAGCATGTCTATCATATCAAACATTTATCATTGCTTTGTGGGGAAAATGTTCAAATTCTTGTAGCTATTTTGATATATATACTACCTTGTTAGATGCAGTCACCCTACTGTGAAGTTGAACATGGGAACTTATCCTTCCTAATTGCAGCTTTGTACCTGTTGACCAGCTTCTCGTTCTTTCCTCTCCACTCTGGTCTCCAGCCACCATTTGACTCCAGTTCTAGGAGTTCAGCCCTTTAGATTCCACACATGAGTAGGATCATTTGGTAGTTGTCCTCTCCCTATCACCCCAATTAATAAAATCCTGCCCTGTTTAACAACATGGATGAACTGTTAAGGGATATTTCCTCTCTTCATGTATACAGCCACACTTAATCATCTCATATATAGCACAGAAAAACAAACTCATTCCCCCCTTTACCTTACTAACCAATACTTTACCAAGTGGATTGTGCTGATTTCAACAGATTTATCGCTTCTCATTGAACCTTTAAGCCTCTTTTTTCTTTTACATTATGGATTCCCCTGTCCAATTCTCACTTTAGGGAGAAGCAGAACAATTGCTAAAATTAATTCAGCCTGACTCCTACTTCTTGATGCTTAGATAAATGATACTTGTCTTTGGTTTCAAGAAACAATGAGGCATCATGTCATCAAAAGAATTTATGATCAAATTCTTAAATAGATGGTGAATTCATTTGAATTTGTTTTGTGTGTAAAAGGCACATATTATTTTTAGAAAAATTTAGAAGGCCGTGAAGTATTATGATTTCAGCTTGCAAAAAGCTTGGTTTTTATCAGTTGTTCATTGCTTGGGCAGTAGCATCTGTGTGTGGCAATTCTGGCAGCCAGCTGGGATAAAGCCACATTTTGGAAATTATAATTTTTACCCATTTCCCTGTGATCAGGTACTTGATGTTAGAAGGGAGTTACACAACTCAGCTCTAAAACTTCTGCTTACTCCTTTTTTGCCTTATGTTTTCTACACTTGGTTTTGTGGCTACATCCTATTTTATATTCTTTTCTTTCTGATACCTTTATATTTAGGATTTGATATTTGAAATATATTATTAAAAGACTTGTCAATAAATTATAAAGCATGTAGACTCAAGGCTCACTCAATTGGAAGAAGAGAAAAGAAAACTTGAGTAAATAGATAGGTTTGTAGCTCTGGATTTCGGGGATTATATTCTAACTAACCAGTAAGGTAGACTCCCTTAGTTGTTTCTTCAGTATTGTAGTTGTATTCATCCAGCTGTATATCTTCCTTGGCCCTGTCTGACAAGTAACACCCATTTACCAAAAGCTACAGGTCCATGTGGCAACTGAGTGGACAGCCTTGGCCTCACTCAAACTCACCAGAGAGCGAACTGTTTACAGATAAAGCTCAAAAGAAAAAAACAGCAAAACAACACTGGTGAGACAGATAATGTTTGCTAACAAAGAAAGTTGATCTTTTGGTAGTCACTAAGCTTTCAGACCATTTTACCAAAAACAAGATTTGACTTTTAGCCTATCAGATTTATCAAAGGCACAATGACTGCAAGAAACTAGTAAGTAGTTCTGTTGGGGGAATGTCATGTTCTTTTATGAGACAGTATTAAATTCACTTCCACCATATTCACTCATGTCTTCACTTTGCCTATTCCCCAAGGCCATGGATGCATTTACACTGGACTAGAAATGTGGAGTAATCTAGTCCATTTTACAAACTGAAATTTGTTTGTAACATGAACTATTATCTTTTGTATTGCTTTTCAAGTGCTTTTGGAATCACTTTCTTTTATAATGGATTCATGGGAAAAGCTATAGAAGTGAATAGTTATTTTGCTCTGGATCTCTCTGTGTAATGATCAAGAAAAAGAAAAGAAATGGAGAAAATAAAACAGAAATAATGCATTTCTATTACAGCTAGCATATTGCTTGAGTACAGAACTGTTAGGCCTGCTCAGAGCATAGTCCCAGGGAGCTGAGGGCATGATTTGTATTGCAGAGAAGGGCACTTAATTTTGGTGTGTGATATGACTGCAGACAGTGTTCTTAATTTCTGCAAACATCTGGCACATGCACGCTGTTGTTAATTAGATGCTGGACCAGAAAGTGTTGATGGATGCAAATTCATGCCAGTGTGAAGGGACAGTAGTGCTATATTTGTGTGTGATTGAAAGGATGGCTGAGAATTTAGTACAGTACAACATGTCTGCTTACCCTTGAGTTGGGAAGTCCTGAGCTTTTGTTCCCTGTCAAGTCACACACCTCTTCGCGTTTGAAATCCTAACGCTTGAAGAATGTGAACATGATTCGTAAGAACTATTGCCACTTTGGTTTGGTGATAAATGGCGTGAAATTGTATCTGTACACATATTTTGTTTTGTTAGACTTTTTGTCTCTTTAGATTTAACAGACTATGCAGGAAATATTGATAAATTATCAGGAAGTTTGTGATGTTTGAAAATGAGCCAAAGATACATTGTAACTGCACAGTATGTTCTTTTTTTTTGAGAAATTATTTTCCCCTATGGAGAGCACACACAGCATCCAGAGTGGCCCTGAGTGCCATGGTTTGCTGCAGGGTGGACGCTTTTCAAATTCATTCTGCTGTCCTTTTGCATTGCTTTGCTTTTCATGGATCTCATCAAACTCTCAACCTCATGCCTTGCCAAGAGCTGCCCTTGAGAATTGTTTTGTTCCCACTTCTCGAATTATGTTGCGGTCTCTGCTTTGTTAATGGCCCTCTGTGGCTCAGGGCTGGCTTACAGAAGAGGGTAAGAAAAATTCAGAACTGGGCTGGGAATTTAGCTCAGTGGCACTGCACTTGTGCAAGCACAAGGTCCTGGGTTTGATCCCTGGTACCGGGAAAAAGAAAAAAATCAGAACTGAATATGTATAATAAGAAGAAAATTATAAAAGTTTCCCAATTTTGTGCCACTATGTCAAGAAAGTTATATTGTTTATAATAATCATTGCTAGCATTGATTAAGGTTTACTCGGTCCCAGACAGCAACCCACGTGTTTCCTATGAATTATCTCATTTAATTTCTACAGCCACCTAATGAAATTATTACCCTTATTCTGCAGTTGTGAAAATTGAAGCTCACTCACATGAACTAACATGCTCATAAAGGTAGGCAAGAGCTAAGGTTTGAATTGAAGTTCATCCTCCTAACTACTTTTCTATTTTATCAATTCATAGTACGTAGACATTAATATCTGAGTTTTCTGAGTCACAGGCCTCACATAGCAATTGTTCAGTTAGAAGAACAGACCATAAGGAGGGTAGCTGTTTTCACTGGTTGTATGAAGTCACCTCCATGGCTTGATTTCCCCTTTGGTTGTCAGGTGACATATTATGATCCTGGATTTTTTTAGGAATGACAGTACACTGAAGTTTAATCAGCCACTAGCTAGCAGATTGGTTTTCCTCAACTGTAGTTTCCTAAGTGCAATAGTTGAAGTCATTTGGATCTTCATATAAGTTTTAGTTTTCTGTTGAAAATCTTAAGCTTTTTCAGTGTATTCTTTATTTTAAGGGATATGACAACTATATGGCCCCTGGTAAAAATGGAATAATCTGTGTTTTACCAGGGTAAAGACATGAAATACCAGTGGTTTGTAACAACAAAGATTTCTTTCTAGCTTTTGCCATTTTTGGTTGTTAGAGAGCCAAGCCAAAGGCAAGGGATTATGGAAAGTTTAATTGCTTGTATCTGTATACAAAGTACCTTTTGTTTCTTTATACATAACAGACTATGCAGGAAATATTGATAAAGCATCAGGAAGTTTGCAATATTTGAAAATGAGCCAGAGATAAATTGTAACTGCATAGTATGTTTTCTCTTTTTTTGTTTTTTTAGAAATTATTTTATCTTATAGTGAACATACACACACAGCATCAAGAGTGGAAAGAATAGCCACATGGCCCCAGATAATCACAAGGGGACTGTGTTAGTTTCCTAGGATTGTCATAACTAATGACCACAAACTAGGTAGTTTAAAGCAACAGAAATTTCTTTTCTCACAGATCTGAACTACAAGGTTTGGATCCTTCTGGAAATCTGGGTAAGAATCTATTCCATATCTTTCTCCTAGTTTCTGGTGGTTGCTGCCAACTCATGGCATTTCTTAGCTCATAGAAAAGCATCATTCCAGGCTTTGCTTTGGTCTTTACATGGGGTTCTCCTCTATGTGTACCTGTGTCCACGTTTCCTTCCTACAGGGAGGGGGCACATGGGACTAATATCCACCCTAATCCTCATTTTAGCTCGATTACACCCACAAAGACTCTTTTGCCAAATAAGATCACATTAACAAAGAGTGAGGGCTTGGTCACATCTGTTTACAAAACACAATTCAACTCACACAGAGGCCATGAAGTACAACTAAATCATGAGATGAAAAGGTAGAGACAGGGAGATAGATAGCGAACAGGACCAAAAATCACTGCAATTCCCTTTGAAATTGGAAACTGAGGCACTTTTTGGAGTCTACTAAGAGTTTAGGAAAGATTAGCTCAAAGAAAAGAGACAGATTATGGATATAAACTTTCTAGGAATGTTTGTGTAATACAGGCACACTAGAAGAGCCCCCAAAATATTTACACTCTCAGTGATTGGAGGCCTGTACTTATTCCTGCCACTTCCTGGACATAGGAACTGAAAGGTAAATAAACCTCTTTTACCTAACTGGATTATTTTGTATAGGATACAAATATCTTCTTTGTGGTAATTATAACAGGATAACATAAAGATGTGTAGGATAAAATACTTTGATATCAGGACTATTTTAAGACAGATGATATAATACGAAGATATCGTTTGATTATCCTTATTCTATATAAGTTGATGATAAGTGATAAGGGTTAATTAAAAAGTTGATAAGCTATATCTTTGGTTAATTATTACTCAGGTGTCTTTTGAAATAATATTGCTTTGCTTTAAAATTCTGTTCAAGGATAAACTATTTTTGGATAAATGAGCTGTAGAAATGCCTGGTTATAGATGTCTCTGAGGTGCAGAAGTGGGCCTCATCTGAAGCTGTCTTAAAGTTATCTGTGGTGAGCTTTGGGTCATGAATTTAGTGTAAAGTTAGGCTTTGAATCCATAAATCAAAGTGATGGCAACATCACAAGAAGACGGTGTACCTAGTGATTCTGTGGGTGGTTGGGACACTAGGAGTTCGGTTAGTGTTTGCCAAGTGACAAATTAGTCATTAAGATGGTGGCATCTGCAAACAATTTTTATCTAGGGCCCTCTCGGTTCACAGGAAGAGTCTTCTCGTAGTTAGAGCTCCTGGGTGGCCTGTTATAACTTGGCTGTGTTCCTCCCCACTGCCTGTCTCCCAGAGAATGGGAGAGTGGGTTTTATTGTTGGTGGGAGCTTGAATGCATCAGAATCTCAAATGCCTCCAAGAAGAGAAAACATGTTTAAGCAGTTGACAGAGTAGAGCATGGAGATTCTTTCCCGTGGGAACTATGTGACCAAATGTGGTACTGTGATGCCATGTGTAAGGCTTATTTTACATTAACTCTGTGTGTCAAATGCTGTGATACTGTACCCCATTTTTTTTTTATCAGTAAACAACTTTAAAAAGAATATAAACAGGAACTTACCATTTTAGTAGTCTTGGTGATAGTTCTATGCCAGTAATGGCGAATCATTTAGAGCTTTCAGTGATACAAAGAGCCCAATGCAGTATGTGCCATAGGTTTGCCTCCTCTGTTCTATGCCACTGTTTCCAGGAAAAACAAGTTCCCTGGTCAATGTAATGATTAAATATCTAATGTTATAGTGTATTTGAGTTGCTTTTGGAGTACTCATGAGTTTGTTTAAAAATTTTTACAATTTTTTTCTGTATTATGGGAGTATCTAATATATAAATGGGTGAAGTGAATAATTTAATAAGCATGTGTATGTGCAATACTCCCATTAGAAATCTTCCCAGGTCCATTTTCCTCTCCTTTCTTCTTTTTAATCACTTTGCCTTCTATAACCTTTATTGTTAAACTTGGTGTTTATTTTTTATGCCACTTAAAAAAATCTTTCCATATAAGTGTACAACTATAAAAATATACAATAATTTTACAGTTTAAAAATCATAGTTTCCTGTATATATTTTCCATAGCTTTGTCTTTGTTTTTTCACAGCTTTTTCTTATCAAACAGTAAATTTTAAATATATGTATATGTTACTGCTTTATTCATTATCATTGCTTTATAGTATTTTACTGCTTGAAAAGATGATGATTTATTTATTCATTCTATTGATGGGAATTTAAGTGTCAAGTTTTCACTGATCATATATATAATACTTACTATATATATAAAATGACTTGGTTATTGACATTTATGGTTGCTTCTTCAATTATTTTCAATAACCATTTTAGTTACAGAACCATTGTTTCAGAAAGATCAAAGAAAAACAGAGGCAGTGTAGCAATAAACACTAAGTTTGTTCATGTGAATCCAATTGCAGCTTGATCATTGTGTACCCAAGCTTATCATCTGAACTAAGGATTACTGTCTAGATGGAAAGTAGCTGGTCAGTCATAATAAACCCACAGCTCTGACTGTATTCCATTGTCCAATACTGTTTAGCTCCAGTGAGTTCATTAAAAGTGCCAATAGTAGCTAGCTACAGGAAAAATGTTTTCACACTAACGTCTCCAGGACCACTCAGCAGGTGTACTGCTAAAAGGATTACTTATTGTAAGAATAGGTCACTCAATCACATCTTGTCACATTTAGCCTTTTCAGCCTTGAATTCTGAATCAGAGGTTTTGTTAGTAGCTATTCCTAATTTCCAGAAAGTTTTAGAGATGATTACTTTATGAGTATTGAGGTAGTTATAATTATGGGCCTAATTACCAGGATATGAAGCAACTATGATCCCTTTCCACAAATATCTTCTACATCAGTTAGCATTGATGTTTCAAATGTTCTCAACCAGAAGAAACATCCTTTGTACTGTCTGACTCAATACAATGGTTACTAAATTTAGGATGACATAAAGTGTTGCAAATGAGTTGAAGTTACATAGATGACAGAGTCTGTAACTTCATAGAATGGAAGATGAAAGAAATCCAAGACAACAAAATAAATGGAGCTAGAATAAATGGAAAAAAATTAAAAATCAATGAAAAAGCTTTGGACTGGGTCAGCTATATTTGACAGGTTTCCATGTGAAAACTATGTGAGGATTTTAGATGATAATCTCAGTGTGAGTCAACACTTCAATAATCCTCTGAAACTAAGAATGCAAACTTAAGGCTACATTAATTGTTTGTGTGCAAGTATAACCTCACAAAAAGTAGTAATCCGCCTATTGAATTCAGGGACAATTCAATTTCTGGAGTTTGTAGTTTTAGAGTCTACATGATCATTAGAACATTGATAAACTAGGGATCCCATAACAGGCCAGAATATTGAAAGTTTTGGAAATAGTGGCACTGGAAAAGAAATTTTGTGAAAATTAATTTCCTTGTAATTACCCACAATCCTGATGTCACATGCTAACCAACTTAACTATTATTCAGTAGCTTTATTTGGGGAATACTACAAAAGCAGATTCAGAACCCATTCTAGGAATACCATATTTATTTAGCTTTATTTAGGGAATACTACAAAAACAGATTCAGTACCCATTCGAGGAATAACATATTTCTCTCATTCTGTCAGAGATAACGTTTTAAGAAAAGTCAGCTACCAAACTATCAAAATGACTACTGAAACAACTTTTGAATTTCTCTATCTATAAAAGTGGGGAAGATGGTGCTTTTCTTTCTGTATTTTTAGAGAATAAATGAGTTATAATGTTTGTGAAAGTGCTTTTCACAGTCACAACTACCTGGGAGATTGTAGAGAAGTTAATGGAATTTTGCTGTTTTAACACACACACACACACACACACACACACACAAAACCAAAATACTTGTCTAAGAGACACTGAAACTGTTCATAACATATAACAATGATTTTCAAACAATTCACAAAACTTTTTCTAGGTAATCTCTGAATAATTATTAATATTTACTTGAATTATTACTACCTCTGCTCTCTGAAGTGTGTATGTATAATTTTTAAATTTTTGAAGGTAATTTTTCTCTTAAGGGCTTAAACCATAAACTCTTTGTCAACTAGCATAACAAGTGACAATTTTTCTTTATTATTTATTTCTCTTTCAAAATTTGACACATTTTAGGAAAGAAAATATTACTGAGAACTCATGAGGGTCATTCATTTTGACTTTTTCTCAAATAAAGTGGAACATATTATTTTGGTAAAAATGTAAACTAATCGGTTCTATTTTCAGGAACTATATTATACCTTTTTAACTTTTCAAGAAATGAACAATCAATAACAATATGATCTTTAATTGTAATCTGGTAAAAACTAAAAAAATTATTTTTATTTTTTAAAATTTCTTTCTAAATTTCATGTTAAGCTGTCCTAAGGTCAAAAATTAAACCTTTTAATAAAAAATACATACTTTGTGAATCTAAAACTCATATAATCACAATATCCATGTAAAAATTCTAAAAACTTAAGAATCAACCATCCTCTTTCATGTACAGTAATGGTGCATTTCAATAACGGTAAGTAAATTATAAGAAGAAAACAAATAGACCTAAGTAAAATCCATAGACAAAGACCCTCCCAGTGCCTAGGCAGAAAACAAAGCAAGAAAACTTCAACTCTGTGGATGAAAAAGATGCAGATTCCTACAAGGTGTTAATGATGAGAAAGAGAATTCCAAAGAGAATGACCCAAACACTCGGCACTAATGAAATGCCTATTATGTATCAGGCATTTCTACATTCGTCATGGTTAATCTTTGTAGCAACCATTTGCTTGGGTGACCATACTCATTTATTGTACAAATAGGGAGGCCTTTTAACCACTGAAATGCTAAACCAAGTGTGATGTTGAGACAAAAAAGAAAACACATTAGAGCTATTTGTGAAAAAGCAGAACATAGAGTCACCACAAGGTTAATGAGGCCAAATGCCAAATTTTATGTTTATTTTATTGTATTTCTTTTAAAAAAGTCATTTCTAATACTACAGGAGCAGCAGATATACTTTAAAACCTGGTTCGGCTCTTGGTGAGAATTTATAGATCAGGAGAGAAAGAGATATAGGGAGTGTAGTAAAAATGGGCATAACAAGAAGCGTCAAGATTTATATGTTTTTAATTTTTTAAACAATATTTAATTTTCATGCAATAAAATGCAGATATTAAGCATACAGTTGATATTTTGAAGATCCTTGTTTTATATATCAACAATTCATTTCTTTTTATTGAAGAATATTCCATTGTATGAATGTATCATAAAATTTGTATATCCATACACTTATAGATAAATTTTTTGATAAAACTTACTTGGTAATGATTCATTGCATTCTGTTTTCTAGTATCTTGTTGATGATTTTTGCATCTATATTTATTACAGAGATTGGCCTATAGTTTTCTTTTTTGGTTGGATCCTTGTCTGAGTTTGGAATCAGGGTTATAGTAGCTTCCAGGAATAACTTTGGGAGTATTCCTTCCCTTTTAGTTTTATAAAGACCTTGAGGAGTATTGGTATTAGATCTTACCTGAAGTTTTTATAGAAGTCAGGAGTGAATCCATCTGGACCTGGGCTTTTCTTAGGTAGTAGGTTTTTTTTATTACTGCTTCATTTTCATTGTCTATATTGGATTAGTCAAGGTTTTAAAAGCCTGGTTCAGTTTTGTTAAATCATATGTATCTAGGAATCTATCAATTTCTTCTGTATTCTCCAATTTATTGGCATACGGGTTTGTGAAGTAGTTAATGTAACTACCAAAATTGCCATTAATCTTTTGATTTCAGCAGTGTCCATTGTGATCTCACCTTTCTTCATATCTAATTGCATTGATTTGTCTTTTACCTTTATAAAATTACCTTCTATAATTTAAAATTATATAAATAACTTTAAGCCAGTCTCACATGGTTGCTTTGTATCTTCCTCTATCCAAATTTGTATCTCCTCTTTTCCATGGGAGTGTCCTACAAATATTTTTCTTAAGTTGTCATCTGTATTTTGACTATTTTGTGGTACATTTTTTAATGCAGAAGAGATGCAAAAGTAGCAAATGTTCCCATATGTCCTTTTTCTCAGCTTCCATTTAAATTAACATCTTTCATAGCTGTAGAAAAATTACCAAAGCTAAGAGATCCATATTAGCATATATTATTCACCAAAACTATAGATTTTTTTTTCTGAATTTCATGAATTTGTCCACTATCATTCATTTTCTTTTTCCAAGATCTACTGTAGAATTCCATTTTGTATTTAATTATTGTATCCTCCCAACGGTATCTTCTCCAATCTTTGACAACTCACTGTCTTTCTTAACAATTTGGAAGGGTACTAGTCACTTGTTTTGTAGCACGTTTCTCAGTTTGGGTTTTTCTAATATATTCTAGTGGACATTATTGGAAAGGATGCCACAGAGATGATGTGCCCTTCTCAGTGTCATATAGTGGGCATTCAGTGATAGTATCTCATGTTACTAGTGATGTTAAATTCAATCATTTGATTAAGATGGTGTCTGCCAGATTTTTCCACTCTAGAGTTATTATTTTTCCTGTTATAATTAATAAATAATTTGAGAAAGATATTTTGAGAGTTTTCCTAACAGCCTGTTTCTGCTTAAACTTGTATACAAAACTTGGAACCTATTAGTAGATTTTGCCTGTAGCAATTGTGGTTCCCAATGATTTTTTTAAACTTCTCTCATTCTTTGTACATATTTTAATTGAAATCTTTCTATAAAAGCTGTTCCCAATTTATTCAGTTATTTATAGAATCAACATAGACTCATGGAAATATATTTTGTTATTGCAGATATTTTAAAGCTCAGTGTTACAGCTTTGTTCTTTGGAAGCTCTTTCATAGTAGTTTTGGTGCACTTTTGACATGAAGTCTTAAAAAGTGGTTTCTTCTTGATATTTCTTTGCTGTCTGGCTCCATACCTTCTCCAGGCTTCTTTTGTATTTCTTTTCTGTCCTCACTCATCTCTGGAATCAATACTTCTATAAGGAGCCCTGGTTCCTTTTATTGGAAAATGATAATTAGAAATAAAGATCTGGTTGCTAGGTATGCTTATTACTTCTGAGTAATATATACATACACACCAACCCATGCTTTCACACACATATTTACCTCTGTATATGTACAGTGATACCTTGGTTCATGAACTTAATTTGTTCTACAATTTTGGAAAAGATGACTATGTTTGCATTTGTGTGGATAAACATTGGCCACAATTCTGTTTGTCACTTGGTGCAGAATTTACAAACAAAAACACAATTTTGCTAAACACTTCCGTTTGCGAAGCAAATTTTGTAAACAAAAACATTCATGAACCAAAGTACCACTGTATATGTAACAAAGCCAAGAATTAATCCTGATACCTCTGACTGCATCCAGGATGACTTGGTTTACTCTAGCCTTCCCCACTTTTTGTATGATGACTTTCTGCCATCCATAAACTTGGATCATTAGCTACAATGTATTTACACGTTTGTTCTACTATAGCATACATACAGTTTCCAAAATGCTAAACTATACCATTAAAGAAACAAATTTGCCAATTCTGTTGTGTATATTTTTATTTGTTTATCTATCTATTTTTTTAAATTTTGCTTTGTGGCACTCAGGCAAAACACTTTTCAAAGTTCCTTATCCGTTTTATTCCCAAATCTTTTCCATGTGATTACCTGGTTGATTTCTAATACAGTGGATTTGTTTGTCACAGTCTGGATTCCATTTTTCCCTGTAACCTGTTTCTGTTTTTATTTGCATGCACAGAAATAGTTATAGTATATGGCTGCCTGAGCTTTTCTGAGCTGCACAGAGCTATGTAGACTATTGGCCATCCCAACTTATCCCACTCACAGTGCCTCCTGCCACCACCTGGATGCCCTCCCAACCTGCGGACAGCCACACATCTCTTCTAATCTTATAATTTTGTTTTTCCTAGAGTGTCATATAAGTAATTGTACAATTTATCCTTTGTTGAATCTAACTTCTTTCATTTAACACAACTCGTTTAAGATTTGTCTTTATTATTCTATGAATCAGTAGCTTGTTCCTTTATATTGTTGAGTAATATTTCATTATACAGACATATCACAGTTTGGCTATTCAGTGGCTTCTGACTTCTTTCCAATTTTTGATATTGAATAAATTCACTCTTTTAGAAGTCACATGCAGACTTCCGTGCGAATAAATTTTCACTTATCATAGGTAAAAACCTAGATGTGAGATTGCTGCATCATGCGATAGGATTCTCCTTTTATCAGAAACAACCTGTTTCCAAAATGGCCTTATCATTTTGCATTTACATCAGCAGAGTTCCACACTCTTCATATCCTTGTCAGCACTTGACTTGCTACTGCTGTTTTTTTGTTTTGGGGCTTTTTGTTTGCCATGATGATGAAGATAGAATAAAAACTCTTTTGTCCATTTAAGAAATTGATTTGTTTTTCTACTGAGTTTGAGCATTTTTATATATTCTGAATATATATTCTTTGTCAAAATATGATTTGCATGTATTTCCTCTCAATCTATGGGCAGTCGTTACTTTCTTAATATGGTATTATTGTCATACAAAGTATTTTGTTTGCTTGTAATCATATTTATGCTCTATAATTTTATTTAATATGGATCTTGAATCATAATATTAAAGCCATATACTGTGCTTAGATTGCAGAATAATTCATGCATATTTTCCTTAAAGTACTTGCATACTTTTATTTTCAAATATATATCTTTTGTGTTTGATTTTATTCTAATGTATGTTAAAAAGAAACCTAATATCTTTCTCCAGATGACTGTACAGTTATCCCCACATTATTTGAGTATATCTTTGCCCCACCAGTTTGAGATGCTGCCTTTATTGTGTGCTGGATTTCCCTACATTGTAGGGTTTGGTTCAGGGCATCTTGTTTATTTCAGTGGTTTGTTTATTCACACCCCAGTATCCATGCTTCTTTAATTTTATATTATATTTAAATATCAGAACTATATTTATATTATAGCTCTTCTTTTGTTTTTTACTATTTTTCTAGTTTTACACAAATTATTTTTCCATTTGGATATAGTATCAACTAGTTTATTACTTAAAAAGTTTTTATTGTGATCACATTACATTAACAGAGTTTACTAGGGAAATGGAATCACTAGAAAATATATGCATGAATGTGCAAGAGGGTTTATTAGGCTTACTGGGTCAGAGGCAGGAGAGTCTGCAGTGGCCGTCTGTGGAATCAGAGGTTAAAGAATTCACAATGGTGGCCCATGTGCTGGGGAGCTGGAGAAGCCAACAGCTGCTCACCCGAAGAAGATGAATACCACACAACAAAAGGGATTAAAGACATAGCACCAGTCCAAGGTCAAAGGCCTAGAAACTCACTGGGGAGTCACAGGTGTTAGTCTGCATTGGAAGGCTGAAGAAACTGAAGACCTGGAAACCAATGTCCAAAGGTGATAACAGCAAAGGGTACAACTGCTGAAGACTGGGACTCTTCAACATGGGCATATGTCTTTCTTTTTTCCCTTGTTTATTCTGTCAAGACATAAGCCTATTGGTTAGTGACATCCACCACTGATGTGGGTCTTCCTTATTTGCTGAGCTCCATGTCAATCATTCACAGACACACTCAAAATTATACTTTACTAATCTGCTAGATGTTTCTTTTTCCATTTGACATATCACAATTAAAGGTTGTAATCTACCTCTTGCATACTTGACAACCAGACACATCTCCTTAAACTATGCTTAATCTCCAAATACAATAGTGAGTTCATTCATAATTACTCTTAACATGATACAACTATCCTACTTACAAATGGAACACACTAATTCCCTCAGAATAGAAAGCAAAGTTTTTCTTTGGATGCTGCTTTCTCTTCTGATATTTCTCTTCTGATAATGTAGATTTAACAATATTTAAGTACCAATATTAAGCCAACTAGTGTTATCTTACAAAGAAAGACAACGAAAATACAGTAAAACCTTGGTTTACAGATGTAACTCATTCCAGAAACATGCTTGTAATCCAAAGTACTTGTATATCAAAGCAAATTTCCCCATAAGAAATAATGGAATTATTGGAATAATTCATTCCACAAGTGAAAGATACTCATATAAAATGAT
>NW_004624736.1:1758225-1792493 GCF_000247695.1 Heterocephalus glaber
TGGAAACTTGGATGAGTCATTTCACAACCCCAAAATAAAAATATTCATATTAAGTTATTACAAAACTATAATACAAAATAATAAAGAAAATACAAACTATAAAGAAAAATGAACAAATTAACCTGCACTTACCTTTGGAAACCTTCATGGCTGGTGTGAGGGAGACAAGAGAGAGGAGGGCTATTGTGTAGGACGACTTTCACCATCACTAAGGAAATCGCTGCTATCTACTGGCTCAATAGAATCTTTTTCTTTTTGTGCAACTTTAATGAGGAACTTATCCAATGACACTTGCTTTTGTCTCCTTTTGAAGATTTCACAGGAATGTGACATTGCATTGTCATTAAATAGATTTTTTGCTCACACTGCTACAGCCTTATTTGGTTGCTCTTAGAATCTTTGGACAAAGTATTAAAGGGAAAAAAAGAGCTCAGAGATTCAAATTCACAGCTACAGGTATGCATGGACAATCTAAAGGTTTCTAAATGTGTTCTAAAATAGAATTTTTTCTTTTTTAGCTATAGGGCTAAAGGTGTCAAAAACCAAATACAAGTTCTCATTGTGAAATTGGCTGAATTACAGTACAAGTCTAATACTCATCCTCAGAGGGTATCTGTAGTTAGAAAGAGGGTTCTGTTGCACTGATTCCCACATTTTACACCTAATCTCATTTAGGTGAGATTTTTGTCCTCCTCCTCTCCTAACAAGGTCTCCTCCATAACCTGTTGCTATTGGTAGATGATCATCCACAATCCTGAGGAAGGGGTAGGGGAAAGAACCATTGGCTCAGTTGTGATCAAGTGATGTTCAGGATCATGTACTATTCATATTGCAAGACATCACTCATTTATCAAGTTAAAATTTATTAGAAAAGTTTACTCGTCTTGTGGAACAATTGCAAAACGAGTTACAATGCAAGGTTTTATAGTATCTGCTTAATGTATGTATATATATGTGAAAGCATATTCACAAAAAAGGGAGGAAATACCCATGACAATAATAGCTCTTGTTTCTGTACCTGGTCACATGATCATTGCTGGTATTTATAACCTACCTTCTTCTACTACCCATTCTGTATTCCTTGGCCTTCGAAAAGTACCTCAGCGGGTCTTGGTTCTTTACCTACCAGGATGATCCATAACTTCATTCCTGAAAGTTCTGGGGCATTGGTCACTTGCCTGGATTGGGATGTTTTAGTTTCGCATTGACCTTAATAACAGTGCATGGTAATAATATGAGCTGCCCTAAGAGAGCTCATGCACTCCAAGCATATTCTTCCTTACCTCTATTGTCAAGGAGTAGGTTTTACCTGGCAAATCTACTCTAGCATTCTCATTTCCCTGACCTTTAAATACCCTCATCAATAATAAATGAAGAAATATCAGACATCTCCAGCTCATTCACAGAATTCCATCTTTTGATCCATATTTCAGCCAATCAACCAAAAATACTATTAGCACCTTTTAAAATCCATGAGTTATGATATTAAATCCAGAATTTCTGCCTAATGGGCCCATATCAAAACATTCAGCCTAATCCAGATTTATGTTCCTTCCATCATTATCCCGTACCCTTAAAACCCATTCGCATGCTTGTTCCCCAGACCTCTGCTTGTAAAAATTAGAAAACTTTAGAAATTCTCTGGGACTGTAGCAAATCTTTGGGTGATGCTGTGTTCCTCATCCTTAGGAGCCTTCTGAGATTCAGCCTGGTTATAGGCCCAGAGGCAGAAGTGGGTGGCGAGCATGGGTCCTGAGGAATACGAATGTTGTCTTGGTTGCCAATTGGATCAGGGAAGTTTATTACTGTCTCCATAGGCAAACCAGGCTGAGTTTCTTTAAGCAGAGGTGGAGAGCCCAACACCACAGGAGCTTGAGGGAGGGATGCTTCTCCCACTGAGGGTGGGAAAGTCTCTTCTTTGGCAAAATAATCTCATCAGAATTTTAGAGTTCAGTGTCCCCAGCTTCTTCATGTTTGTCTTTAACATATTCATCCCAATTTATGGGATCTCCTTGTTTTCTGATCAGTGCCCTTGAGGATGAGCTTAAACTTGTACTGTAATTCAGCCAATTTGGATATGAGTATTTGTGTTTCATTTCTGACAACTTCAGCCCCATAGCTAAAAGAAGAACATTATCCTTCAGGACAAACTTAGAAGCCTTTAGCTGTTTATGCATTCCTGGAGCTGTGAATTTGAATCTTTGATCTCATTCTTTTTTTTTTTTTTTTTGGTACCTGGGATTGAACGCGGGACCTCAAGCTTGCCAGCCAGGCACTGTGTCACTGAGCTACATCCCCAGCCCTGATCTCATTCTTTTCCTTTAATACTTGGTGCAAAGATGCTATGAGCAACCAAGCAGGATCATTCTATTTCTTACTTTTCCAAAAATGTTAAAAACATACTATATACATCTAATTTTTCCTTGCATCTCACAAGTGGTGAATTAGATGAAATGGATCTATTTTGCATACTATTTTAGAGTTCACACCATGGACTTTCTACATTATCACAAAGAGAGACTATGACAACTTTAGGTCAGAAATTACTAAACCTGATAGGGAAATTCATTCTTGCAATTCTATTTCTCTAAAACCACTCCAGGTGACACAATCTGTATTGGTGTCCTCTACAGGAACAGATCAGTAGAAAATACAGTATGTGTTTTTTTTGTTTTGTTTTGTTTTTGGTACCAGGGATCGAACTTGGGTCCTTGCACTTGTGCAGCAGGCAGTGAAACCACTGAGTTAAATCCCCAGCCCCCAGTATGTGTATTTTGCACACGGATTTATTACAGTTACAGGATCAGAGGTAGGAGAGTCCTCAATGGCCATCTGTGTGCTGCAGAGATGGGGGATTCAGCAGCTGCTGGACCCAAGAGGATGAAAGCCACAGAACAAAAAGAATGATACACCAGTCCAGGGTTAAAGGCCTGGAAGCTCACTGGAGAGTTGCGGTGAGTCTGCAATGGAAGGCTGAAGAAACCAGAGATCTGGAGACCAGTGTTCAAGGACAATGACAGCAAAAGATGCATCTGCTCAAGATGACTGGAGCTCTTCAGGTATAATTCCTTCTTCCCCTTTCTCATTCCATAAGGCTATAAGCCTATTGGTTAGTGCCAGCTACAACTGAAGTGGCTCTTCCCACTCTGGTTTGCTGGCCTCCATGTCAATCACCCACAGACACACCCAGAATTGTACCTTACTCATCTGGTGGGTGTTTCTTCATCCAGTTAAATTTCTTACTTTAATCATCAATATTACAACTGTTTGTCATAATTAATAAATTAACTTTGAGAGAGCTTATATCAACTATGAAAGATCTTATATCTTGATATTAAAATCAATTACAAGGGGTTTTTCTTTATGCAGTCTGTCTTATAAAAGTGCTTTTATAATTTTTTCATTAAGGTTTTAAAGTTGTCTAAGTACATTTCTGAGTATTTATTGTTGCTGTTGTGAATCAAATGTTCTCGTCCACGTTAATCTTCTAACTTTTTATTCTATAAAGAATATTTATTTTGGCTACCAGTATATATTTACTATATTGGATAATTCTTTTATCATTTTAGTTATTTTATTATTGACTCTTTAGGGATTTTTAGGTATTCACTATCATAATAGCTATAAATAGAAATTGTTTTATATCTTCCTTCCTCATGTGTAATTGAATTTAGCACCTCAGCACAATGTGAAATAGTACTGGAGTAGGCAATACTTGTCATCTTTGCCTTCTTATTGGCCTTAGTAGACATGTCTGATTTTTCCATTTGAAGTAAGATACTAACTCTTAGTGTGGGAGGCATTCATCTATTCTTCTTTTTCAAGGGTTTTTATTAGGAATGGGTACTGAATTTTGTCAAAGCTTTTTCATATACAAATAAATGTTTTATTTCAGATATTATTTTTATCTGTTTTAGAATTTCCCTAAACTTCTTTAGAAGTTTTTATGTTTCTCCTACATCTCTTTATGTATTTTGTCATTGATGGTACGGTCGGTTCTTCTTTTTTTTTTCTTGTATACAAATTCTAAAATGTGCCTCGTAGCTGGGTCTGTTTCTGTTCATTTTTTTCTGTATTCTAAGTCGTGCTTTGATATTTCTGTATTAATATGCTGGACATTATAGATACATGCTGAGGAAACTTTGGATTCCGTCCTTTCCCTCTGGAAAGTGCTGTGTCTAAATTGCTTACCTTGATCTTCTAGAGGCTCGGTTTCAGGATTTGTTGGAGTGATCCCTGTAGTCCATGGGACATTTTGTAGTCATGGAATGTGATTTTTACTCTTCAAGTAGGTAGAGATTTAAGAGAATGGCTGAGGCATCTGGGCAGCTCTGAAGTTTCTGTTCATGCCTTTCAGCCTTCCATCTGTTTCGTCTGGGCTAGTTGTAGTCTTGTTGTGAAAATGTGCATTTAGGACTCATCCAAAGATTTTGAGAGAAACTTTTATGCAGATTTTCAGGCTCCCCACTCTGTGCCTCCCTTCTTTTCGGGGAATTTGATTCATAGGGTTCCTCCCATCCCCATCCACACTCTGACATCTGGGTCCTCAGTCCGTTAAGATTGCCATTTTCTGCATGAGTTCTAGTCCTTCCCCTGAGAAGATGAATGTTGCTCTGAGGAACACATGATAAACACAGGGATCTTAGTTTTGTTTCCTTCTTACAAGAGATGGATTCTTTCCAGTTTCTGTTTAGTTTTGGCCACTCTCCAATACTTTCAAACACATGAGAAAATATTTTCCTTAAAATTTTTTTATTGTTATTGGCAGGAAGTTTAGTCTGGTACAAATGACTCTGCCATCACTTGAATCCAGAAGGCCAGAACCAAGGCTAATCTCAGCAAAATTAATTCCAAACTATATATTCTTTCCATTTACTACGCTATTATACCTACTCATTATAGTTGTTAGATATGAGAAAGCAATTTTATTTCTTGTTATTTTGCAAAGCTCAATTACTGGGAAATACCTTGTGGATTTCTTGGAGTGTGTGAAAAAGTTATGAGTTTGACTATTTTGAATGAACTGAGTGGCAGTAGGTGGAGCACCCACTTTGAATATTTCTTTGTAGGCTGATCAGCCTCAGGGACTTTTCTGACCTCTGAGAGCCTGTCTGCTGCTTCTACTCTGTCCATATGTAGAGTTGTATGCAAAAGAGCATAATCTTTTCTCATTTCTAAAAAGGGCTAAAGATATTTATTTTTGAACCCAGAACTATTTCCAAAATGTTGGACTCTAATAGATTCTACTTGATATTAGACTTCACCTAGCCATCCTTATGCTCACATGATAAGTTTAAACATTTGAAAGATAGGCGATAAACCTATAGGGAAGGATTCATTTTATAAAAAATTACTGTCTTATGTTTCAAATAACCCAGCTTATTGGTCTCAGAGGCAAAACATCAGATTTATTCATGATTCTTTCTCATACTATTTCAAATGCAAAATGGGGAACTTAATTTTAGCAATTGTCTTCAGAGTTATTTCGTATCAGTGGTGAAGAGATACTCTCATCTATAGCATCATTAAGTTATAATGTGCTTGGTATGGGTCATGCAACAGGAAGGTTACAAAGGCATATTTTATTTCGAGAATACTCAGTATATGAGAATTTAACTACTAGTTATTAGTTTAAGGGTGCTACTCACTTATGAAGCATTATCTCCTTAGTGTTGGTTTTGTATAACTTGTCTTCTAATACGTTGAAATAAAATGTAATCTAAAAGAATTGGCTTTGTCAAACTTCTACCAGGGTTTTAGAGAAGGGTTTAGATTCACTAAAATGAGTAAGAATCAGCGTGTGCTAAATAGCAAATCTTTTCAAGGAGGAGAGCTGACCCCAGGTCCCACATGAATGATGACCATGTCTCACATCTGCAAACTTATTAACATACTTTCATATCATTAAAATTGGTTATAGTTGATTCTATCCATAGTTTTTAGTTGCCCAAATTCTCATTCCTAGTAGCTGAAATTTAAGTGTTATATTTTATAATGTGGGGTCAAACTTTATCATGTTATGACCAGTAATTAATATTTTATTGAATGATGTTTTAAGGACCTCAGTATTGGTGTGTATGTGTAGAATAAACTAATAAAAGTATAAATAGATGGAAAGAAAAAAGAGTAAATAACAACATAGTAACGAGAGTATTAGCTGGTAAAGCCTTGAAACAGTGTCATTCATTTAGAAATATAAAGGAAATAATATTTAAGAAGTATTCAAAGAAGTAAAATTAACATCTATGTTAGGGATTTAGCTCAGTGGTGCTGGCGCTTGCCTTGCAAGTATAAGATCCTGAGTTCGATTACCAGTACAAAAAAAAAAAAATTAACATCTAATCAGATTTGGTATCTGCATGAAAATTGCTGTGGTAGAATGGTGCAGAAGAAGGCAATTTGGGGAGAAAAATGGCTGCTGAATAAGAAATAGGAGAGCTAAGAGAAAATAAAATTTGAGATAAAGAATAATAGTTTAGGGATTTGGCTAGGGATAGAAATGCCTATTTGAGATTCATTCTCATAGAGGTGATAGATGAAATGTTGAGAATGGGTAAGACAGAATTAGCCATCATCTGTAATAGGGCAGATGATGTTATGGTAATTCTGGGTCACAAATTTATAGAAACATTTTGTCTTAAAACGTTTTAATATGACTGATGTCCTGGAGTGCATTTCTGTATTAGAAATCGGCCTCTTTTCCCTAGCAATTTGCAACTCATGTATATTAACCATAGTATAATCTTTCAAATTTAAAAAGAAAAAAACCTAATCCCTTGGGTTTTCTCTACTACTTGCTTATTGCCGTGCAGTGGAAATATTTGAGCCAAATGCTAAGCAGGATTAATATGAGAGCTTTGGTTAATTCAGAATCTCTTGTGAATTTTTCAATTGTCATTTTAAAAAATTCTTTGTTACTGATTGTCATATTTATTTGCAACAAGAACTTCTTACTTTTCAATATACCAACTCTGTTGTCATTTACACTTTATGACTAGAAGAAAACAAAGTTTTTTACTGCTTTATTTTAGTTAAGAGGGCTTTTTCCTCATTGTGCATGTTTATTGCTATGTTTCATCATCATCTCCTGCATTTCCTGGTGGAAATCTGGAACTTCACAGCACCTTTATCCTTCAGACGTGTTACATTATCCTCTGGTAATATAATGCATCTGGGTATATTTACCTATTAAGTGAATTTGTTTTCGACATTTAAAAAAAGGGAGATCTCACATACTTGAATCCGGATTTCTGCCTGCTCTTGAAAAATTGGAAAATCTGGTGACATTGGTATTAGGCAGTTACTGCTTAGCACAAAAATATTCATTATCTCAGTTTCTGTGGGTCAGGAATTCAGGTGCAGTTTAACCAGGTCCTCTAGCACTAGGTTTCCAAAAGCGGCGCTCATGACCTCTGCTGGGCTGCAGGTGAAGTCATTTCAAGACTCTCCTGGGAGATGGATCCTCCCAGCTCTCTCTCTTGGTAGTTGAAAGTTTCAGTGAATATGGACAGAGGCTTCCTTCACTTCCTTCTCACCCGGGCTTCTCCATGGGGCAGCTCCTTGCCTTGCAACTTCCTTCATCAGAACAAAACTGAGAAAAGCCTAAGAGAAGACTCCAGGACAGACGCCACAGTGTTGTGAGCTCATCACTACACTTTTGCTGTGCTCTTTCATTGGAAGCAAAATTGTCTAGCTGCCCTAACAGATTTATGTTTTCTGCTGGGATTCTATATGCAACCAAGTTTGTCTCTTGTGATTTTGTCTCTGTTTGATGTCATTGTCACTGTCTTTTCTCTAAAAATATTCGACCCATAGTGATGTGGAACCAATATATTAGACATGAATATAATACAATACAATACAGACATAATGCTATATAATGCAATACAATACAGATATAATACCAGCCAGTTTATCATACCCCATTTGGGGTTTTGGAACTTCTCTGAGAGTTTTCTAAATTTTTAATTAAATTTTATTAATATGGCTACTCAATTTTTTTAAAAAAATCTGTTTAAAAGTCTATGTTAATATTTAATTTACTTTGTTACTAGTCTTAGGATACAAATTAAATGGTATGTTAAAAGTATACTTAGTAAAAGAACTTCTCTTATTAGAAAATAGAATACTAAGGCCGGGGATTTAGCTCAGTGGTTAAGATGTCAAATATTATTTTGCATTTAGACTTTTATTATGACTCTACATTATACTCTATATCAACATGAAGTATATTTGTTAGTTACAAGGCAAAATTAACATGTGACTATCTTATCTAATCTAAACAATAATAAATTTTTTGTGGTTTTAAACACATATTTTTAAGAGTTCACAACTATTTTGTTTTGAATTTCTGTTATGTAATATTTGTTTTCACAAGAAACCTTATAAATGCATCTGAAATTTTGCCTAATCTAGAGTTATTTTTATTGTGGTACAATTAGCAAATATTTAGGATTATTTTTATTGTAAGCTTTTAAATAATCTATTAATATTTTATAAGATCACTATATCAAATTATCAAGCTGCTTTGAAGTTCTAACTTGTCCTTTTAGTTTTATAGGTGAAAATGGACATTTCCAGAGTTTAAGCAAATTGCCCAAGATCTCTGGTCATTTAAAGATACCCAGACTCATGCTCACTTCAGCAGCAAATATACTGAAGATACCCAGACTTTTTCTCTGGGTCCCAGGCTAGTCTTTTAGGAAAAAGAATCTTATGTAAGCTAGGGCAGTGGTGGGGGACCTTTTAAGAACTTTCAATGATCACAAACAGCCTGCTGCGGCACGTGTGCCATAGGTTCATCACCACTGAGCTAGGGCAATGCCTCTATTAGCTCCTGCCACACCAAGGCTATGGGAAACCTGGCCCAGAAAGATGGTGGCTCTCCTTTGCCTAGAACTTTTTTAGTCTCTGCCCCCGTCACCAGCTTGAATCCTTCTCAGGGCTACCCAGTATCCTTGTGTCTCATCCTACTGTTGCGTTTGCTCAGATCCCCACATTTTCTTCTAGGACAGACACTCGGGCCTCACAGGCTCCGTGCTGCAACTCTCTGAGGGGTATTGCTCACAAATGTGGCAGAGCAAACGGTGTCCCAGCAAGCATCAGGTGCAACGTGCACAGCTACCGAGTGCCGTCATCCTCAGGTTATTAGGGTGCATCAGTGTTGAGAGTCTACTTCCCCTCCCCAGCCCTCAGCATAGGACTTAGGGTTAGTCCTCCAGATCCCTAGCCTTGTCCCTTCTTCTCTGAGACTGAAGAGAAAAATATCAGAAAGGTATTTTGTGCTCCTTCTAATACTATACTGAAAATTGAATTGCTCGCTGGTAGGGAAATATTAGCAATAATAAGTGGTAACATTTCAATGATACTGTGATGGTCAGAAGCCTAGTAACTAGTAGATGGCTGGCTTTCAATTAATGATACTCATTATCCTTCATTTCGTGTAAATAATAGGATTCTGGAATTTAGTAATACCATTTATTTGTTAATCTATATAATTATTATAAGAATGCTTCTCACTAATTAAAGCAGGTCCCACAAGAACAAAACCTTTTTGTTAGCCTAATTGAGTTACGATGTGTTTTTGAAAGTAATTAAACTGCATAACCTTAATAAACGTCTGCACTTTAGTTTCACATGAATTCAGACTGCAGTTTCCGCTCTAACTAGCCAGGACAAGTGAACTGCTCCCCTGTGTGGGCCTACAGACCCTGGAGTCACCTGCATAAAGCTGCAACAGGCTGATGCATAAGGAGGCTGGTTTGGGTTGCTGTGTTAGGAATATGCAGCAGCTGCTACCAGGCTGTGATTTCTAGTGGATTGGATTTTATTGTCTTGCTAAATTTGGTCCCTTTCTTCCTCTCTCACTCACTTTTTTTAGTCTGCCAACTTACATCCCCCAAATCCTTCAAATTGAAACTCAGATTATGATGCTTCCAAGAAGTGATCTGTATTTATTTGGTACCGGGGATTGAACTCAGATCCTTGCGCTTGCAGGGCAAGCGACAGAACCACTGAGCTAAATCTCCAGCCTTTGATCTGTATTTATTTGTACAGAGGCCCATGAGTACTTATGTTTGAATTGTAGAATGCTCTGCACATAATAGATGCACAGAAATGTTCCTTTAATAGAATTTGGAAACCACAAACACAAGTTTTCACCTTGCTAGAAGGAGATGATATCCCAAAATTCTGGGGCTATACATATATTTCATTTCCTCAGGGGAAAGCATCCAGGAAGAGTCTAGAAGATGACTCTAGAATCTAGAAATTCTTGGAGATATTTGGAATGTAAGATATTTAAAGCATATAATATAATATATAATATAATATATAGTATATAATATAATATATAATATAATATATAGTATATAATATAATATATAATATAATATATAGTATATAATATAATATATAATATAATAAAGATATTTAAAGATATTTATATTGTTTTTTTATGGTTGTAGATTAGTTTGTTTACCCATGGTAATGGTCTTTAACCTCTCTCTTTACTCCTCTCCTCTTTACCTAATTTTATTCAGGTTTCTATCACTTAGAACTCCTTTACTTGAAGTGGCATCTTCTTGGCCCTTTGAGACTTTTGCTGTATCTCAAAGGATCAGCTCAGCTATATGATTTTGGTATGCTCTATACCCAGCTCTTCTTGATCAATTGAAATATCAAAGAATTATCAAATAATTGAAAGTATGTTATGCTGACTAGTGAATACTTGAAGGCAGATTAGATAGTACAAAAAAACCATATGATCAAATCATTTTTCTCCAGGTACTAATTTCAGAGGCAAAATTAATTAACATGAAATGAGAATGAACAATCAAGGAAGGTGATAATTAAATAGAATTAATATTGCTGTTCTGGGGGTGGCTGCTATTATTAGTGTTTGTATTTGCTGCAATTCTAACAAGTGTTAGCTAACGTTTTTCAATACAGTTGTCCTCCTGATCCACAGAGATGTTTCCCAAAACCCCCAGTTCAGATAGTACTGAACCCTACTTGACTGTGCTTTCTCTTATACATATAAACCTAAGCTAAATGTCATTTATTTATTGGACATAGTAAGAGATTGACAACAACAAATCATAAAATAGAACAATTATGACACTGCTCCATAAGAGTTATGTGAATGTGGTCTCTGTTTCTCTCTCAAAATATTTTACTGACTGTGGTTGACTGCAGGTAACTGAAACCATGGATAAGGCAACTGCTGTCCTGTCAGCCCCTCTTCTTGCCTTGTCTCATCTCACCTTCACAGCAGCTGTATTGTCTCCGTCATTCTTTTGTAGAAAAAGAAATGGGCTCAAAGGCCTCTAGTTACTTGCCTGCTAACACCAGCACTGAGTTTTGAATCACGTTGTCTGTCCTCTTGATTATTACATTTCACTGCCAGTCACTGTTCAAATGGGAGAATGGAAGGTGGCGAACTCTGCAGCACAGTGTTAGAAATGCAGTTCTTTCTGTGACACCATTGAAGATACCAGTTGAAATACAAAGGAGACCTCTAATGAAACACAAGGTAGAATAGAAATAACAAATGAGTTGAATGATGTTTTTTACATTTTGAAAGCAGCTTCATGTACATTACCATCAATATAAATTTATTATAAGCTATAGTGTTGTTACATGTATTGCTATGCTTATCAGAAAGGCTCAGAAAATCTGCCAGGAGACCCCAAATAACTCATACTATACTGCAAGGTTTGGGACAGATCTGGGAATCGAATTCTTAATTTCCCAGGTCCCTTTCCATTAAGGTTCTTTGTTCTGTTTTGTTTTCAGAATTGGGAGACATAATAAGAAAGGGATTTTTAAAAATATAGTTGTTAACTGCAATTTTTAAATCTATAATAATGATCCATTCTTGTTAAAGGAATGCTGAATGAGAATTTAACATCAGTTAATTGTAGATGAAGACTTGATTGATATTTATTTTGCATTTTTAGTGATCTTTAAGTGTCTTTGGAATTAAATTTGAACCCTTTAATTGTTCAATTACGCTGTGCTCCAAAAGCATTTGTGGAGGAATTCAAACCTACTTCTGGGACACCTGGTGGTAGTTGCTTAGTAACAGTGACAGGCAGGCTTTAAATTGTTATGGTCAGATAGTTCTTGCATGTTAACTATTAGTTAAAAAACACTCTCCTCCGTGGCTCACAATTTCAGTCACATGCTGATCTCTTAGTCATTATAGCCCTGGCCTGAAGTGAAAGGAGAGGGTGAGGAAATGGTCTGGAATAAACGTGAGGTGGCATAATAGGGCATCCCAGTGACAAATCCAGGCAGGATGAGGTTCCAGCGATGTGGCAAAGATGCAAAAGGAGTCTGAGAATGTACACAGGCGATCCTTTGACTTCCTCACTCTGATCACCTGGGCATTTTTCTCCTCTGAAGGATGATGTATAATTTCTTAGGCCAAAGGCATCTTAGTCTCTCCCAGTCTTTGATATCCAGAGGGCAGTCCATCTGCCTGATGAATGCAGCCCTGCACCACTCCGGGCAAGCAAACTGGCTGCTTGAAGGGCTGCTGTCCCTGCTGTGCTCCTCCATGCAAGTGCCACACACGGCTGACACTCAGAAAACCATCCCCCTTACATCCTTTCTGGAAGCAGGCAAAGTGTAATGATTAATACATCACAACATGTTTAAAACATTGATAGACCATCTTGGGAAGATGTGAATAGGCACAGATTGCTTCTGAGGCAAATTTGACTTCTGAAGGGAATTTAGAGGCTGTTGGAAGGGTAAAAGAGGGTGGTGGTAATGTGAGGACAGTGTGTGTTTTGTTCTGGATACACAAATTAAAAACCAGGCTGCATTATTTAGATCTTTGAAACACTAGATCATTCACTGTATACTTTTTGGTTTGAAAACCCTTACATGATTTGTACTATGCTTTTCCATCTGTTCAGAGTGCGAATCTCATATTTTATACTTACCTAGTGAATTTTATCTCAAAGGCTCTAAATGTGATATATTGTACATATAATCCTTCTCTAGATCTCTGGAAAACCACTACCTATTTTTCCTAGGAAATATTATCTGGACAGACACAGTATGACATAGTTAATCAGTCAGTCTGCAATAGCATAATGTTTGTGAGACACCTCCAGAATCGTTAGCATATTAAGTCACCAGCACAAAGGCATTGGCCAGTTGCCCATTGTTATCCATAGCTTATCACTTTGCAATGACTTCTTGGTCCTTACATGAACAAAATCCCAACTTGATATGAAATCCGTAGCACCCCTTTAATAGAAGCAAAGATATTGAGCTTCAATATCATGGGAAGGCAGATGCAATAGTCCAGGGAAGATGTATGAACAGCATAACTCCAAACAGCAGATGTTTTTAACTGGTCTAAATTAAATCCTATCAACTAGTCTGGATCTGTAACTAAAGAAAGAATGGAGGCTGTACAAATAGTGCCCATGATTGGCCAGTCCATGCAGCTTTATCGAGACACACAGTCTGGATATCCTTGTTACAGATAAATTCAACACAGTGCGCACTCAGCAGGACTAGAGCTTGGGAGATGCCCAGGGACACGAGCCTTGTTTCTCATCTGCTGGGTCAAAGAAATTCATGAAAAGAGATCCTTATCTGTTACCCTGGCTGCAGAGTTACTGAGGGATTGAAAAGTATCTCTGGACCTGGGAAAGTTCTAGCTGACACCTTTCATCTTTCCTGTCACCAAAGGATGTTCCTGAACTTCTTTACATGTCCATTAGAAACACTAAATGACAGTATCATTGAAGCTAAAGATTGCATTAAAACAAGTCATTTACTTTGCTATTATAATTCATGATTCAGGAGTCTAAGCTACATTTTATGAATTTATTACTTATATAGCCAACACTACACTACAAGAGTCAGGCAATTTGTTGGCTGTTACAGATGGAAAGATGAATAAAATACCTAATCCCTACTCTTTAAAACTTCAGAGTCTCCTAAATGAATATTTAGAATACAAAGAGTACCTGATAAGCATTGCTAGCCTGCTGATCATTTAGGAAAGTCTGTTTCCTCATCTGCAAAGTAGAAAGTGATATCTTGGCTCATCTTCTGATCTGATATTTCCTGGTTCTTTCTGGTGTATTATCAATAAATGCTATGGTTTTTAGGAACATAGACAATTTTGTTGGATATAAAATAGCATCATTTTATCAGTTTGTCAGTACATATACTCTTCTCCACACTTTACCAAATACAGTGGTACTTTGGTTCACGAACTTGATTCTTTCCATGATTCTGGTCGCAAACCGAATTGGATGAGAACCAAATAAAATTTCCCCATAAGGTCAACATTGAGCCTAACCATTAAATTTGATTAGATTCTCCTCCAATTCAGTTTGCAACCAGAATTGTGGAAAGAATTAAGTTTGTGAACCAAGGTGCCACTGTACTTGACCACTGTACTTAGTTGAGTAGATTCAATGTTTTCAGGTATTCAAACCTAAACAGTCAAGCTATTTTCTGACATGGGCAAATATTACTGAGAAGAAATATGTAAATCAGATACATTAAAATGTTTCTAGAATCCATTCTTTTTTTTCTATTAAGCTTATTGGTACATTTTAGGTATACAATACAGTTACATTCATCATTAGGATCTTGTACCTTTACATGATGTATCTTGATTCTTATGTTTTCCGCATTCCCCTGCCCTCCCTTCACCCCCTCCACCCTTCCCTATTTACAAAGACTTTGTTTCCATGTTTTTCCTTTTCTCATATTTTTTCTTTTCCTTTCTTTCCTTTCCCCTACCCCTTCCACTTCCCCTACTCCTTTAGACCTTTTCTTCCTATTTCACAATATCAATTATACATTTTGATCCTTATTTACACTTTGTTTTTTCATACCTGAGAAATTATTCGGTATTTACACGTATGTCCTACTTATTTCCCTGAAGAGTATGGCCTCAATGTGCATCCACTTATCTATAAATGTCTCTAGTTTCTCATTCAAGAATCCATTCTTTATATGGGACTCATGCTGTAGTAGAAGCATCTTCTCAATGGAGGTTTTAGATTCTGTTCAAGTGTGCGACAAATGTGTAAAATCTCAAGATGAAACGTAGTTATACTAGTAATTCAAAATACATGTTATGAGCAGGACAAATACTTAACAGAAAATCATCATCACATTACCATTCCCATTTATTATAGTATATGGCAGAACTAGCACTGCTTTGTGTGGGGAGGTGGAGTAGGGTGGGGGAAATATGGTCAACATCTTCAAAGACAAAGAAGAGAAATTGCATTTTTGCTCATTGCCTCGAGTATTTCTCTCTGCCTAAGCAATTCTTTCATTCTCTAGCAAATTTATTTACCTATTATGTTTTGAAAATTTTGTCTTCCTTTGGCTCTGGGCAAAATTTAATATACCTGTTTATAAATATCTATTTGTAACTTAAAATATCTGTGACCCTAGACTTCACATTTAATCCCTCTGAGCCTCAATTTACTCACCTGTAAAGTGGGGTAACACTTTACTCACAAAGTTTTTATGAGAATTTAATGATGATATATATGATAAAAAGTCACAAAATATGCCCTCAGCCTTCATATATGGCATATCATAATAACCAGGGGTTGTAAACATGTTGGTAGGTCTTCTTGCTTATCAGAGTGGATCAAAATCTAGAACCTGGCTTCTGTTGCCATTAGTCTTGTTTCACAGTCATGTGGAACCATGTTTTAATAGTTGTGTGCTAGAGAATGTCTAGGTTTTTTGGGGGGGGGAATATATGGGAAATTTCAAATCACATAAGAGTCCTGTGATTTTAACACATTTTTTCTAGTTTCTCTAAATGTTGTTTCCTACTTATTATTTATCTCTTACTTTCCTAAGTATGTTCATTTTTTAACTATAACAAAAATAATTGTACAGTATTACATACATAAATAAAACAATGTATTTATTGAATTTATCTGTAGATTGATTGGAAACTTACACAAAAGGAGCACATTCCAGCACTCTCAAGTATCAAATGAATGTATTCCATATAAAAGAGAAAGTTCCCAAGTGTGTTCATGACAGTGAGCATGGGGAATAAAATCCAGAGCTTGATGATTTCACTCAGGATCAGTTCTCTACCACTGTTCTACGGTGACAGAGCAGCCAAGGCAGCTTCAGTTGTGAGAGTGCCCTCCTAGGCTAGCTTAAACCAAGGGATTTGTGTGAGTTTCCAGTACTCCATTTCATGTCATCCAAGGTCAGGAAGTAAAACACAGCCAGGCCTTCTGGGGGTCTGAATGGAAAGCTGCAAATGAATTGTTTTTTCTTCCTTTTTCTCTTCTAGCCTGTACGATGATTCCCTTCATGTTATCTTTTAATTTTAGTGTAGCAACATTTTCTTTTCTTCATTGGGTCCTTTTGCTTGATCACATTGGAGATGACTTTGGAAAGTTGTTTCCTGGTTCCTTGGATTTATAGAGTGGCCTGTCATCTTCAATGCCTACATCCAATGAATCGCAGTCTGTGTTTTGGTTCAAATTTTCAAGACAATCACATTTAGTTATCAATTCCTGATCCATGTAACAGTGTTGAATGGGAAAGAGACAGACAACAAACCATATTTAGTACAACCTTGACTAGTTTGGTTAGCTTGGATAACAATGAGATCAATTTTCTCACCTAAATAATGTAAATAACATCACTTTCAAAGTATAATGTAAGGATGAAATAAAATAATGTATGTTACTGTTGGGTAATGTATAGAGTTAAAGAAGAAAGGACTACTCTATGGTATTTAGCAACTGATATTCAGAAGCATTTAGCAATTGATATTCTTACAACTAGAGCTATTTCCCTTTAAATTCAGTCCAACTTATTTTAGAGATTGTAACCCCAATCACACTATAAGACACGAAGGGAAGGACAATGACATCTCTGAAGAATGAACAAATACAATATTGTTTAAATTACTAGAATATTAAAACAAGATAAAATAATTTGCACCATATTGGGGGAAGATGGAGCCGTGTGTGTTTCCAAATGTTGAAATATTTAATGTATCAACCAATACTGACAGTTATAATATATGACATTTTTATTACAAAGGACAAAAGGACCTAGAAATATTGCAAAGATTGAATCAGAGTGCCTGATCTTTTATCAGCAAACATACTTTATAGCTGAACCATTACTATTGAACTAATTACTTGAACTAATACTTTTTTTATCAAGCTAAGGCACTAAATTTATAGTTTACCTTAAAAAAACTGAACTCAGTTTGTATTTTGGAAATGCTGGTGTTTGGAGAAAATTAAACGTGCAGCACACTATTTCAAAACTAATGTCAGAACTTAGAGATGAGGCAAACATAAAATAGTCATTGTGATGTTCTTCCTAAAATTCTGGGATAAATGTTTAATATAGTTTATTTTAATAATGTCTATTGATACCATGAAATATAAATTGGAAAAAGCCAACTGACTCATCCTTGTTCCTGACACAAGATCTGACATTTTCCTTGCAGCGCCTCAGAACATGCCAGCAGGGTCTAACCCTGCTATAACTCAAGACAACATGAGTGGCTGAGATGCCATTTCTGGGGCAAGATATCAGGTTAAATTTCAACTTACATGGATTTTAGTTTAATGGATTTTAGTTTGAGAGAATTTACTGAAATCTCACAAGGAATATTTTTATTAAAATTTGTAGTATTATTATCTGATGGGATGGACCATTGAATGGTCTGTCTGTTAGTAAATTATCTCTGCAAAATCTACAAGCTAATATTCACTTTGTCTAGCAGGGAGCTCTCTCCTGACTTCCAAAATGGCTTATTGTCAAATGAATAGCCAATTTTAATAGCCTAAAACCTTTAGAAAATGAAGACCACTATTGAAGATGTGATGGCCTCTCAAACCATATTAAATATTACTGTATACTTCTTTATCATTATTACAAAACATTTCAAGTTCTCTATATCTGGGGTTCCCAACCTTTTTGGTAATGTGGGCCAGTTTTGTGGAAGACAATTTTTCCACAGAGGGAAGTTGGGGGCTAGGAGATAAGGGTAGTTTGGGGATGATTCCAAGGACTCAGCAACCTGGGTCCCTCCCATGTGCAGCTCATGGTAGGGCTTGTGCTCCTATGAAAATCTAAGGCTGCTGCTGATCTGACAGGAGGTGAGCTCAGATAGTAGTCTTAATTTCCATGAGCTAGCTGCTCAATAAACATTTCTTGAAAGGTAAAGACTTATTTTTACAGATGATAGTCAGCTTAGACCCCTCAGCAACTCAGAGGCTCTCTTATCTCCTTGGTCTAGTAGATTATGGTTATCAAGAGGTTCTTTTCACAGAATTACTGTAAGTCTCTTAAGAACCAATTCCATTCTGAGAGAATGTTTATAAGACTGACAAGGTGACACAAATGTGCAATGTATATTCCTTTGTGCTTTGTAGCAGTCCCCGCCACATCACCACTGCTTTTCCTCTTGCTTCCGGACATCCTGGGGTCTGATCGAGCACTGTACTACTGTACACTATGGCGCTGTACAGAAAGCACGCAGCAGCACAACTGACAGTATCCAACAGACAAGTGAGCTACTTCTGCAATTTGTCCATATCTATAAATGTTTGTAACACAAGGTCCATAGGTATCTGTGAAAGCTCTCAACTCAAATGTTTGTGAGTCAGGGACTTACTCTATCATTGCTTCATCAGTGAAATGACTTTGTATCTTGGTAACAAATGTATTTTGAATCCCGTATATTTTGTGTTTCTTGGATTTTGTGATGTATTCTAGAAATAGAAAGTCTCACAGATGAGGTGAAAGTGATATTGGTGTATATTCCTGATTTCATGTTATTAATATTTCTATTTGATTTCTTTGAACTAGGTAGTTTAACCAAGGGACAGATGTAACCTTTCACTTTAGAATTATCCATTTGGCTGCATTTCTAAAACAGAGAGGCAAAAATGGAGGTGAGGAGACAAGTTGCAAAGCACTTGGTATCATCTAGGCAAGACACGATGATGTTGAGTCTAGTTGAATAGCATTGGGCTTGGAGAAGGGTAGATAGATTCAGAGATGGTAGGTAGCAGTTTCTGAAAAATAATTATTGAATTTAATACATGTTAAGGTACAAGAGGAAGTGGTTTGGTTTTGAGGTATCTATCTGGTTGCATTTCAGAGATTAAATAAAGAAAGTGAAAAGAGACATGGTTTGACTTGTACAGGAGTTATTGAAGTTGTCGTGATATGGCTTGGGACTAAGATGAAATCAGCAGAAATGAACAGAAGTAGACCGGATAGAGAGATACTGTTCTCAAAGAATAAAGACAGCAAGAAGTGTTGATGGCTTGGTAATGGGATAGGAATGAGGGAGAAGGATGTGTCAAGAATGACCCCTGGGTGTGGATAGACCAATAAACCATTGATCAGGAGAGGGAAGGGCAGAAGTCAAATTCTATTTGGGAGGAAGTAGCAAAGTATCTTTTTGGAACATTGAAAAGAATTTTTTCATGTGCATGAGTGGTTATGAACATCTGGAGCTATGTGGGAAGATGTGGGTTGGAGATACATGATTGTGAGTCATTGTGTACAGATGAGAATTAAAGGTATGACACCAAATAAGATAGAAAGAGGGAGGAGAAAAATGGCTGACTCTTAAACTGGGAAAAATTTTCACATTTATGCATGGAGCAGAGGAAATTAAGTCTGTGAAGGAGATGGCGAAGGAGCAGCCAGGATGGATTCTACTGAGCAGGCACAAGGAAAGGACATGTGATGATGAAGTACAAGATATCTATGGCATAGGGTAAAGGGTGTTTCCTCTCTTATGTCCAAGGAAAATTGATATTTTCTTATTTCTGTACCAATCCATGTTTGCCTTGTCTCTTCCTGGAGACTCTTCTGATGAGCAGAAACCTCTATTTCATGCGCAGTTGTTCAGTGTTTAAACTGTATGTTGTATATTTATTTTTCTCTTTAACAAATATTGCAAATATGTTTGCAACACCAGAATTATTGGAAGCATAAGTGTAGATTTAGCTTAACACTCTCTTGCTGTTCTTTTCAAGAGGCCTTTCATACTTTTGGGACTATAACTAATATCCTCTGGGATGGCTGTGGTCCAAGACACCCCCTTAACTCCCCCAACCCTCTATTCTTCCAGCAACTTTATTGTAAATTGTTTTTAACTGTTCCTTAGCTCTAAGTTCTAACTGCAGTAGCTCAATCCTCAAAATAACAAAAGTTCAAATTATTTTAAATCTTTTCGTATTAGAATTTTATAATTTCTTCTTGCTAAGCATTTTAGAAACAAAAAGCAGTAGTGAAGAGGAGTTTGTTCTTCTCTGTCAAAATGTCCTTTCCTTTTCAAGTAGTAATAGTCATGGTCTAACTGACCCCTCAGAGCCATTTACTTGTTGACAATGCAGTGGAATTTCTGAGGCTGAAGGCAACATTTTAAAATAATAATTTAATAATTTTGTCATGCAGGGCATTCATACTGTGATGGTGAATTTCATGTATCAACTGGACTGGGCTAAGACAAGACCAGTTTGGTAAAACATTTCATGCTGTGTGTGAGGGCATTTCCAGAGGAGATTAGCATTTGAATCAGTAGATTGAGGAACGGTTACCTTCACCTATGAGGATGAGCATCATTAAAGGGCTCAATAGCACAGAATGGCAGAGAAAGGATGACTTCATTCTTCTTGCACTGGGCACCTGTCTTCTCCTGCTCTGGAGTGTTGGCACTCCTGGTTCTTGGGCCGTGAAACATGGTCTAGGCTGTACACTATGGGCTATGCTGGTTTTCATGTCTTTGGATTTGACTGAACTGTACTTCTGGTTTTCCTGAGCTTTGGCTGGCAGACAGCAGATTGGCTGCTTTTTAATGACTTAGAATTCCATAATAATCATTTAAATTATCACAAACTCTGTATTAATAAACACTACTTACGAAGTTTTTTCCTCACTCTATTTTAATGTCGAAGCCCAATGTTCTGCTTACACTTTTTGTAGAATGTGTTTAGAAAAAAAGATTTTGTTTGTGTTTCAAGCATTTGGTCACAGATGGACCAAAATTTAATGAACATGGTCAGTGCTATTTTTGATAAATTCTGAGGACTTTCTTACATATAAAAAATATTTGGGTGGTAGAAGGATGAGATTGATAGTTTAAAATGTAAATATAATAAAATGATAAGGCTTTTGTTATTCCATATTTTAAACAATTTTCCTCGACGTACAGAACACACAAATTGTTTTAACTTAATTTTTTTTTAACCTAATAACACAGTTTTGTCATTCTGGTTAAAATTTATATGGTTCCTTCTCCATGAGAAATAAGTGATTAATCTCTTTTTCACATGTTTATTTCTTGCACCTTTATCTGGGCATTCATGCATGTGCTGCAATCTGAATATAGTGTGAAAAGTCAGAATTACATCCTGGTGGGGAGAAAATGCTGGAGGAAACAGCAAAGTATAATGAGAGAGAGAAAACATGCCATAGTCCCTTAGAAAGTTGGGCATTCAATATGTGTACATTACCTTAATAGAATAGAAGTAAGTGATATTATACAGTTGCAAATGACACTATCCATCTAAAAACATGGTAGTCAATTGGCCCGTAGGACCTTTGTTTGCTTTTATGATTACGTTATATCTCATGGGTCGTATCTAATTTCTATTGTTGTTGTAACTAATTTCCACAACCTTAGTTGTTTAAATGACGAAAATGTATTATCTTAGACTTGGTCCATAGTAGAGTGTGGTTCTCCCTGGGATAAGTCAAGGTGGCAGCAGACTGTGTTTCTTCTGGAACGTTTAGGGGAGGAGTGTTTCCTTCCCTTTTTCAGGTTCAAGGAACTACCTTGCATTCCTTGGTTCTTGCTGCCTTCCTTTACCTATCTTTTGAGGGGATGGGAGGTTAATGTGTGCTTTCTAGGAAACAAAAGCAAAAGAAGCAAAGAATGAAATCACTTGCAATCATAAGCACCCCTTCTGGATCCTATGCGTACATACACAACATTCCATTATACGTGACTAAGATCATACAGTAGATGTCATACTTTTTCTTACACCATGAATTTTCAGCAATCCAAAATGTATTTGATAACCAAGAATATACTACAACTCAATGACAGCAATGATGCAACTCTTTCTGACTGCTCCCTGAATCTTATCTTTCTTAAAAGAATTTTCTTTTAAGAACTTAAGTGATTAGGCCGGACCTAACTGTAATCCAAGATACTCTCCTTGTCTCAAGGTCCTCACTTAATTACTCTTGGGAAGTTTTCTTTGCAAGGTATGGGAACATATTGACAGGTTCTAAGGATTAAGATATGGGTGCATTTGGGAGATCATTACTCTGACTGCCATATAGGTAAAATACTTGACCAATTATGGAATAAAACAAGGATGGAGAAAGATTGAAATACTGGGCATGCTTTGGAGTGTGCCTTTTGATATGATCATCAATAAAAGGATCTACAAATAAAAAAGAAAATTATTAACAGTAAGAAGAGTAGGCATTAGGATAATATTTCTACTCACCACATGTCCCACTTTGCACACAGACCTCTTTGTTCATTCACTATTTAAATAAACTAATTACACTAATGGGCCTGTTCTATCATCTGTTTCTCAATCTGGGTAGCAGATGGAACTCCATCATTTAGTACTTGAAGTTCTGCAGCAAACATTTAAGTTGAATTAGTCAAAAGAACTAAGTTAATAGTTTTTAAACCTAGAGTTTCTTAGCTAGAGTATAACTAAGATCCACAAAAGAATAACCATAACTAAATACCAAATCAACTATAAGCTAATTTTTATCTTCTCAGAAAAATGTTTTTGACATAAATTGATAAAGCTATGCTATATACCTCCTATGATGAATGTATATCACATGTGATATTTCTTAAAAGGACAGATTTTTGTCCTAATTTTTAAATTAGCAAAATAAAAAATTCCAGTTGTCAGAAAACAAAATTGATAAGGAAAATAGCAGATTATAGTTAAAAATTTTTAAATACATTGCTGGGTCATATTGTCTGTATTTTAGTTAAATTTCTAACTTCTTACAGAATCCTTTTAAACTGTATTTTTCTTACTAAAATCAATTTTAATAAATGAGCTCAATAAAAGTATTCATGCTAATCTAACAAATAGCTGTAAGTAAAGTTTAATTTGGTAGTTATAAAATTAATTGTACTTAGAAATTTAGAAGACAAGCTATAAAATGAGTCACAGCTTAGAAAAGCAGAGATTCAGACAGGGTAAGAAGACAATTTTTCCAGTCATGGGAAATTTGTTCTTCAATTTTAAATTTACAGAAAGTTTGAAAAATCTTCCTCCTCCCCCTAGTAATTTCTATAAAAGCAATATGTGATTTTTATATATGGTGAATTATGGAATCGAATTATTGGTTTATTTCTAAAGTTAGTTCATATGTAAATATAAGTTAATACCATATTCACTTATATAATTATTTCAGTCCACTTGACCTCACTCTTGAGTCTAGGCTGAAAAGCAAAAGATTGAGGGAAGGAGAGGGGAGGGAATTTGAGGTAGGGAAGGGAATTAATACCTCTTAAAACATGTTTCTGCTGGCTTGTGGTGGAACATGCAAACCTGTCCTCTCATGTGGCTGGACAGCTGTTTAACATCAGATGATGGAATTTAAATCAGAGCCTCTCGGCAATGAGACCCACCAATTACAGCCCTGTCGCAAATGTGTTAAACACTACCATGTACTGCATACATTGCTTCCTGCTGTAGACACATTGCCACAACATTTTGAATTAGTTATTATCTGAGAAAGAAAAGTGAGACTTAGAGACCTAGAGTGTCCAAGAGCCTCATACAAGGTCCAACCCACCCTAATCTCTGTGGCCCTGCTTGTGCGCTTCTAGGCTTCACTCCAGAGCTTCCTTCCCCTGACTTTTGCTTTGTTTTGTTTTCTGTGTATTTTCCTCATTTTCTCAAACTGAATATATTGGCAGCTGAAAAGAAAAGCAAGTGGAGGCCCTAAAAATCTTGGGATTGACATGTTTATAGGATTCCCTAAAGCAGCACAGGGCCCACAAATCAGAAATTGCCTCAAGTCATTGAGCCTTTCTTGTTCTCTAGCTGGGTGATTCATTTTCTCTTTCCACCTATGGCTTCATTGCCAAGTTATGGATCTCTTCTGGGAACACATAAAATGTGGCATATACCAGGCGTTCCACATGCAAATGGAGCATGGTTACATCTTGGCTCAAACTGTCACTTTCTTGCCAACCTACATGAGAGTTCTCTGAGGATTCTGGCTTACCTTTCCACTTCTCTCCCCCTAGACTCATGAGGGGTCTATGGGGTAGGTATGGGGCAAAAGATGTATTTCCTGGTTTTAAAAGAACTTCAATAATGTTGACCAGGTGAAACAAGATGACAGGAGAAATTATGGCACAGGCTACTGAAAAAGAAAGCATTATATGTTGAGGAATAAAGAAAGTAGCTATATGTAGAAAATGTTTGATACAAATGATTCATAATAATCTCCATGGTTTTTATTTGAAAAAGGATAATATGACAATTGTATTCACAGTGTATTTATCACAGTTATACATGAATTATCCTCAACACCAATGTTATATCATTAAAAAAAAAACCCTGTAAGGAATATTTAAAATGCAAACTGGATTACTATGATATTCACTGCAGCATTATAATAGCCAGCAACAGACAAGTGGTCCAAAAAATTCCTGATTCCTAATGTGACTTCTTCAGCTTCCAAGAGTATTTATAATTACATTGTATTATAATGATTATAAAGAATTTATGATTTATCCTTATAGGAAAACTTTATAGCAATATTTTAAAAATAAGCTTGAAAAGGATGTCAATTTTGTAACTCTGAAAATACATAAATGTTTTTATAAAACCTAATACAATGTTAACGGTGTTTGCCTGAGGAGTTCTGTTCTAATGCACATTTTTATTTTCTGCATCATTAAAGTCTCCCAATATTTGCAACTAGTAAAACAAAGAAATAGAGAAAAAAAGAAAGGAAGTTTATGTGTATTTTCAAGTGGCCAATAAAGAAATAATTATCTTCTGGCCAGATGGGACTTTGTAATGGCTTGTATCTTAAATGTCTCCCCAGTGCCTCACGTGGTCATAGGTGGGAATTTTCAGAGGTGGCTGGTTCTAGGATGTTTGATGCTGGGATTAAGGATGCCCTACCCTGGGTGTCAGTGCTACCCATCTGAACGGAATACTAGGGACAGAAACAGGGCTGCTGCTTCTTTGCTACTTTGCTGCTTTCTGCCTGTCACGAACTGTTTCTCCTCTGTGATGCCCCTCTGCCATGCCACCCTGCCTTCAAGCCAGCCAACTATGAACTGAAACCTCTTCAAACTGTGAGCTACAATAAACCTTTCTTTCTTTAACTTTTGGCATCAAGTATTTGGTTTCAGCAATGAAAGAAGTAACTAAGACAGACTTATTGGTGCAAGTTAATTTAATTCTGTGATCTTCCCATTTAGAGTAAAGCCAGTGGAAATCAGGTAATTATGATAGACCTAAACATTGTTATCTCAGCCAAAGGAAAAAAATAATTAGAAAAATTATACAACAAAAATTCTTCATCTCTGACAAATCAAGATAAGTGATTTCAGAAGTCATATAAATCACATATTTTAGACATTAACACATGCTGTGATTGACTTGTGGACACAACTATACAAGTTAATTCAATAATAAACATCAAAGGGGGCATGGTGGGCATGCCAGCGCATGGTGGAGGAAAGCTGCAGAACCCATAAAGCCATAAAGCAGAGAGAAAGAAGGGAGAAACCAGGGACAAGAATACCTTCAGGTCATTCCCCCAGTGATCCACCTCCTCACGCCTGGCCCCAATCCCTAACAGCATATTCAGGCATGAACTCATCAATGGATTAATCAGTGGATGAGTACAGCATCCCAGTGTCCCAGTCACTTTCCAGAAGCCCCACCTGTGAACATATAAGCCTGGCAGGGGATATTTTAGATCTAGACCATAACAAGTATCAACATCAATGAAAAATGATTTAGATTATATAAGTTCATAAAGATAATACTTCTTAAATTTTTAGTGTTGTTTATAAATTGATTTTTAATGGAAGTTTTAGATTCACAACAGAATTGAACGGAAAGTTCAGAATATTCCCCTTTTCCCACATACCCTCTGTTCCCACACAGTAAAACTTCCCTAGCTAGCAATACCTTATACTAGAGTGGTGCATTGGTTATATTTAATAAAGCTACATTGACACATCCTCATCATGAAAAGTCCATAGGACCACTAGAAATCTCTGTCAATATTACACATTTCATGGGTTTTGACAAATGTCTAGTGACTTGTATCCACCATTGTGGTACCATACAAAACACATTTATTGCCCTAAAAATCCTCTTTGTTTTGCCTATTCATCTCTCCTCCCTCTGATCCTAACAACTACTGCTCTTTATAGTGTCTATATAGTTTTACCTTTTTCAGAATGTCATATCGTTAAATAACATGAGACAATGCAGCTTTGATATATTGGCTACTCTTAATCTGGATTTAAAGTTCCTCTGTGTCATTTTGTGACCAATCACTCACTTCCTTTTAGCAATCCATAGACTGCCACTGTCTGCGTGCATCATGTTCATTTATCCACTCACTTACTGGAGGACATCTTGGTTACTTTCAAGCTTTCATAATTATGAATAAAACTGTCATAAATATTTGTATTTTTGTGTGGATATAAGTTTCACTTAACTGGGGTATTTAAGGAGCGAAACTGCTAGATTGTGTATTAATACTGTGTTTAGTTTTATAAGAAAATCCCAAGTTGTCTTCCAAAGTGGCTATTCCCTTTTGCATTCCCAGAACCAATGAATGAGAGTTCCTGTTGCTCCACATCCTTATTAACATTTGTTGTCAAAGCTCTGGACCTGTGCCATTCCAATAGATGTGAAATGATATCTCATTCTTCTTTTAATTCACATTTCCCTCATGGCATATGATGTGGAACATCTTTTTATATGCTTATCTGTATATCTTCTCTGGGCAGCCATCTGTTCCTTTGCCCATTTTTAATTGGGTCATTTTTTCTCTTGTTATTGAGTTTGAAGAGTTTTCTGTGTATTTGGCATAATAGTCCTTTATTAGGTACATCTTTCATATACATTTTCTTCCAGTTTGTGAATTGTCTCCTTATTCTCTTGATTCTGTATTTCATAGAGATGCTAATTTCAGTAAATTCTAGCCCACCAATTATTTCTTTCATAGATAGCACCTTTTATGTTGAATACAAAATGTCACCTCCATACCCAAGAACATCTAGATTTTCTTCTGTTATCTTCTAGAAGTTTTATCATTGTACCTTATATATTTTATGACTATGAATGAATTTTTGTATGGGATACAAGGTTGGTATCTTGATTCTTTTTTGAGGGGGGAGGGGTGTATAGCTGTTGAGTTGTTCCAGCACCATTTGTTGAAAAGACTTTTTTCTCTGTTGTGTTGCCTTTGCTCCTTTGTTGAAGATCACTTGAGTCTATTATGTGGGTCTATTTTGGGTGGTCTACTCTATTCCATTGATCATGTATTATTTTGCCCATAGTGCATTGATTTGAAGACATACTTTCATAATTACTTTCATAATTCACAGGAAATGGAATTCCTTCAACCTAGGTTTGACACTCATCTTATCCAAAATAAGTTTGTTCTCATAGAACATTTTCTCTGATGTTAAAATTATTTCTAACATCCTCAATAACTTAAATAGTGTTATACAAGAAGATGGATCTGCAGAAAAAATACTTTCTGAGTGATAATTTTATATTGTTCCTGTGTCTTTGTGTGTTTTTAAATCATTGATTTCTACAGAAATGAATAGGAAATAGATGATTAGGATGACATTAGATTATGTTATTTGTGTGTTTTCTTTAAAGTCGTCTTCCTAAAAGTGAATAATCAAGAAGAGATGAAATAAAAGTATAATGAACATTCACCATGATTTTGGAATAATCTTTCTAATAATTTTAGTAGGAATTTTATTCAAGAATAAAGGAACATTAAAAAACTAAATAGTATCAGATCATAAACATTCTGCTTCTATTGTCTCTTATTGAACTGTTTCTTCTGCAGTGAACAGAAAAACATCATGAGACTGTCTCAGCTTGAGTCTTCTCTAGTGCTAGATTTTGGTAAAGGGTTATTCATAATATTGCCCTATGGTTGAAACATGAGAGCATAACTGGTCAGCTATAAGTGATAACAGCCTGGGAGATTGATTCATGGTAGCCAAAGTCACAAGAGACTGATTTATAAATTTTAATGCCTTCTCATTAATTTATAGTGGGAACTACATTAAATACAACAACAGAATCAGTTAACTGTACAAAGCACTCCCTTTGGGTGAATAGATGGTACTCTGGTGGCCAAATTATAGATAGGAAACTTGCCTGGAGGCTATGAAATTAGAGCAATGGTAATTTAATATTAGCAGAATTTGCTTTTCAGCTAAGCAAGCCTGCTAGTATATTGTTTGATCCTTGAGGGATTCTTCTATTATAATAACCAGACATCCAGCCTAGATCTCTCCTTCAAAAGACACCCTCCCATTCTTTTCTCTAGATTGATTTAGGTAACTAAAACTTACAGTTACAAAATCTTCATTCATGAAATGCTGGTTTGACGTCCCAAGATAATGGTATATTTTTGATTAATGTTGTATTTTGTTATAGGTTTTCTTTTCTGCCGAGAGACATTATCCTTAAAAAAATAATATGATAAGTTACAATGCATTTCAGCTACTGTGTTCTTTCCTCATTCAATGTAAATATCAGTGCACATTAGTTTTGGATTGTTTTTTCTTCTTTCTGATTGTTGTTTCTTTCCCTGTGATTTCTTCAATAATAGGCCACCTAAGGTCAACATTTTAGTTTTATATTTATTTTGATAACTTGCAAATATTAATAGTGTATTTTTGCTATCTCCCTTAACGTATGTTATACCTATTTTTTCATAAATGATAAGTTCTTTCTAATAGCTTATTCTCAGAAGTTCTTTCATAATTAAATTTGTGGACTAAATGTTAGAAACTTTCATTTAGTTTTGTATCTCGCTAATCATCATTAGCAAATAGAAAGAAAATAGCATGCTGAGGGAATCATTCCTTTTTATTGTCATCTCTGTCATGTTATTTTCATGATAAAGAATATTTGTGCCTTTCAGCTATAAATTAAAATGTTTGCACATTGGTTGCAGAAACGATGTAATTCTAAGAAAATAGAAACAATAAATTCAGTATTCAAGTTCAGTTTTCCCCAAAATGTTTAAGTACAGTGTGTTACTTGTATGCCCATTATTTCAGAATTACACCAAAATCATAAGCATTAAAAAAAAATCTTGAAGAGCAAGCATTAGAAAATGCTATTGTGGATCTTGCCAAGTATACTACTTTATTTTGGGATGACACATGGTTGTAGTGATGGCCAGGATCCTTTGCTTATATCTATTAAATAACTAAGATTATTTGACCCGTAGCAATCTATATTGGAACATGTACACTTTGCTTGCATTAAATAGCAGCTTGCATTGGTGTCTTTTGAAAAAATACAAAACACGCTTCTACATTATGTTACATTGAAGATATTTATATTAGCAGAATCTATCAAACAAATTAATATTTTGCCATGAATACAGCATTTTTTAAATAAATGGACAATAGAGAAATTGTTGAATCTTTTTGGAAAAACAATCTGGAGAAGGTACACTATTCGGTGCACATAGTAATCAATTGAAAGATTACAAGTAAGTTTTGGATGGTGAAATGTATACATCTCACATTATATCCTGTTTCTTCCAGTGGCTTTGGTGATACGTTGGAACATGTTCTGATACCTCCAAATATTAATCACAAAAGGACAAGATTTTTTCCAGTAGAAAACTATTAAAGTCCTATTAAAGTCCCAGTCAGTCTTATATCATGGTATGCCCTGATGCTGGGATGATATTTTTCAGATATTCTTGGAGTGCGATATTAAGGGGAAAAGGTGATTTATTGCCAATGTAGGATCCCAGTGGTTTAGTATTGGCTTCACGACTGCATGTTCCTAAAGTCTGGGAATTGGTCTCATGTAGAGGCACTGTTGGCTTCTATTTTTTTCATTGAGGGTTTACTTTGTTTTTCTGCTTCTGTGGTTTTAAGATCCAGCTCTGAGCTTCAATTACAGAGCATATCACTACTACTTGTATCAAAAGCCCCCATTACTTTGTTTGCTGAGGTGTAAAATAACTTTCATTATGAGTCAGAACAAGTCCTACTTAACCTCCAACTGGTCCTGCAAAAAGAAAATGATTAGTTCCTTTAATTTGGGGTGTTAAATACTACCTTTAGGATAGACATTTTAATGAAGTGATAACTGATCATTAAAGAGTTATGACAACTAGATTCTGCCTGAATTGCCAAAAGCACCAGATAAATGTTAGTAGTCACAAATTGATGTTTAAATTAGATGTATAAACATCCCCATTAACCTTCCGCTTGTTCTCCTCGTTTCATGCTGAGGACATTTCAAATAACCCTCTATTCTTAGGCAGTGACAATGTGTAGAAACAAATAGTCATGGTTGTTTTCTAACAGAAAAATATCTCTCAATGATTGTAAATACTTTCCATATAGACTGTAAATATAAATTATGGTATTGGTGTTTGGGAGAGTAGGAGCATTAAAATATAATGGAACTTACATAAAATCTAAACATAGATCTTTTTTGCAAATGAGGTGATCAATAGATGGAGAGAGGGTACCAGGAGGGGATGAGACAGAGAAGTAAAAAGAATTAAGATGTTTTATGTACATGCACCTATTTCCCATAATGAAAGTGATCATCATATACTGCAAACATTTACTAATAAGAACTTTAAAAATTAAAAAAATCTAAACAATTATTAAAACATGAATATAACTCTGAGATACAGCTTGAGGAAACCGATAAGGTTATGTTTATAAGAGGGAAAAGGGATTCAATAAACTTTAACAAAAATTTATTTATTAATTATTGTGAAATACCTACTTATTTATTAATTTTTTTTTGAACTTGGATCTGTGTGCTCATGCAGCAGGCAACAAAACCACTGAGCTAAATCCCTGGCCCTATTAATTTTTGAAAATGTGATACATTTACATGGTTCAGAAAAATCTGCAGATTCAAAAGGTGTTTCTTGAAGTTTCTCTTTCATTCTTGTTCCTGGTGGCCTGGTTCCTTTTGTGCAGTTTGAGGGACATTTGGGCTGTATCCTGTGGCTGTTTCCTGTGGCAACCACTGCTGTTGGCTTCTTTTCTATTCTTCCAGGGAGATTTAATGCATATATAAGCAAATATATTCAGACATCAGCTTCATTTTATTTTGTTTTATTTTATTTTTAGGGTTTTTATTTCATTGCACCTTTATTGTTGACTGTTCACTGTTCAGAATTTGATAGCGTTTCCAGAATCACACAGCCCGGTGGAAGTTCCTCTCTGACACGCCCACTGACTGCTAACCAGCTTCCACTTGTCCCTCCTCCTTATTTGTATGACATTCTGCCAGTGTCCTAGGAGCTCCTGGGGCTGGCTTCCGACAGGGGGTAGATGGGGTAGGAGATGCAGAGCTGACCCCGAGCAACACGATTGGCTTTGTGTCCGTGGGCTGACTCCTTCCCTGCCCCCTCCTCCCCTCCATTTCCTCTCCTCCTCAGCAACATCTAGGCCCCCACTGGGTTGAGGATTCTGGTCAGGGTTGGAGTCTTGACTTCACTAGGAGCCATGTGACCTCAGGAAACTTCCTGGCCTCTCTGAGCCCTCCTTTCTTATACAATGACATGAGGGAATAACTCCATCAGGGCCAGTATGAGGATTTATGTATATAAAATGCCTACCACATAGTACACCCTAAATACACCTTAGCTTTCTTCTTCTGGAGGAAGAAAATATATATGAGGAATCAGTGTCAGAGCCAGGTGCTCAGGGGCTGTTGTTTATAAAAAGAGCCTGGTCCCTTAGTTGAGCCCAAGAAATGACTCTCTAATGGTGGAATTTCAGGAAAAAGTGACAGACCCTGAGGCAAAGACCTCAGAGTCATGAGAATGTAACCTGGCAGGTTGCTGCTTTCACTGTCCCCGGGCAGGTGGAATACTGACTTCTGTTTTGCCACTGCAGCTAGGCAAGGGCTGTTCCAGGGAGCCAGGAGAACAAGGGAAATCTGTATTTATTCAACCACTCCTACCAGGGCAGAAGCAGCTGTATGTGGGGGAAAACCTGGAGCATTAAAAATCAGTGATCCTTTAGGGTGATCAGTAAATCCCCTTCCAGTGCCCTAACAAGTCACCTCTCATAGGGGTCCCCACAGCCTGAACTGCTAGCTTGTGTCATTCTCAACCTACTGACCTGCAAAGAGGACCCCAGACACCTTGCTAAGGAAGTAATTATGCACCTGAAACTGAGCTATTCTTCACAGTCACTGAAATAGAAATCTGATAAATGAATGGCTATAGGAATGAAATAATAATGCCTCCAGTAACACACAGAATGCTTGTATTGTGGTTAATCTGCAGATACTGGCAAACTTTTCTTCCTCAAAGGTCATTCTGAAATTTTTTTTCCCCTTAAATTCTTTTATTGGTACATTGTAGGTATACAATATGTTTACGTTTATCATTGGGTACTTGTACCTGTACATGTTGTATCTTGGTTCTTATTTTTCCCCATTTCCTGTCCTCCCTTCACTCCCTCCACCCTTCCTTATTTACAAAGACTTTGTTTCCATTTTTTCCTTTTCTCATAATTTTTCCTTGCTCTTCTTTCCTTTCCCCTTCCCCTCCCACTTCTCCTGGACCTTTGGAACTTTCTTTCCTATTTCAAATTATCAATTATTCATTTTAATTATTTTAATTCTTACTTACATTCTCAGTTTCTCACACCATGGAAACTATTCAGTGTTTACACATGTGTGTCCTATTTATTTCATTTAAGAGTATGGCTTCAATATGCATCTGTTTAGCTATAAATGTCTCTAGTTCTCATTCTTTATGGCTGAGTAGTACTCCATTTTAAAAAACACCCACATCTTCTTTATCCAGTTTCCAGCTGATGGGAACTTGGGCTGTTTCCAAGTTTTAGCTATTACAAACTGTGCCACTATAAACATGGATGCACATATATCATTGTGGTATAATTCTTCTAATTCTTTTGGGAAAGGTACACAGGAATAGCTGGGTCAAATGGGACCTCTAGTCCTAGTTCTTTGAGGTATCTCCATACAGATTTCCACAGCGATTGCAGCAGTCTGCACTCCCAACAACAATGCAGAAGGGTTCCTTTCTCCCCACAACCCTGCCAACATTTGTTATTGGTTGATTTCTTGATAGAAGCCATTCTTTCTGGAGTGGAGTGGAATCTCAGTGTTGTTTTCATCTGGATCTCTTGAATGACCAGTGATGTTGAACATTTTTTCATATGTTTATTTGCAATTTCTACTTCTTTGTCTGAGAAATGTCTGTTCATTTCAGATGCCCATTTTTGAATTGGGTCTTAAACTTGGGGGGTTTGATTTTTTTTAAGTTCCTTATATATTCTAGATAGTAGTCCTTTGTCTGAGGTATAGCTGCTAAAATTTTTTTCCCATATTGTAGGTTGTCTCTTAGCTCTGTTGGTGGTTTTTCTTGCAGCGCAGAAGCTTTTTAATAAGACGAGATCCTAGTTGTTGATTTTTTGTGCTAGTTTTCGTGCTCCTGAGGTTTTGTTCATAAAGTCTTTTCCTATGCCAATGTCTTCAAGAGTTCTACCTAACTTATCTTCTTCCAGCAAGTTTAGTGTCTCTGTTTTAATATTTAGATCTTTAATCCACTTTGATCTTAGTTTAGTGTATGGTGATAGATATGGATCTAGTTTTAATCTCTGGAAGGTTGAAATCCAGTTTTTCCAACACCATTTATTAAATAGACTATTTTTCCTCCAGTGAGGGTGATTGGCTCCTTTGTCAAAGATGAGGTGGCTGAGTATGTCTGGAGTTGTTTCTGTATCTTCTAATCTACACCACTGATCCTCAGGTCTGTTTCTTTGCCAATACCATGCTGTTTGTATCACAATATCTTTGTAGTATAGTTTCAAGTTGGGGATTCAAGTTGGGATACCCCCAGCCATGTCTCTGTTGCCTAGAATTGCTTTTGCTATTCTAGGTCTCTTCTGATTCCAAATGAAGTTTTGGATTGTTTTCTCTAGTTCTGTGAAATATATT
>NW_004624736.1:1804637-1890119 GCF_000247695.1 Heterocephalus glaber
TTTGTTTGATTTCTTAATATAAAAAGAATAAACTTAAAATTAAACTGAATAGTGGAACACTTTCTGTAGTGGCCATATCCATCAGGTATAAAAATATGAGACTGAGACAAGAAAATGAAAAAAAAATGATATCATGCAAGCTCTTCACTCCATTTAGGCGAATTTCTCTGCAGAGACCCCAGATGTACATGAAAGCCTTGGGGTATCATGCAAGTTATTTGCTCCAGGGCTAGCAAGAACCTGGGTGAGGGAAATGATCTGGTCCAGTCATATTACAGAAAAGTCATTAAATCTTCAGGGATTTCCTGTTCAGTCTAGAATTTAAACTACAGGATTGGGATGTGATCTCAGAAGCCCTAGTGGTTTTTTCCCCATTTACTAAACTGTGATCAACTAAATAGATAAGGTTGTGGTGATAGTTACCAAGTAGCAAAGCAAAGGCTATTTTCCATCTTCATTTCTGCTTGAGAGACTATACTTGTAAAACAATATGTATATGTACGACCTTTGTCACAAATCCTTTTTATTCATGGCAGTTGTCAACCTCTGCATGAGAATTTGACTGTCAGTTTAAAATGCAAAATGATGCATACAAGACATCTTTAGATATTATCCTTGCAGTTAGAATTTCAAAGAAAACCCCTGATCAGGAAAAGTCCTTGATCCAATAAAGGAACTTGAAGGAGAGGGAGAGAAAGAGGGATGTAGTACTACTTCTTCAAAACTCCTTTTTTATGTCAGCACAGCGTTTATTCTTAAAAGTGAACTTACAAATATGTAGTCCAGAAACCTACTTTGAGAATGAGTTATAGGTGAAGACAATACATTTAAACTTTTAATCCCAATCTAAGTGCTCTCATCTCACATTACCCTCAAGTACAGTGATTCTCATCCCTGGCTGAATATTAGCAACCACTCAGACTGCTGAAAAGATCTCTACAATTGAAACACAACACAGACCAATTAAAATAGAATCTCTGGAGGTGGAACCCAAGTATCATTATTTTTAAATCTCTCCAAGTGATCTTGATATGCAGTTGATGTTGAGAATCAGTGCCTTAATAAAATATCCATGGCTAAGGGGAGTTATCTCATAAAGTAGGGGTTGCTTATACTATGATCAAAGAGAATCTTTACATACTCTTAATACTGTGGGATCCTGACAAGTAATGACAGCGGGAAGATGGCAAGGGTTTTTTTTTTTTCCCATAATGGTGTCTTCAGCGGTCTTCATTCAAAACAAATGCTTTGTTTACATATTAAACATAACAGCAATAGTTTGCACTTAAAAAATGTTTTCTTCTCTCTCTAAATGCCTAGCTACTTGGGTCTGTCTTTTATTTTCTTGATTTTGACAATGGACTCAAGTGTTATAACTCTCACTAGTCCTCGGTATTTTGTTAAGGCCCTGATTCTACTTACTGCATGAAATCTTCAGCACTAGTTTACTAATAACAATTAAAATGCAAAGGCTACACTAATGCACCACTCTACCCTCAGCCTGTGATTATCACATGGGAATGCAGACACCATCATTGCCACATTTTCTGGTATTTCAGAATGAAAACAAAGACTCAGATTTGTATGTAACATTAGTCAGTTATTAAGTATTGATAATTCAAATTTTGAAAAATTCACTGCAGTTGAAAAATAGAAGTCAACATATCCCTGGGCATTTCCTTCTCTTTATTAAAAGAGGCTGGTGTGGTGGCAGTTTATATTCTCTTCTGTAGTGCATTTATTGAGGTTATATGACTAACTGACCTCATTAGTAATTTGAGAATCAGTCACTGAAGGTAAAATAGGCAAGATGGGGATTTAGCTATACAAGTTTTCTACTCTCAGAAGTAAAGTACATGCAGAGTTAGACAGTTGGCCAAAGAGATTTGATAATGAATGACTCCAAATAATGACATAAAATTACATTGTACTAGGGACAAAATAAATTCCATAGACAAACAGATCAGGCAGAAGAAAAAGGAGATCTTTATGAAGTAATAAAACATCAGTCCAGTCTGTGGCTTTGGAAAAATCTTTGCATTGTTGAACCTGAGTGGCTCTATTGATGTGGAAATCATATCTGGGACCTTAAGCTACATGACCCCAAAAGCAGATTTGATTTTTCCTGTGTCCTTTTTACCAAGTTGGATCTTTGGAAGAATTTGAAGAGGAAAAATATGTCTCACCTAGCTATGTAGACAAAGAGTGTTTCATCTTTAAGTCACTGGTTCCCAGCTCCAGCAGGCACCAGGATCCTTTGGAGAGACTGTGAAAGCAGATTTCTGGGCCACAGCCCCAGTGCTGCTGATTGAAGATCTGTAGTGAGGCCTGTGAATCTGCATTTTATATAATTTCCTAGGTGCTGTTGATGCTTCTGCACTGGAAATCACATTGGCTAATCCTTGGGTCTTAGATCTTCAGTTTTCCCACTAATCTGGATTTTTATCATTTGCCCGTGAGTCAGCAGTAAATGATCCTCTTCAGACATACTTGTCAGGATGCTTCGCAAAGTAAAATGAAATACAAAGGCTGAATAAAGGTAATAGGGTACAATAGTCCCCTCCTCCCTCACGTGCCATTTCAGTTACCCATAGTCAATGGTGGTCAAAAAATGTTAAAGAGAAAGATCACAGAAATAGACAAAGTTCAAGTTTTATGTTGCGTGTCATTCTGAGTAGTGTTGTGATATCTTGTACCACCTCCCCATCCTGTTTGGGGCGGGAATCACACCTACCAGTGTATTCACACCTACGTTTGGTACCCTCCTATTAGTCACTAAGAAGCCATCTTGGTTATCAGGTTGACGGTTGCAGTACTGAAATGCTTGTGCTCAAGTAACCCTGATTTTACTTAATAAAGGCCCCAAAGCACAAGAGTAGTGATGCATAGAATTTGGATATTACAAAGGGAAGCCAAAAGTGTTTCCTTTAAGTGGAAAGGAGGAAGCTCTTGGCATAATAAAAAATGCATTTGAGATGGCTAAGATCTATAGTAAGGGTAAATCTTCTACCCATGAAATCATGAAGGAGGAAAAAGAAATACATACTAGTTTTGCTGTCATACCTCCCACTACAAAAATTGTAACCATGGTGCATAAGTACTTAGTGAAGTTAGAAAACACATTAAACTATGTGCAGTTTTGTACTATCTACTGTTCTGAGTATCTATTGGGGGTGTTAAAACATATTCCCCATGGACATGGGAGAAGTACTATACATCTCAATAACCCTGGAACTGACCTTTGGGTTTTACTAAGTTTAAGAACTTCCTGGTTTTCTTAAATTATTGTTTCCCTATAGGTCACTGGATGCTGATTCTCCACTTCTAACTTGCCTGACATGTTGGCAAGGCCTATAAACCAAAACAGCCAATAACCACTATATCCCAGACATGTATACTTGTATAGTCTGGTTGCAAGTTCGATGTATCTTGTCTCTTTCTTATGTCTTTATGTATTTCATAATTTTTTTTTAAGACAGTTGAATCAATGAGGCACATCCTGGAAGTTTGCATGATTTCCTTTTTATTATGATATTAGTTAGTGGAGCCTCTTTTGTCAAGATAGAATGGATTCAGTAATTGAACTCTCTGGAGGTCAGAAATACTGAGAGGGAAAACATTAGTATATTCAATTCAGCTAGATTGTTTTTTGTTTTGGTATTGTTTTCCAGGGGAGATATTATGTGTATTAGTACCACTTGGAACAAATCTTATAAGAAATAGGCCAATGCTTCTCAACTCTGGCCAAGACATTAGAATCTCCTAGGCAACTTGGGGGTGGGGGTTGCCTGGCCTCACCTGGGATAAGTCGAATCTGGCGCTCCCATGGCATTGTTATGTTTTAAGATCTGCTAGATCAGTGGCTCTCCAATTTTGGCTTGAAAGAGAATCCCCTGGAGAGCTTATTAGAAAACAGAACGCTGGGCCTTACTCTGAGAGATTATAATTGAGCAGGTCTGGGTTGGGGCCTAAGAATTTACATTTTTAACAAGTTACCAGGAGACACTGATGCCACACGTGCTGGCATCATGCTCTGAGGACCACTGCTTTTAATAATGCTCAAGTGAATGTTGCCAGCCCTACCACCATGCGCAGAGGTTGCCTTTCCTTCAAGCTCTGCAGTTGGTGACTTCATTAGCCCCAGCTTTCCTACCAGGGGAAAAAAATAACACTTAAATCCACCATGAACCTTTCCTTACAGACTAAAATTACTCTGGGAATTGTGTTCCTAGTTATATGGGAACTCGTTTAATTATCTGGCAATTTAATTTGGTTTGAACAAAATTATAATTTTCATTTCAAAATATATCACTTTTGCTACTTTTAGCTGGATCAATTATTTTCAAAGGGCTTTATATTAGTTGATATATTTTCCACCTGTTTGGAATTTTATTTATCAGACCCTAAGTTAAAGAAAAATAACCACGGCATCAAGAAGTTTAAAATAAGCTATATCTGTATAGGGAATTTTCTGTGTTGCTCCCCTGGTGTGATGGGCTCAGTCATTTTGTGAGGCTTGTCTTTCCCAGAAAGGTTGTTTTTACCTAGAATGTCCAAGGGATCAGCCTACATGTCTATGAATCTTAGTGGTTTTCACATCTTGCTTGTTGGCTTTCCTCTGCTTCTGCAGCATTCCAAATGTGTTTTGATTGTAACTAAACTTGTAAAAGCATACAAGTGCATTGATCTTTCTCACTGTGCCAAATATTCATGCCTCTCTTGCTTAGTATAATATTATGTTCTTCAGAGTCACCCTCATACCAGTATTCTTATTAGTAGCTATACACAGAAAATTGCCTGATGTCTTCCAGCCTCAGTTTTCTTGCCTGTAAAATGGGAGAATAATACCTGTCTCACAGGGATATTGCAAAGAACTAATGCAACAAAGAAGGCCAACTCTTTGTTTTGATGACTGCTAAAAATTGCTCAATAAGTGGAAACTATTTTTAGTGGGGGCAGTGGTGTCTCAGAAGCCCTTGGAATCCTATGGAGGGAAAGGAGACTAAGATCAAAATTAGAGATTTAATTAATCTATAGGACCAAACTAAACTACGCAGGACAGTTCTACAGAGGACTGCCCTGGATGTCGCCATTACTCTTGTCTTGTGTTCTAAAGTTTTGATGTGTGTCTCAGGAGAGTGTTACAGGTCAGGTCCCTGCTCTGAAAAAAAACCTTTGTAAAAGTAACTACTGACCTAAGTTTTAGTGCACTAGTTTATGGGTACATAGGAGCATGCATGTCTGTTAGGCACTTTTGGGGATGTGGAGTCTCGGGAATATTTTATTTATGCTTAATTAAAATAGGACTTGGCTTTATTAAAGGATTATCTTCACAATAAAGACTCTATTGAACTTCTTTGAGGTTTGTAAATCTCCCAATTACCACGTGGCTCGTGCCTTGTTAGACTTTGCCTGTTTATAGCTCAAACTAGTCCTTACAGTAAAGATTTTTCACCTCACTAAACAAGGAGGATTTTGGAACTCTGTCTCCACCAGAGAAGTGGGCTCCTGCTGCTTTCCAAATGTAGAAGTGTTCTGGATATATAATATTGATATGAAAAACAAAACCAAAATCCAAACCAAACCTGCGGAATGCTAATTACTCTTATTTAACATGGATGCAATATAATTCTATAACTATAGAACATTGTATAACTACATTATAGGTGCATGATATTGTATTTTAAGTATATTCTCCTCAAACTAAGAATTTTCTACACTGATCTCCAGAATATATATATCTCAGTGTTCACAGGTGTGTATTTATTCATGTGTTTTTTATAGACATGAAAACTTTTCATTTTCTGTAATTCACAGAATAAGCCTTGTATAATCATTGCAATATAATAAACATGAAAGACAGTTTTATTTTTCTTAAGTATTTCTATTAAAAACCTCTTCTAAAATGACATAGAAACCTTTATATTCTATTTTTTCTCTTGCGATTTTGATTATATAATTTTATTTTCTGTATCTTTATGTTTTAATAAACTAGTGAAATAACCTAGTCATTACATTTAATTTTGCTAACTCTAGCCATGATTTGAGCTTTCTCCTACAGAGTTTCCCATTCTGGTCTTCCTCCCTTAGGGAGCTGATTTCTTCTTTTTACTAATGAGTTAAAACTTTAAAAATATTCCTAGGGGAAAAAATAAGAACCAAGATGCATCATGTAAAGGTACAAGTTCCCAATGAGAAATGTAATTGGGTTTTATACCTAAAATGTACCGATAAAAGAATTTAAGAAAACAAAAACTTTAAAAATAGTAAATTGACAAGAAATGCACAAATCTATGCTGGGATGAGACTGGCTCTCCCAGTCTAATCTGATTTCTTACTGTCTCTAGTTGTCTATCTTGAGAGTCTTACTGAGTATATTTACTGTTCCATTCTATCACTCTTAAAGTCAGCATTTTGAAAAATCAGTGTCTTACTAAAATTTAAATTATAGATACTGGGAAATGTAACCTTGTTTTTATGCTTAATCTCAACCTGGTCTCTTTAGCTCCCAATGCTGTTGTTGGTGAAGGAAAAGAAACATATCATAGCTTTTCAGAGTAATTTGTTCTCTTTCTTTTGGACACTTTAGGTTTTTTGTAAGACAGTGAGGGCAAGCATTTTCTGTCTTTCTGCTTTCCTTCTCTTGGGGAACTTGGGGAGGCTTAGGTAGGATCCTAGTGGTGAGCCAAGGTGAGCTAGAGGAGGTCCTCTGGGCTCCCTTGGGACAGTGCTAGTGAGATGGACCCAGCCTGAGAGCTGGTGAACACCCACTGATGTCCTTGGAGTGCACAGTGGCCTCAGGTGTCCAAGTTCAGGAACTTTTGCTTTCAGTACGCTGTAACCACCAGGTATTTTCTTAGTGCCCCACATGTGAGTGAAGAAACAAGCTTCTACTTTTAGGTTTCTCTTCACTCAATCTGGAGTTATAAAACTTCCTCTTGCGTGGCTGGGGATTTAGCTCAGTGGTTCCACCACCCGTCTCACAAGCATAAGGACACGAGTTCGATCCCTGGTACCAAAAAAAAAAACAAAAACAAAAAAAACCTTCCTCTTGGCCTCTTGGGCCTTTGTCTCTCTCCAAGTTTTTCTGACACACAACTCAATTCTTTTTTTTTTTTTTTTTTGGTGCTGAAGACAAAGCTAAGGCCTTGCATTTGCGAGGCAGGCACTCTACCACTGAGCTAAATCCCCAAACCCACAAGTCTATTCCTGATTTTTTTCCTGATTTTATTCCTGATTTTTTGTAATCCAGCATATAGGATTACAAAAGCCTTTGCCCACTCTTCCTATCCTTACTCTCCCTTGCTTTCTTTTCTTCTTTCCTTCCTTTTCCCCTCACTCCTTCTTCTTACCCTTTCTGATTAAAAAAAAAATCCCTTTCATACTCTATTTATAAATAAAAAACAAAATTGAATAATTATAACTCATGTTTTAACTGTGTAGAATTTTTAAACTCCAGTTATATAGAAAGCCATTTAAAAGCCAAAGTGTAGGATTTAATTTATTACACTAGATTGTACATGGAGTTTGTTTTATATAGACATTTGGAGTTTTTCCTGTAATTCCCAAAGTGGTGGAAATTATCTCTAATGGTTTAGAATAAAGAGAGGCATAAGCACAAAAAGTACTTCTTCCAATGCAGAATTAGTAGGAGGAATAACTGATTAGATTTTCTAAATATCAAACTTCTTGAGGGCAAGTTTCTGTTTCCACAAAACGTAAAGGAAATGAATATTTATGAAGCCTCTATGGTATGTCAGGTGCTACACTAATAGGTTGTATGTGTATGATGCTTTATTTAGTCCCTAATAGGTAGATAGTTCATATGATAGGAAAGCATTTTATAAAGAATCAACACGCATGGCCAACATGAAAGTTAAAAAAATAGGTTTTTCCCCTATACTCCTTAACAAACAAGAAAAAGCATCTATGTTATCTTTCCCTCCATCAAGTGGGTTACAGGTGATATTTAAATAAGGTAATATCTTTAAAAGATAGTCATTCATAAAAACTTTTAGGTGCCCAAACGGTTCTTTGAGTTGAATCTTGCATCACTCACACAGAAGACAAAGATGAACAAAGCATAATCTCTTGCTAATCATATGTCAACACTAAATTAAAACACTTTTGTACGTGTTACCATAAGATGAAAATCCCGAGGGCAGGTATTCTGTTTTCCTATATTTCTTTTTATACTTGAAGTACAGGAAGTGCCCTGAATCATATTGTGATGGAATGAAAACATGAAAAACAGAGTTTCAGTTTAGCAGCATGGGATCTAACTATTAAATATTTATCACTATGTATTCATGTATATTGATACATATTCATGTTGATACCAATCACATTAATATCACATTGATTTTAATCACATTGAATTGAATTTCAAGGTGCTATTGAAGACTTGATTAAAAGTCTGCTGCCCCTGAGAACATGAATGTATAGCAGGTATCTTACTGAAGTCTAAATCCCATGTGACTTGTTAAATTCCATTATCGATGTTAGGTTTTTCTTTTATTTCCATTTCATGATTAAGATAATCTTGAAATAAATCATCTAGGAATTAATTATACAGTTTGAGAATGAACTATACTATTAAGATTGACCTTATGTTAAGGATCTTTAATTGGGAAATATGAGAAAGTTACTATTAAAATGATATTTAAGCTTTAAACCAGCAAAACAAATATAGAAACAAAACCCTATATTCAACATTTAGGCTGAACTTCCCTGAGTTGAAAACGGGTTAAATATTTAAAATTATGGTTAATTGTTTAATTCTAACAAAGGCCCTAAGAGATGCTCTGTAAGCTAAGTAATGCATATATTTAACAACTGAATGGGAGGAAGAATCCAATGAAATAATTTACTAGCCCATTAATAAGCAGGAATCCTAGTTCTAGGCTTCCATGACAGTGCCATTAAACTTAGATCACAGCCACATAAATTTCACAAGTGTGTTTTGGCCACCAATAAGAATGCATTTAGGGGCTGGGGATTTAGCTCAGTGGTTCTGCAGCCTACCTTGCAAGCGCAAAGACACAAGTTCAATCCCCGGTACCAAAAAAAAAAAAAAAGAAGAAGAAGAAGAAAAGAATGCACTTAAATTAAGTTTTTATAAAGCTATTGTTTAAGTTTCTGTTTCTTTGGTTGATATGATTAATAATATTTCACTATTACAGAGTTTCTTTTATCTTTAAGAACCATGAAATAATAAGGAATAAAGCCAGTGACTGATTCTTTTTAGCTCCAAGCTCAGAGAAATAATTTTCAATTAGAAATTCCATTTCCTTCTCACATGTGGTATACATTACATGGGGGCAGATGAGACAGCTTTTAGCTAATAGACTTTCCTATGGAGACTTCTACTACCAAGTCTCTCCTATACAAATCTGCCTTACCTGTGGATTTCGATTCCCATGCTTTGGTTTGATGTATCTATTGAAACTCAGATAACCTTTGCATCCTTATCTAGAGTCTCTCCCTTAATAGTCATATTGTTTTCCATTAATTTTCCTTTCAGTCTTTCTTTTTATAAATATGTACATGAATATTTTAAGAGAAGGTATGTAATCTTAGTCACCCTATGGAAAATGACACAAAAATAAAGTTCATTAGCCAACCTCGCTAACTTTCTAGATGGAAAGTGGCCTCTGATTTTTCTGACAACTGAGAGGCACATTCCACATCATAGCTAATGGTTGAACAAGGGTGTAGTTGACAAATTAGAATTGTTTCTTACTGTCCTAATATTTCACCCTTTCCCCCTCCTTTTCCTTTCTCCCTCCCATCTTTGTTTTTACTTTTTCTCTTCCTTCTCCCTCAACTTCCTAAGTCTTCTTTCTTTCCTCTTCCCTTCCATTTCTTTTCTCCTTTCTTTTATATCTTTTATTTTTGCATTTAAACTGTCACTTTGATTTAACTTTGTAGATGAATTTAAAGATAGTACAAAATATTTCCATATGCCATTCATCTAATCTCCCCAAAGTTAACATCTTACATAATGAAAGCACAATGATCAAAACACTTTGGTATCTTTAATTTCCCCTCTCTTCCAGGGTCTGCTAAGCTGCACCATGTAAAAACTATTTTAATGATGATAATAATGCATATTTCACAAGGATACAATGAAATAACTTCATCTCTTATTCTTGTTTTTTCCTTCTATTCCTTAACCTGTAATATAAATATTTTTTATGAGTTAATTTTAAAATAAAATTCTTCTCTAATGTAAAAACCTAACTGTAACTAAAGAGGCTGGTTTCAGAGTACTTCTGGAGTGCTGAAACCATTGCTCAAACAGTCCTTTTGTCTCTCATCTAGACACTTCCATCGTTTCTCTGGCCAGCTTCCAGGATGATCTTTATAGAATAGATATTCAATCATATCATTCTCCTCCTTCATTTCTCTCGAGTCCTCATTGACTAGAGCTGGTCCCCTAATTGTGCACTAAGATGCCAGGCACATCAGTGAACACACACAAATACTTGATATATTTCAAATATTAAGAGGAAACAAAATAGTTCATACCTATTGAGTACTTTGTGCTAACTTGAGGTGGTTGAGTTTTAGCGTTAGATTAGTTGCATTCCTTTCAATGATGCCATATTCTACAAAATTGGGTTGTAAATAAAGTGAAACATGAAAAGAAGGTGCCAGGATCCAGTGTGACCCAAGGATCTGTAAAGTTAGCCAGTGCCCAACTGCATGCCTCCCAGCAATAAATAATGTGGGTACGTAGAGATGAAATAAAATTTTCTTTCAATATATGTGGATAATTTTTTCAAATGGCTACCAAGGTGACATTGGTATTGATTTCTTTGGTTCTAACTACTTTTTAAAAAGCACTGGTATTTTCTATATTTTATTTGATCTATAATCTCAGTGGAAAAAATTATGAGGCCAAGAGTGCTTCAAATATGAAAATTTGTGACTCTTGATTCTAGAATAAAATCCAAACTCCATACCAAGGACTTGCAGGCAAGATCCTTTCAAATGAATATTTTTTTCATCTTAAAATGATTACCATTCATTAAAGATTTCTCAGTTCCAATTTCCTCATCTATGAGACTGGGAGAATATCAGTGCTTCTATAAAGGAGGGCCTTTGTTGAAGTTAAGAGGTGAGTGTGCATCAGCACTTAGCCCACTGGTGGGCATGGAGCAATTTCAAGCAATTCAACTGAATACATTATTTTTGTTTTTGAAATTAACATCATCTCACTTAAGGCACATACAAGCTCCTAAGCTAAGAGCCATAGTGGTCCAAAGAGTGGTAGTGTCTTTTCATCTGCTTAAGGTATTTTAGCTAGTTGTTATGAAGAGAACCCAAAGTCCAACTTCTTGCCTCTCACCTACCTTAACAGCTGTTCTTCTATGCTGCAGGCGGAATCAGTGGTGGTCATCATTCAGGTGTGCACTAGCAGGTTCTGGGCTGGAATAGAAAAGACATTCTGAGTTCAGGAAAAGCCTTATGATATAAAATCAGTAGTGCATTTTTTATTCTTTACTTTGTTTTGGGGTAAAAATTTTGTATTATCTACATGGAAATGGGTGGAATCAAATAATGAATTGTTTAACTAGAAAAGAAGGACAATGTGGGGAATAAGTTTAATTGTTTCTTTTCCCAGTTTTTAAGAATATCCTGTCTTTGCTTGTAGGGGAAGGTTCCACCGAAATGCTCAGATTTATCAGGCAGGTGAGAGCACATTTGCCTGGTGACGCAGGTGCTCTGAAGGAGGCCTGTTTTGAGCTGAAGAGTGCTAGGGGGAGATTTTAGAGGTGACGTTAGAAGGTCTTTCCTGTGTTACTTCATGCAGTTTGCTCTTGGGCCCTGGCCAAGCAGTAAAAGGGCATCTGTTTGGGCTCTGAATTCTTATTATTGAGAGAACTAGAGCTAAAAAAGGAATGTATGATATATAATAAATAGGATTAGTAAAGTACTATCTTAATTATATACCATGGCTGAACAAACATAAAACTATTCTGGAAGTACATTTTCCATGATAAGTGTCAAATTTTATCATGAGTAGGATCATAAACTCAAACTCTACCCCTTAGACAAGCCCCTTATCATCTCAGCGCATGAAAACAATGAGGAAGTGGTGGATTAATTCAGCTGAGTCTATAGATTATACTTCCTGGCAGAACGTAAAATAAAGAAGCAAAAAGATCAAGCAGATCTTAAAGATTTCTAGATCAAATATGAGTAGGATCCAATCCCTCCTTTATCTCTCTTAGAAATTTCCATGTGTGTTATTATAGTAAAGACTCAGGACATCTTTTTTTTTTAAAAAAATTAATTGGTACATTTTAGGTATACAATATAATGACATTCATCATTGGAAATTTGCACCTTTACATAATCTCTCCTGGTTCTTATTTTTTCCTCGGTGCCCTGCCCTCCCTTCCACCCCTCCATCCCTCCCTATTTACAAAGACTTTGTTTCCATTTTTCCATTTTCTCATATTAATCCCATTCCCTTCTTTCCTTTCCCCTACCCCTCCCACTTCCTTCCCCTTTGCCCCTTTTCTTCCTATTTCACATTATCTATTATACCTTTTAGTCCTTATTTACACTTTCAGTTTCTCACACTAGAGAAACAATTCAGTATTTACACATGTGTCCTATTTATTTCACTTAAGAGTATAGCCTCAATGTGCATCCATTTCACTATAAATGTCTCTAATTTCTCATTTTTTATGGCTGAGTAGTACTCCATTTAATTAAAAAAAAACCCAAGGGCCGGGGATTTAGCTTAGTGCTCCTCCACCTGCCTCGCAAGCTCAAGGACCTGAGTTCGATGCCTGGTACCAAAACAACAACAATTAAAAAAAAAACTCCACATTTTCTTTATCTAGTCTGCAGTTGATGGGCAGTTGGGTTGCTTCTAAGTTTTAGCTATTACAAACTGTGCTGCTATGCACATGGGCGCACATATATCACTATGGTATGATTCTTTTAATTCTTTGGGGAAGATACCAAGCAGGGGAATAGCGGGGTCAAATGGGATTTCTAGTCCTATTTCTTTGAGGTATCTCCATACTGCTTTCCATAGTGGTTGCACCGTTCGACACTCCCACCAGCAGTGGAGCAGGGTTCCTCTTTCCCCACAGCCCCACCAGCATTTATTATTGGTTGATTTCATGATAGCAGCCATTCTTTCTGGGGTGAGGTGGAATCTCAGTTGTTTTCATCTGCATCTCTCAAATGACGAGTGATGTTGAACATTTTTTCATATGTTTATTTGCTATTTCTACTTCTTTGTCTGAGAAATGTCTGTTCATTTCAGAGGCCCATTTTTGGATTGGGTCTTTAAATTTGGGAGGTCTGATTATTTTGAAGTTCTTTATAGATTCTAGATAGCAGACCTTTGAGGAACAGCAGGTGAAAATGTTTTCCCACATTGTGGGTTGTCTCTTCACACTGCTGGTGGTTTCTCTTGCTGTGCAGAAGCCTTTTAATAAGAAGAGATCCCACTTGTTGATTGATTATGCTAGTTCACGGGCAACTGAGGTTTTGTTATAAAATCTTTTCCTACACCAATGTCTTCAAGAGTTCTACCTTGGGGCTGGGGATTTAGCTCAGTGGTTCCGCCACCTGCTCAGCAAGTGCAAGGACCTGAGTTTGATCTCCAGTACCACACACACACACACAAAAAGAGTTCTACCTAACCTCTGTTCCAGCTGGTTCAGTGTTTCTGTTTCGATATTTAGATCCCTAAACCATTTCAATTTTAGTTTCGTGCAGGGTGAGAGATATAGGTCTAGATTTAATCTTTGGCAAGTTGAAACCCAGTTTTTCCAGCACCATTTATTAAAGAGGCTATCTTTCCTCCAGTGAGGGTGTTTGGCTCCTTTGTAAAGACTCAGGACATCCTGCAGAAAAGAATCATGTTCATATTTATTTGACTGAGTTTAGCAAAGAAACATTTTTGTTCTGTGTTTTGGTGACATAATTTACTGACCTGCTGAGGACTGCCTCAAGGACTCTACAGTAAGTACCTTTAAGTTCCATTTTGATGCAGTGCTTCCAAAAAAATAATTTAAGAGGCCAAAGGAGGCTGTCATCAGCTCTCTATGTTGGCTGAGCTATTCCATCTTCCTTTTGTCATGAATTAGGGTCAGTTACATTACAGGTGTGCTGAGGGAACTGTAACATTGTATGGGGAGGTGGTCAAGAGTGAGAAGGCAGAGCCAGACTGCCTGGATTGGACCCTGCTTCTCCTACTTGTCATTTCCATTTCAATCTATGTAATATTTGTTCAATGACTGAATATAGTCTTCTCTAAGGCCAAATGGTCTCCATCTCACCAAGGGCAATTTAAGAAGCATGGTGCTTCATTTTCTATCAAATACTTCAGGGTTCTGATCAGGAACAGGGCTCAGCACTTAGTAAATTCTCCACAGATGTTATACAAGTATTATTACTATGGGTGGTTGCTGACTCTTTTCCTAGAGATACTGAAAAGGAATGGAAAGATTCTCATCCCATATTTGCTCACTATTGTTCATTTTTCTCCTTAAATTTCTCCTACACAGTGATTCTCATCTCTGTAAATGGCTTTCCAGCTGGTAGTTTATGCCAAAAACTTAGGAGCCCAATTAGTAAGTTCTTTCACCTCCACTTTTTTAAAAGGTATTTTTATTTCTCCCTCCTTTCTTCCAGAAAATCTAAAGTACATATCCTAATATCCTTTCTACTCTGAAACACACTCAGGCATGTGCTTTCTTTCTCTGATACAATTAAATTTTGTTCTTAAAAAAATTTTTGTATCAGTACATGTTTGCAGTACATAAAGATTACATCCCTTGTGGGGCGTTGGAGCATATACACAGCACACCTTAATTCCTTTCCTCATCTCCTTTCCTCCTCTTCCTCCCTTTCCCTCCATCTCTTGATCCCCTTCCCATTGGAGAAAGATTTATAGCCCTACCTCCTGTTACCTATATTTTGATCTTTTTTGTATTTTGGGTTTCTCATATGAGAGAAACAATGTGATATTTAAGCTTGTGGGTCTGCTTTATTTCACTTAACATTACATTCCCAAGTTTCACCCATTTTCCTCCAAATGACTACAGCCTATCCTTCTTTATAGAAATGGAGTACTCCATTGTGTGCAAATACCACAATTTCCTTCTCATCTTTTGATGGGCATATGGGCTGTTTTCAAGATTTAGCTATTACAAATTATGCTGCTATAAACATGTTATGCATACATCACTGATACATGACATCTTTAACTCTTTGGGAAGTTACCTAGAAGGTGGATAGCTGGGTCAAATGGAATTTCTAGTTTTAGTTTTTTAAGGATCTAAATTGTGATTTCCATAATGGTTGTACTAGTTTATCTTCCCACCAACAATGTAGAAGTGTTCTTTATTCCCTGCAGTCTCACTAGAATTTGTTATTGAATTTCTTTTCTTTTCTTTTTCTTTCTTTCTTTTTTTTTTTTTTTGGTATCAGGGATCGAACTTGGGACCTTGCGCTTGCGAGGCAGGCGGGAGCACCACTGAGCTACATCCCCAGGCCCTGTTATTTGATTTCTTGATGATAGCCATTCTTTCTGGGGTAACATAGAATCTGTTGTTTTAACTTACATTTCTCTAATGGCCAATTATGTTAAGAGTTTCTTCTGGTATTTATTGGCCATTTGTACTGCTGTAAAGTGTCTATTCATTTCACTTGCCCATTTTTTGTTGGGTATTTTATTTTGGAGTGGCTAATTTTTTTGAGTTCTTCATATATTCTAGATATTAGTCCTCTGTCTGAGGAATAGCCGGTAGTTTTTCCCCATTGTGCAGGTTGATGTTTCACCCTTTTTTTTTGCTGTGCAGAAGCTTTTTAATTTGATATAATCCTATTTATTGATTCGAAGTACTATTTCCTTTGTAACTAGGGTTCTGTTCAAAAAGTGCTTGCCAATATTTATGATTTCAAGAGTTTTACCTATTTTATCTTCTAGCAGGGCAAATGTTTCTGTTTTAACATTTAGTTCTTTGAACCATTTTTGTTTTTTGGTACTGGGGATCGAACTCGGCTCCTTGCCCTTGCGAGGCAGGCGGCAGAACAACTGAGCTAAATCCCCGGCCCTCTCTGATCCATTTTGATTTTAGTTTAGTACATGGAGAGAGAGATGGATACACCTCCAAACCAGCTCTCTTGAGATATTTATTGTTACCCTCCCCGTGTAAGCCACTACCATCCCTTTCTTGTTGTCCTGCAATTACCATCTAACAGTCTGTGGTTTCCCATAGGTTATTTTTTACCAGTAGCCAGTAGAATAGTGATTTAAAACATGTATCCCATAATGTACCTTGCACTGGAGGGCCTTAGAAGAAACCCAAACGTCTAGCCACGACTGTCAGAGTCTCTACCTTTTTCTCTAATCTCATCCCCTTCGCTTGCAGTGCTTTGGTCAGTCTGGTCAAATATATAAAGCTTATTCTCTCCTTGGTAGTTTGCCTGTGGTATTCTTCAGCCCATGGGATTCCTTCCCAGATCTTCAGAATGCTGCTTTCTTCTCTTTTTCTAGTCTGAATCAAATGTTATCTTCTCAAAGAGACAATCTCCATCATCCTAGGCAAAAGTAATCCTTAACACACTCTATCTGAATTTATGTTTACTCATTAGTCTTTCCCTAATCCTACCAGAATATAAAGTCTCAGGGGGGAAAGGACCTTGTTAGTCTTGTTCACAGGCATCTAGAATAAGTATTATCATTTCCATTTCAATATATACAGTGTTTGTTAAACAGCTGAATGTAGTCTTGTTTTAGGACCAAATAGTATCCAGCTAAATTCAGCTCTTAGCGCATAGAAGCTGTTGAGAATCTGTGCTTAATACTTGTTACTATTTTTACTCCACTTCCAAAATCATTTTCCCATTCTAGCATTCAAAGACTCTATGGAAGAGACTTAAGAGGCACCCCTGAAATCTATGGGGGACAAAAAAGCAGAGCCAGCTTTGGATCCTGTATCTCAAGGCCTTTCCAGGAGGATTTCTCTTACTCTATCATCCAACTTCTGTGTTACACACTAGCAAGCACTTCACTTTTAGTCACTTTATATAGAAATATATATTCAAATATGTATTATATATATTTGAATATATATTTAAATATATTAATTATATTTGAATATATGTATTTTAATAATATATTTAAAATATATTTATACATATTCATACTTTATAAGGAAGGATTATCCTTTTTTTAAATGAATGTAATCACACAGATTTCAAACTCATGACAGAGTTCATTTTCTCCTAGCTAATAATCTATAATTTTGTCATGCCCTCTAAGTCTCATCAATTGGCATGAGCTCTCTTTCTACGTTATACTCTACTTCAACTCTGTAATGTAATGTTAAAATTTTATTCCCAAATTATAGAAATATTTGTCATGATTTCCCCTCAAAGAATAACTCTCTATTCTACCCCGTTAAGCTTCCTGTTATTTGCATAATAAATTAGTATGATGTATATTCAAAATTTATATTGCTGATACAATGGTGTAAAATGAAAAATATGTAACATAGCATGTACAAAGGTGTGTGTAACAGAGTACATGTATAGTTTAAAAAAATAGCAATTAAATGAGCATGTCTATTTCACCATCCTGGTTATAAAAATAGAACATGGTAAGTACCCTTGAGAGTTCCTGTGTATTTCACCTTTCCATTATAGAAATGATAGCATCCAGCTTTGGCAGTAATTATTCCTTTACTTTTCTTCAAATCCCTAAACAGTGTAAGTTTACTTTTGCCCTTTTTGTCCTTTTCTTTTCTTTTCTTTTCTTTTCTTTTCTTTTCTTTTCTTTTCTTTTCTTTTCTTTTCTTTTTTGGTACTGGGGATCAAACTCAGAACCTTGCACTTCCAAGGCAGGCACACCAGCACTGAGCTAAATCCTTGGCCCTGTCCATTTCATATAAATGGAATCCCATTATATATTTTCTGTGATTCATTTTTCACTCTGCATTACGTGTTGAGATTCTTCTGTATTTTTGAATGTGATTCAGTCAGTCTCATCTTGGTCCAGATCCAATGGTATGAGTAAACCACAGTTCAGTTCTCTGTCATCTTGTTGATGGATAATAGAGCAGTTTAGACTTTTTGCTGTTATCCACCATGTTGCTGTAGACATTTTATGTCACCTAGTACACTGGGTGCAAGAGTTTTTGTACCAAAAGTTTAAACTTAGTGTTACTTGGTCATAAAATATTCTCTATCCAACTTTACTGTGCAATTCCAACTTGTTTTCCAAAGTGGTATCCAATTATATTCCCCTCTAGTGGTACATGAAAATTCATGGGGCTTTATATCCTCCCTCACATGTCAAGAAGATTGTCAGCCTTTCTAAGTCTTGTCAGTCTGCAAGATATGAAATGGTGTCTTCTTGATATTTTCATCTGCATTTCCTTGCTTCCTATAGAGACTGAGCATCTTTTCACGTGTTTATTTGCAATTCCCATTTTCTCTTCTGTGAAATGTTTGTTCATGTTTTTTTTCTTTTGGGTTGTTTTTCTGCATCTTATTGCTTTACAGGAGTGTTTTAAAAAAACTTTTCAAAATACAGTTTTTTGTCATATGTACAGCAAATATTTTCTCACAGGTTTTGGGTTATCATAGTTCCTTTGGGTAAACAGGTCTTTTAAATTTAAATACAGTTGAATTTATTAATAATTTCTTTTCAAATTGGTACATGAAATATTTTTCATATCATAAAAATGTTCTCATACATTTTCTCAAAATCCTTACTCTTCCCATTAAACTATTAGAATGGGTTATCATGTTTATTCCAAAGGAGGAATCAATTTTGTATTGGTTTCTATATGGATTTGTAGTTATTCCACACAATTTATATAAAAATCCACCCATTCCCTATAGATGTGCCATACCAGTTCTGTCACATAAAAAGTCTCCATCTAGGCATGAGTCCATTTCTAAACTTTCTCATTTCATTGACCTATTTATCAAACCCTGGGACAATACTATGGTTTTTAGATTGCTATTGCTGTATATTAAATCTTAGCAACTCACAAGGGAAATCATTTGATCATATTCTTAATCATTTACGCCTACATGAGAATATTTAGAACCATCCTGTCACATTATATGAAACTTCCTATTGAAATTTTTAGTGGAATTGCATGAAAGCACAGGTGAATTTTGGAGAGAGGGCTGATATCCATAATATTGGGCATTTCTATCCCTGTAGTATATTTCATTTATTTAGCTCTCCTTTAGTATCTTTCAATGAAATTTTATACTTTCCATGCAAAGCACTTACATATTCTAGACTTATTTCAAGACACCATTCTTGGATTTAAAAGGGATATATTTTGAAATTATACTTTCAAATTTGTTCTATCAAAAATCAATATCCTTTCACTAGTTCCAGTAATTTGAAAATTTTAATGAACACAATAATGTTATCTATTTATGACAGAAATTTTATTGCTTTATTTATACATAATTTGTGTGTTACCTCTTTCTGGGTTATTCAGAGTACTGACTCCAGCATCACAGATAAGGTAGGGAAGTGATAAAAGGCATTTTGGGGTCTAGTTTGAGGAATGATTTTAAAATTTCACCATTGAATAAGAGAATTGCTGTTTAAGATTATTCCTTTGTGTAGATAAGCTTTGTCAAGGTAAAGTTGTCTTTGATTCATAGTTTAAAAAATTATTATAAGTGATGTTGAATTTTATGGAGTGCTTTTACCAAATTGAGATGGATATATAGTCTTTTTTCCCTTTAAACTTCTAATATGATGAATTACATTTGTGCCTTCTAAAGTTCAATCGACTTCACATTCTTGAGATAAACACCACTTGGTCATAGTGTATTTACTGTTCCAAGGCTTGCTATTTCACTGCATATTTAATATATTTCAATAAACAACAAAATATATATAGTAGTTTATAATGTGATATATTTATATGTAAAATTTTCTTTCCTTGTATTGCTTTGTCTAGTGTTACTGTCCAGGTAAACTTCTAAAATGATCAGGGAGGGTGTTGCTTTCCTTTCTGTTCCTTGGAAATGATGGACGTACATTGAGATTATTGATTCCCCAATGGTTTGTAAGATCTTGCTGCCTTGGTTATGATGTTTTCTTTGAAAGAAGATTTTAAGCAACTGACTCATTTTTTAAATGTTACTTGGGATACTCAAATTTTATATGTCTTAGGAGCCAGGAGTGGTGGCGTATGCCTCTAATCCCAACACCCAGGAGGCTGAGGCTGGAAGATCAAAGTGAGGCAGGAGCCCAGCCTGAACTGCATTGTGAGACCTTGTCTCACAAAAACAAACCAAAATAAATTTACATCTCTTCTGAAGTCTCTAATTTGTAGAACTTTATCTGTTTTGCCTTTAAATTCATATCTAATTACATTTTTGTTTACAATATTCTCATTTTTGAAATCGTTACCTTTCATTACTTACTTTTTTGTTTTAAAATCAGTACTTCTTATATTTTTAGAGATTTCTCAGTTTATCAAAAATAGATTTTGATTTTGTTAATTCTCTCTATTGTATCATTGTTTTCTCTTTCCTATTTTTTCCTCTTTGATTTCTGCTTCTAATTATACCATTTTCTTCTGCCAGCTGTGTGTGTGTGTGTGTGTGTGTGTGTGTGTGATTTAACCTAGGGCCTTCACACTGAGCTATATCCCCTCCCCATTCCTTTTTTTAAAAAAAATTTGAGACAGTGTCCAATTGAGCTGACCAAGTAGAATAGAAGCTGTGATCCTCCTGCCTCAGCCTCTCAAGTTCTGGGAAAGCCACCTTTGAAAAAAATTCCTTCTTAAATTGATTCCTTAGACTACTTTAGTTGTGTGTGTGTGTGTGTGTGTGTGTGTGTATTTGTGTGTTTGCATACGTATTTTGATTTACTGTTTTTTTATTCACTTGTCAAAATTTAAATGTTTCTTCTTTATTTTCACTGTTTTATTTGTATATGTAAAATAACTTTTGCTATTCAGAAGTGTTTCTTAAATTTCCATTGCCTCCTAATTTTTCTCCTCCTTATTCTGCCTGGTCTTGTCTTCCTCCTCTTTTTTGTCACTTTTATTATTTGTTTCTAATATAACTGTGTTATTATAAAAGAATTTGATCTATATGACACTGGTTATCTGAAATGTGATGGAAACTTCTTTATATCCTAAATTGTGGTCAGTTTCCTCAGTGTCCCAAGTGAACTTGAGAAGAATATGTATTATTCAATTATTAATTTCAGGATTTATTTGTCCATTAAACCAAGCTTCTAATTATGTTGTTCAACTTTGCTACTTTTGCCAATTCCCTTTTAATTTTATAACCTGTCAGTATGATGGTAAAGTTGCCATTTTTCCTTTTATTTATGTTAATTTTCCTGTTGTATATTCTTGAAATTATGCTATTGGGGTGTAGAAGTTTAAAATTGTTATATACTCTGGAAAGTTAAACAATATATTAATAGGCAGTAAAATTCTTTTATCTCTGCTAAGATTTTGACCTTAGAATCTATTTGATTGGGTGACATATTAAATTGGTTGAGCCAGTGTCTAACTTATCTATCTTTTACTATTGTCAGAGAACAAAATTGTAACAAATTTAATTTAAAGATCTAATTGGTTTTTACAGTTCACAAATCAGTCAGTAACCTACCAACAAAATGGAAAGAACTCCGTTGGGCAGGGGAAAACTGTTGATTGTGTAAGGTAGGTGGAGCAGCAACAAAGAAACAATATAATTCAAAAAGTGGGTTAAAGGTCAGCCTCGGGTTACTTCAGCTCACTTTCTTTGTATGGACTCAAGCCAAGGGGTCTTCCTTATGCAAACTCAGGGAGACTGAGACTGTCTGGAGGCTTGAATTTCCTAGTTTTTGAAAAACTGGCACGTTCTGAGATTTTCCTGCTTTCGAAGGTTTAGGTTTGATTATGCGGCACTTGATCTGACGGAGCTCGTTTTGCATTGTTCTGCCAAGGCCTCATACAGGAGCTAAGACCCAAACAGTGCCTTCTATAACTTTTGCTTAAAAATATCTTTTAAATTTTATGCCTTTGTAAACACATATTTGGATTTTATCATTTTTGAATCAAATCTAACGAACTTTTTCTTAGAGACTTTAGTTCCTTTACATTAATTATTGCCTATTAATGCCTTCGTTTCTAATATTATTTGTGCTTTCTGTTCCTATTTCTCTTGCCTTTTTCAGTTTGTCCTATTTTATTCCTTACCGTAACTTTTGAACGTGCACACACTCGGTCTATTCTTTTAGGACATATGCATTGTAACACATTTTTAACTTAGCAAAATCAAATCCATATTTTATCTCCTCCCAAGCAACATAAATTAGAATTATTTGACCTTAATTACTTTCTTCTTGATGCGAATTTTAGCTATACTCTGATTCTTTAAAAAAAAAATTTTTTTATGTAGACATTGGTTTAATTTCTGTGTCTCTAAAAGTAAAAGAAACAGTTACACATGAGGAAGTAGCTACCTACTTTTGTCTTTTTGATGCTCAGTTTTCGATGAATTTTTCAACTTTGAAATTTTCTTGGAGTTTTCGGTTATACTCAGTGCTCAAGAAGAACATTCCTATATCTGAGACATATGAAATATTTACCATTTTGAGTGCTGCATAAAGTTGGCAAAAATGATCAAGTATTCTGAAATGGCATTTTGCTTCACGCCTACTGCATTTGGTTTTGTGCAATGTTGATCAGTGTTCTTGCTGGGTTAGCAACATAACGTGGGATCAGTATTCAGCACTATTTAAATGTAGCTGAAGGAGCTCATTTGATTTTCTTTTCTTGTTTTTTCTTTTTTCCTCCAGTGAAGTCCACTATACCACATTTAAATTAGACAAGGCAGCAGGTGGGGCACTGAGGTACATTTTTAAACATCGCTTGAATCACAGGTGTCCTATAGAAAGAAAATGAATAGTGTGATTCGTTTACCTGCTGAAAGTTGAATAACTTTCAGAATATAACTGTACAATTTTGTCTTCATGGTTACAAGTTTATATCTCACACATAGCACTCCTGATGGTAATTTAATAGGCTCAGCTTCTGAGTGCCCTTAGTTCATGATAAGATCCATACTCTTCATCTGGAATCTGATTGCAAACCATGCAAAAAATATTACTGATAAGACTGTTCAGATCTTTCTGTGAAGTGCTATCTTCTGTAATCATTCTCTTAATTAACTCAGTACTAGAACTACTCTCTGCTCCCTCCCAAACCAGAAAATCCTTGCAATAAGAACACACCTTCACCCAACAGTTATCTACTCCCAATCTCTGCTATACAGAGCAATTTAGACTAACCAAGATAAACACATTCCGTCTCAGGATAAAGGCTTTCTCAGAGTTTAAATATGATTATGCCTCTGCCTATTTGGTCATTTACCAAATTATATAGTGCCATCTTCCTAAGTTGGCCTGTGAATGTGATTTTGAAAATGCTAAATCTGTCCAGGAATGCCTCTTGTGCCCTGGCCCTGAAGTCCATGTTTCACTCCTGCTCCTGCCTTGGCAAAATACCAGATATCTCTAAGCTTTCCCCCAAGCCTTCTTTGGTGGCTGAGACTCATGTAGTCTGAGACTCTAGTGCTTAGATTTGCTCAGCACTCAGGATTGTACAGCCTGGAAGAGAGATGGACTTGACAGTCTTTCACTCATCATGGAGGTTGATCTCTTCTGTGGACAATATTATAGTACACTTAGGGGAAGTTTTGATAGGATTGAGTTTGTTTCCAAGTTGATAATGTACATTTGTTTTGATCTTTTTCTCCTTCTCTCTTCCACTCTTTTGTTCCCTCTTTTCTGTTCCTTAAAGACATTTTCTAACTAAACCACCAGCATGGAGGTCGTTGCTCTGATTTTTTATGGAAACCAAACTAAAAGTAACAAACTGCTATTGTAATCTTCTAGGCCTACTACTTATACTGAGTTTTGAGTCAAAGGTTTATTTTGCAAATAACATTAGTATTAGACAACAAGGTACCAGCTTAAAGAAATATCCATCCAGCCTTAAAGCAATAATGCTTCCTTTTGAGAATTTCAGATGATATCCCAAAACCTATAAATCTAAGGGCTTTAAATTGAGGTGTATGGACTCAAGTAATGGCAATAAAGTAATAACCTCTCACTCAAGCACCCATCAGTGGATTCTTGGGTCCTTGGCCTCCTGTGTCACTGATGCTATGCAGTGTTCTAAAGTGGCTCAGGCATCTTTGTCTAGCTTGGCAAGTATACCTTGAACTAGTAAGGCTTTCAGTCATGAACATAGGGCTTATTTCCTCCGTATCACTGTAAATTCAACTTGCTTTATGGTCACTCTGTAAGTTCTGCTAAGCTCACAGCTAAGTCTTAAACATGGCCCTTCCCAACCACAGAGGCACTTGGCCCTCACATACCCTGAGATATTTCCTATCCCTGGGCTTCATGCCAGAAAAAACAGGTCAGCTCAGGGCTCAGCTCCTGCTCCAAGCCACACATAGGCTGCTGTGGGGCTCAGAATTCTTTCTCAGCATCTCTTCCATGTTTTCCTTTCTCACATCTAGCGAGGCCATTAGATAGCTCACAAAGGTTGTTTCTCTCACAAGATGAGTCAGATGCTTCTGGGTTCACAGGCACTATGCTCATCTAACTGCTGCTTCTTGTTCAGATCCTAGGAAGTTCATGTTTCTCTTGTAATGATTTCACTTGCAATTTCTCTATAGGGAGGCATTCATCAGCTCCAACTGATTTCTCAACAGAGAAATATACTTGTTTAGTGGCAAAGCCCCGAGGTCATTTAGACTGTCCTTATTTAAGATCATCATGATTTGTCATGTGGCCATCGGCTGCCAGTTTGGATAGCAGAAGTAACTGTCATTCTGTGGAGTTCATTCAGAGCAGCAAAGTCACCACTGTAACCACATTTCTGGGTAATCTCTTGCTTTTGTTCTTCTGGCTTTGCAGAGTTGAATGAAAGTCACAACCCCGTTGTGGTCAGTCTTAGTTTCTCATGAAGCAATACAGGGTACCTCTCTTGTCTGGTGTTTCCCAGGTGCTTGCAATCATTCCTCTGTCCATGGCTGGCTTGGGTAACCTACAGAATCCAGTGAGGAAGTGTCCAGAAGGTCTGTCTGCACATCAGAGACCAAATGATTTAGTCCAAGGTCTGGAGCTCACTGCAGTGTCCCGTGCGAGTCTGTATCAGGAGGCTGATGGATCTGTGATGGAAGGCTGAAAAATCTATACCAGAAGGCTGAAGGATCCATGCTAGAAGCTGAAGAGTCTGCGCTGGAAGCCAGGAGATGACATCCAAGGTGAAGGAGAAGACTGGAGCTCCTCACAGTTTGTAGAGGTTTCAGTCCATAGTAGACTCGCTCCAAGGCAGGGTGGCCTGGCAGAGGGGTACTGCAGAGGAGAAGCTGTGCATGGCATGGCAGGCAGGAGGCAGCAGTGGCCTGCTCTAATTCTTTTTAACTCTATGAGTATATACAATGTATTACTGTTTTTCCATACAACTTCATTCATATGGTTGCAAATTTCCCTTGTCCATTATTTCTTGAATCTTATATATTTGCTTAGAGATCTTTTCATCTGACATGATATATACTTGAGAAAAGCCTTTATGGCCTCTCCTGATTTTAATTTTTATTAGTACATGTTTGATGATTACATTCATGGTAGGAATTGGTACATGTATGTAACATATCTCAATTCTTTTTTTCCCCTTTTCTCCACTCCTCTTTGATATTGCTAGTATTTGATTCATTTATTTGTCTTATAAGTCATTATAAAGTTACCATATATACAGATGAAGGAACACACTAATAGGCCAAAAAATATATAAAACATCTAAGACAATTATACTAAATCAAGGTACATTTTTAGATACATTGTCCATGCTGGATAACAATAACTTCTTTTGTCTTTTTTCCAGTTATCTGTCTTTTATTTTGCGCTTTATTCATACTAGAGTTACCTGATTTTAAACTGAATTAGTTGATCTGAAAATATCTTTGTTTTATCCTCATTCTAATGGACATACAATTCTTGGTTGACTTCTTCCTTCTTGGTGTTTTAAAGTGTTATTACAAATATGAGTTTTAAATATTTTGTGTAAAGCATCGTCATTATAATTCTTTAATTTTTTAGTCTTTCGGAGATATTTAAGGTATCTTTTCTTTGTTTTGAGAATGTGACATTTTACTAAGATACATTTAAGTATGAATTTCTCGAGGGCCGAGGATTTAGCTCAGTGGTTTCTTCGCCTGCTGAGCAAGCACAAGGGCCCGAGTTGGATCCCCGGTACCAAAAAAAAAAAGGAAAAGATAAGTATGAATTTCTCTTTATTCATGAGCTTCTTTGGATGTCTTAAATGTATAACTCAGTGTCTTATCAGTTCGGTGAAATTCTAAGACCTCATCTTTTTAGAAACTGCTTCTGTGCCAGTTTGTCTTTCCTCACTTTTACATACTCAGAATAGATCTGTGTTGTACTTTTCTATTCTGTCCTCTGGTCTCTTATTTTTTCTCCCATTTTTCTTCTTGTTGGTTCTCAGCGTATTTGAGGTCATTTCTCTAGCTCGGTCTTTAAGTGCACTCATTCTTCTTCAGGTGTGCATAATTTCTTAAGTGGCGATTCTGGTTTCTATTATAAATTTTATCTAAAAGCATTATTGCTTAGTGTTTCACGACTTTGTGATCAATTTTTGATCGTCTCTCTTTTTCCTTTGACATACTGTCCGTATGATCTTGTGTTTCTTTAAATGCATTTATAGATAATATTCTTATGAGATTTTTCAGGACTGAGTCTGATGTTTTCTGTTGACTCTCGCTGATTTCCTACATATTTTGTGATTTTTTTTTCAGTTTTAAGTGTTCCCCCAGAAGCTTTGAGTTTGCTTTGTGTGTGGCTCTGGAACATGACCCATCCACTACCTCTGTGAAGCACAGTGTGCACAGGCAGTCTTGAGCTGCTACGGTGTATAATTTGTGCTCCTCCAAAGCATAATTGGGGTTCAGATTAGAAAGTGGCAGGGGCAGGAGGTTTCCTTTTTCTATCTGAACCATTTGAGCTACCAGCTTCCTGTCTGCGGGCCTGTGTGACACCCTGTCTGTTCAGCAGGAAGCCTTGTTCCTACTTTGTGTTCACACAGCGTTCACAACACTAGGCTCTGGGTCACTGTGGATGGACTAACGCCTGAGTCAGTTCTGGTTTCCGTGACACTCACTCCAACGCATGCATCCTTTCTTCTCATTCCTGTCCTCCAAGAAAATTGCTTCATTTCTTCACTGGCTCAGCCCTACATTAAATTATTTTTTGAGCAGTCCATCATTTTTAGCTCTTTTTTGTTACTGAGGGGTGTGTGTGTGCGTGTGTGTGTGTGCGTGTGTGTGTACATACAAGGCATGATCAAAATATATAGTATGCTATACCACTGGAAGCCAGATGTGAATGTTTTTCACCACAGAACTTTCTGTCATACCAAAATGAAAATTTTTATTTTCTCTGTGTGTTTGCTTCCATAGATATATAGGAGGTATGATTAATAATTATGGTGAACATTTAAATTAAAAATAATTTAATATGAGAAAAAACACATTGCCTTAATCCTCCACTTAACACTCTCCCTGGCTTTGAGCCCATTATTCCATTGTTTTCCACTTTCTGAGGCAGTTCTGTCTTCAGTTGGGCGATCATAGCTGCCTTAATGACCTGAATCAATTAAAACATTTATGTTTCATATGACTTTGACTTTGGGGAAGACTCAGAAGTTACCTGGCACTGTATCCAGGGAGTAAGATGGGCGAGGATGCTCTGATTTTTTTTTTGTTTTTTTGGATGACACTTAGAAGCAGCATTCATTCTATTTTTGATAACACCTCCTAAAGACTCTTTTGAAAGAAGGTTTCCAGAACTGCTTCAGAAAGCGGCAAGAATGCTGGGATAATCCTTGGAAGCAAGGGAGGGTATTTGAAGGAAATTAATGGCAATGTGTACTATAATAAATATTTTTTGTGTGAACAAGCACTACATTTTTTGACCACACCTTGTATGTGTACATACACACATTTATGTGTAGATATACACATATATCAAAAGTATAATGCTATGCATAAATACTATGAGTAAATTATAATTTTGTTAATAAGAAAGCAATTTTAGCTTTATATACAGAAAATAGCATATACTGTAGACCACATTATGATGTTAGAAATTGTTCCCGTACTATCATGCCTTGTCCTTTTACTCCCAATATACCTCTGTTTACTGTCATAATTTGAATAAAATTTCAGGGCTTTTTTTTAGTGTTGGTGTTTGAAACCAGGACCCCATATATCCTGGCAAGTGCCTTTCCACTGAGCTATGTACCTCTAGCCAAAACATTAAGGATTTAAGGAAGCATAATGGGGAAAACCTTCTCTTTAAGGAAGCAGCAAATGTTTGAAAAATTCCTTCCAGTCAACAAAGAATAAACAACTTTGACCAACCCAGGCTTGACGTCCTCAGGAAGGAGTCAGCTGACATAGGCCTGAGCTCCTCCGGGGAGTTTCAGCTCAGGTCATTGGCAGTTTTATTTGGCAGTGCCTGTAAGCGTCTGGACAATCAGGCCTAAGATTTCCCAGATTTATAATGTAGCTTACAGAGAGGCTGTTTCCAGAATTTAAAATTCTGCTCTTCGTTTGAGGCATTAGGTGCATTACATAACTGCTCTATCATTTCTCATTAATGAAATGGGCTAGTAAAATAATAAATGTATCTATCTCAAGTTTCTCTTGTGAGAAATAAAAGTTTATTCAGTTCATAGTGTGTGGTCAATGTAAAGTATTAATAGCTGGAACCTTATTTTTTTGAATAAATGACAGCTATGATTCTGAAGTTTTAGGCTGCTATGTCCCTTGAAGAATGGTAGTTGACCGATAAAGGCCTTCTTTTCTGTCCCCAACTGAGAACTCACACTTGTCATGTGCCCACTTTTCAGAAGCTGCTTAGCATTCATACAACCTTTTGTCTGTGCCCACGAGCTCATACGGTTTCTGTGCCCGGATCAGTGTTTTTACTGGTCTCTAAATAAGATGGGACAGGCCAACCTCACAGTGATTGACCACCTGCAAATCTGACATATAGCCACAAAATCTCACTATGGTAAATTCTGAGATTTCTGCTTTTCACCTGAACTCTTACTGCATTTGTGCCATATATCCAGGTATTGTTTCTGTTACACGCTGTATTTCTCACATTGGATGGTAAGTTCCCAGAGGATGGGAATCTGGATATGGTTTTTTATATTAATTATTCACTATATTATTGTTTGGAGAATAATCTTAGCCCTCATTCATTCTTTCATCCAACAAATATTTATTGGGCATCCAATAAAAAAAAGATGCCTAAAAAGAAAAGTTCCTAGACCCTGGAGCATGCATCAGTGAACAAGAGATACAAAGTTCTGGTGTCACAGAATTTACATTGGCCCAGAGGGAGACAGGAAAATAAATGGATATAAGAACAAGGACTGTATATAGTGGTTAGGGAAATCTTCTGAAAGAGATAACATTTGAGCTTTGAATTAAACAATGTAAAGCATCTGAGGACATGAGAGCAACAATCCAGGTAGGGAAAAGAGGTTGACATTTTTAAAAATAGGAGGAAAGCCAGTGTAGCTGGAATATAAAGGGGGGGGGGTAGTAGATGAAGGCTGAGAAGCAGATAGTGGTGAGGTTATTTAATTTCAGGTTTCTATTAACTGTATCTCGGATAGAATTGAACTTAGTATGTTGATTTCTCTCTTGTTTTGTCTATTCCCTCCACAAATTTGTTGCTATGCCTTGTGCCTAAGCTATTGATTCCAGTGAATATCTTCTACTATCCCAGTTTCCCAATTTCATTGGAATTCCATTGGGCACCAATGGCCAATGAAGCTAGCTTATTAGTGGTGTATCAAAGAGTAAGTGTGTTAAGGCTCTAGATTCTCTAGATAGAAATTTTCCCTCTTTATGGAAGTTGGAGTCTACAAAGCAAGCTTTGCACATGAAGGGCAGATCACAGCAAGATTCTGGCTTCTTTCAATAAACAGATTGCATATCTGAATAAATTACATGCCCTCCCTTGGCTTAGCTTAATTCGAATTACTATTGTCTAATGTGAGTTTTCTGAACTGTTAATCATGGCTTATCAACAAGTTGAATGGGAAGCCATAAAACTGCTATCCTCGGCCTGATGATACTTTACAAAATTGCAGTGATTACCACACTTCCCATTCTGTATGAGGGTCTTAGAGAAAGGAATTGTAGGGGAAATTGTCAAACTTTCCATCAAATAGATAGGAGGCCCTTGGTCTTGTGGGTCAGAAGTCTCCAGAAATTGGTCTCTTTTGTGAATGTAGTGGAGGAAATAAGGATTTGGAGGAAAGTTACAGGCAAATATGAATACTTTTGGGTGTGACAGTATCAGTCTTCCGCTTTTGGAAAATGAATAATATCTCACTACATGGAAATTGTGAAGCAAAATGGATTAATTTGCACCTGCAGAATGACTGCTAAAGGGAGTCTAGGTGACAGTCCACCATGAGGTTTGCTTTTGAAATTTGGTACAAACTCCAGCTGGGAAATTTGGTGAAAGAAATCAGTAGGAATGCGCTAAATGTGGGCAGAAATTGGTAGTGTTAGTGCTTATCCTCAGCAAAGAAAACCTTGTGTGATGCCTGAGCCCTAGAGGTGGCGTGGACCAAAAAGCCTAGGCATTATTGTATTTGGACTAAACCTCGCTGAGATGAAATGGCTTTTCACTCAACTTTGTGAAACACAAGCATGCTGGGCCTTGTTTGCCTCTAAGTTTGCCAAGTAAAAGGACTGGAAGCTGTAGAATACTGCAAGACATTTTTGCCACATCGGTCTCTCGATGGAAGCAGTTGTAGCTAATAGGCAGCTTTTCAATTCTGAGAGCTATCCTGTTTATTCAGCGTTTCCTCGCTTGTCTGGATACGCAAAAATGAACCCAAAGAGGCAAAGGAACCATCTCTTTACACGGTACAGCTAGCACTCTCTAGTGGCTAAAGATAAGAATGCAGGTCATTTGAACTGCAAGTGGAGAAAGTTTTTCCAACCCTCACCTACAAGATGCATATCCACATAGCCTTGCATACAAGTTTAGAGGCCTCTAAAGCTTAAAGAGGTGGGGTAAGAGGGTTTTAAAATGAATGGAACATATCTCACTTATGTTAATTTTACAAAACCGTGCAAATGTATAAAACTTGTTCCTCCCTATGTCCCTCTTTGTGAATTTCTTAGAAAATCTTTTTCTGGATTTACCTATTCTATACTTACTGATTTAAGACTAAATTTAATTTATGTAAAGTGTATTTCTGAAAAGGTTTAGAAAATGCATCTTTATAGTCTATTAATATTATTTTGAACAAAAATCATATGTTTTTAAGTTCAAAAATTCAGACTTAATTCTCAAATTTTTCTTACTTTTTAGAAATTAGTCATTTTTCAAATCATTTCCTAGGGGGAATATTCTTTATTTCCTGGCTGCATCTGCCAAGAAATGCACATCAATTTTTAACGTATGAAGTCTTAAATATCAGTAAATAGCACTAACATGAAGATAAAGTATTTATCACAACTTGTCAAGCTGTCTAGGGTAGTTTCCTCTGCCATTAGGTAGGTCTAGGGTTGTGTTCTAGATGCTTTCTTCAGGTGTAAGGATAGTTGATTTCTAAAGAAAAACTTAAGTTGAACTTTTGATTTCCACCAACATTGAGGCAAACCCCTTGAAGTATTAGAGTAATGAGACTATTAAACTGAAACACTAGCTGTCCTTTATAGAGAAATATAAGTTAACTTTATTTTGGTAAGTATTAATTTAAATTTAAAATTTAATATAAGAATAGCCAGATATAAAACAAAGGGACTGGTCCATAAATCATTCCAATACTTACATTTCCCATGTAAAATTTTCTTTTATCTTAACAACAACCAGTTGACACTGGTGATACAGTTGAGACAACTAAAGACCTTGTAGGTTAAAAGAGTCCTGAGAGTCATTTGGCCAGCAGGTGACAAACTAGGACTCAGGCCCAAGCAGTCCAGCTCTCTATACATGGTCTCTCTGTCAGAAGGTCCTGAGAAAATGTACTTATAACTAAGCACATGTCAGATTAATGCATTAAAAAAGGACCTAGACAAGATTATAAAACCAGATAGCAGAAGCCAATATCTGAACTCATACAGATGTTGATTTATTAGAAAGTGCACTTAACTTAGAGTCTTAAAAGCTGGAGTAGTGGTGTGGGTTTATAGTATGAGAGCAGGTCTGGGTACAGATCGGAAAGAATGGAAAGCAGGGGCTCACAGAGGTATTTACACACCCGTGTCCACAGCAGCACTGTTCACAGTAGCCAAAAGTGGGAAGCAACCCACGTGTCCATTGATGGACAAAGAAGATGTGGCATCTGTACACAGTGGATGGTTATTCAGCTGTAAGAGTAAATGCCATTCAGTCTCATGCTACCACATGGATAAGCCATGCAGACATGCCACATGCAGATAGCCATTCATAGAAGGACAAAGGCTGCATGATTCCACTTATGTGATGTATCTAGTATCTAGAGTGATCACATTCAAACAAGCAGGAAGTAGAATGGTGGTTTGGGGTTTCTTTTTCGGGGGGTGGGGATAGGTATCGGGTTTCAGTTTTGCAGGGTGAGAAGGTTCTGGAGACCGGTTACACAATGGTGTGAGTGCACTGAACACTTCTGGATTGTACAATTAAAATGGTTAATGTGGTGAATTTTGTGTGCAGTTTGCCACATTTTTTAATAGTATAAGAGAAGATAAGAGTCTCATAAGGGAACTGTAGGTAGAAGAGGAGGAGCCACAAGATGGAGGGCTGGAAATCAGCAGAAAACAGGAAAGTCAGAAAGAAAATGGTCAGTGGACTGGAGGGCTGCTGTCCGACAGTGCCAAGGGGTGGACCGAGGTTCTTACCAGGGGTGGCTGGTAACACTGGAGAACACACACACTGACTCCTAAGTCAAGAATACCTCACACTGACCTAAAGGTATCTGGTTACATCAGCCACATGTGGAGTCTGATTATATTTCAGAAAGGTAGCGAACAAGTTACTTCATGTTGGGAGGGGCCAGTGGCATGGGTGTAATATTGCTCAAGGAAGAATGCGGACACAACCCATTTAAGTTCTCATGCTGAGGAGCCTCAAAGAAGAAAGAGCATGCTCTTAATTTCAGCTTTGAATTCCTGTGCAGACAGTGCTAACAGAAGTTCCCGAACAGCAAACCTCTAGAAATCTCAATTCTTCTCAAAGATTCCAACATGAATAGGCACAGACTTTGTCGTGCTTTGGCATCCCTCTTGTTTTGAGAAAGAGTGCCAATGCTTGGAGCCACTTGGGGTGAGGGGACCTCCGTGTAATTACAGTTTTCCATCAGTATGTACTTTGTCATTTCTGGGGGCAAGACTGTGCCCTTAAATGTGTCTACTCCTGTTGTCTTCACAACTTTAATAGGGAATTGATATGATGGCTCTGGAATGCAATAGCCAATTATAAAATAGCATGGAAAGCACACTTTCTGGTTTAGGAAGAATCACAGAGATGCAGATTGCAGTAACAGTGTTGGTAAAGATAAACTTGGCTCTGACACCCTCCAGCAGAATTCAGGTGACTGTAAGATATCTGCTGGGTGAAAACTATGTACTAGTGGTATATCTGGGGAGACAGTGTTGGACAAAATGCTTTCCCACGGAGGCTTATCCAGAAAATAAAATAGGTAAATAAAATACATGGTAGTAGAAGTAGTCTGTGTTCTGGAGGAAAAGTGGCCCAAGCTTGATGTCAAGTCTCAGGGAACTTGGTGGTCTCTCTAACGGTCCTTTCAGTTCTGTCAGTGTCCCTGATGAAGTCTACGTCTCCTTTGTCCTTCTGTCCTGAATTGCTGCTTCCTTCTTGGCTTCTTCCATGCCGTAGGCCAACCTTCATAAGCCCACCAAGATCTTCATCACATGAACACACCTGGAACGTCACTTTTGGGTCTTCGCGTTGTCTATGTCTTCACACCTTCCTCACTGGGAAGTGTTTATTGAAAATGTATTGTATGTCAAGCACCATGGCAGGTGCTGGGACATGTGGTAAGATAGGTATGGTCCTTGCCTGTCCAGATCTGACCACTTAGACAGGGCGAAACAGCCCCAAACACCTAAACAATCAAGAGGATCTTGGGAGCACAATGAAGGGAGCAAACAGTATGCTGAAAAAGAAAACCACCTTTGGCTATGGTGGTTAGGGAATTCCTCTTTGAATATATGACACTTAAGCATTTTTATCTCTGCATTTGTGTATGTGTTTATCTGAGCCATGAGAACACCATGTACAAAGACCCACCATGTACAAAGCCCAGCGTCTGCACCCAGGTTCTGTGGCACAGAGTTGAGGTTAGAATACAGAATGACTTGAATCTATTTCTTAAAGCAAAACTAATGTGGAAGTCTTACTTGCCTCTTTCATTTACATTTTTCCCCCTCAAATTCTCTCAAGAACCTAGGAATCCTTTCCATCCATGTTGCGTGTTGGTACTTTCACAAAATGTGGAGTGTTCCTGATTTATCTTGCCCCGTCTCCTCTGAGTCCCAGCACCTAGGCTCTCCCATCTCAGAGTCTATTCCTAAGCACACATGGGCACCAGTACTTCTCTGGGTTCCTCCCAATTTTCTTTCCGTGGTGGCCTTGAGACCCTAACAGTTCTCCATATTATACCCAGCTCCTCTTTGAAAACTGAGCACCCTAATATGACTAAAGCATGCGCTTGACAAAAAGATACAATTGCAATCTTCATTTTGATGAAAAAGTTTTCCTTTTAGGTCTATATTTCATTTCGTTTTTAAAAAAAATACTTTATTTTTCAAAAGTTCCAGATGGACAAATATTTAACAGCACCCTCTCTTGCCCTAGAGAGCCTCAGTAAACCAGCACACCATTGAGTTCTGTTGTGTAACTACCCATATTTGGAGATTTTTTTTCATAGTTTATTTTTTACCCAGTGGATATCACTCCAAACTGTTGATACTTTCACAGGAAGGGGTTGCTGTCTCCTGCCTGTGCACATTTTGGGCTTAGTAGCTAGGCCAAAGGAAATATTTGTAGTAAAGTCCAATATGTTGAACAAATCAAGTTGCTTCCTTTCATTTCCACTACGGGGTATTCTTCAACAATTTGGCTGGAAGAAAATAATGTGTACAAATGGCCAGTGGGGGTTTCTTTTTTCTTTATTTCCCCCATTACCCTTTTTGCCCCATCCTCCAAGTTTCGCCCTTGGGGGGTCCTAAGTGTATACTGTATTTTGCTCATGTCATCACCCCTATTATTATCCCTGCACCCACTCCCTTCCCTCTTATTCCTGTCTTCTGTCCAATCATCTCCCTTGTCATCTGTTTTAGATTTTATATATTAGGGGGAACATGATATTTGTCTGAGTATGGCTTATTTCACTCAAGAGGATGGTCTCCAGGTCAGTCCAGTCTCTTTCAAATGGCAGAACTTCATTCTAGAGTGTTATTCAGCCACAAGGAAGAACAAGTTCTGTCCTTGGGTGTTTTTGTGTGCCTAACCAGAAGCAGGATAAGTTTGCTGAGGAAGAAACTTGAGAAAGAAATAGGATCTGATGACCAAAAAATAATACCTTATTATTACTTTATCTTGTATTTCTTTGATTACTGTTGTAATGGACTTCTTGTACTTATAATCTTCAGCCATTGGTATTTCCTTTATGTATTTCTTCTTTTCTCTTGCTGGATTTTCTTTTGTGGCTTGACTTTTCTCATCGGTAAGTAAGATATCTATATATGTTACATATGGATATGTTAGTATACATTCATATGTCTCCAGGGATTTTTTTGGTCAGATTTTTCCTTCCGTTACTTTATATCACTTTAAACCATATACAGCTGTTACTTTTGCCCATCAAACAGCAAAAAAAAAAAAAAAGTATAAGAGAAAAAAACAGCAATTACATATGGTTCAATCTAAATAGTTGATACCTTTAGTGTTAAACCTAGCCTTTGTAGTCAGCCCTTATAAAGTTTCTGTTCTTTTTTCTCATGCCTATTAACCTATAATATATATTCCTATAAGAATGACATTTCTTTGGAAAATCATTAATTTTTTTCATCCTTGCAGTATTAGAAGGCTTTTCTAACATGGTTTGGTACCTGGTGTTTTTGCGCAGTTTCCTATGCTGCGGTGTTCATGGCAATCCTTACCTCCTGTGGGACTCCACTTCCAGAGCACCACCCTGGGAACAGGTGCTGAGATTCTGAGTTTTGTGGGGCCTTGCATGTGCAATTTACCACCTCCACAGGGGTCAATGATCACTTCCACTCTGGGACCACACTTTACTTCCCAATCCTAAGACCTAGGACAGTGGTCTTAGAAGAAACACTCAGTTATTTTTCCTTTTAGCCAAATGGAGTTAATTGAGCAGGAGCTTCCCAGGGCCCAGGGACAAAACCAGTTACTCCCACAGCTCAGGGCTATGTGACAACACGTCCGAGCAGGCTCACCAGTACCAGCACTGATCTGAATAATAGGAACATTGGAACAAAACAGGTTGGAGTGTGAGGCAAAGTTATCCTACACTTTATAATTAGGTTCCCTTTCCTTTGTCTTTCTTCTCATGTTTCTTTTTTCTTTTTAAATAATCTCCTGCCTTACAAATCTACTCTCTGGCCTTGTTTCTGTGTCTTTTCTTCTTGAAACTCACCCTAAGCTGATGGTCAGCTGTTTCCTGTGCACGCAGATCACACACCGATGACGTGTATTCCCTGTTTGAATATTCTACTTTTCGAAGTATTTGACTACTGTGATAGATATCTGTTGAAAATGAAATGTCATTGGAAGAATTCTGTCATTATATTCAGACTGGACTTCAGGTGATTTCTATTTGGGAGATGCTTTGCATTTTACGTGAACATACTGTAGACCACTAAACTTCATCCACTTGAGTCTTCCCCACCTTGAAACATTCTTCCTTCTTCACACCTCTTTTCAAATCAGTGTCACAATCCCATATCCACTCATGCTACTTTGATTTGTCACTGCTTTTCCAAGACTTTCAGCTGATGCCTGTTGTCTTGTGTATCAAGGGTAAATGGCTCATTATAAAAGTTAACAAACGAACAAAACTACTGTTATTGATTAATATAGGTCACACATGAAAAACCACAGTAAAACATACACAGCCCAAGAAAACAAAGAAATGTTCACTAATATATAATTTACCCAGAGAAAGAAAAACTTTTACCATTCCCATTTCAATCTCATCTTCCTTCCTATGCAGGCTTTTAAAAGTGGGCACCATCTTGAAAATCATGGTAAATGCTCCCTTTCCTTTCTAAACCAGTTTTTGTATAAATTCCTATTATATCATTTAGTTATATTTGCTTTTGCAGTTTATGTAATGATATGTAATGATAGTTATTCTTAAATAACTTGTTTAGATCATTCAGCATATTGATTTAGGAATACGATCGAGATTTATTGTTTTCTATCTTTCCTTTTTATGGCACTGGGGATTGAGCCTAGGGCCTTACATATTACAGGCAATTGATTTAGCACTGAACCACATTCCTAGCCCTGATTGAGATTTACTATTTATTTTAATGATTTTAACTTGAATTCATTCCTTTTTGTGACAATATAGTATTCCTCAGTGTGGCCATGTCATAATTTCTCTTTTTATTTAATGTATGAAGTACATATAGGGGTTTTCTAATTTTTTTGCTATTATAGCAGCACAATTGTGAATATTCTTATGCATATCTTCTAGTATACATGGGCCAATATTTCTGAAATGATAAATAACTAGTAGTAAAATTCTTGACTCAAAGGCCAGCACATATTTAACTTTCCTACATGATTTTCTAAAGAAGTATGTATCTACTTTTAATCGATGGGCTTCTTTGCTTTGTATTCTTGCCAATACTTGATATTATCCTACATTTACATATTTACCAACCTTGTTAGCATAAATTGTGTACTAGTATGATTTAAATTTATACTTCCCTGATTACGGAAAAGCTAATATATTTTAATGTATTTGTGAGTCATTTATTTATTCCCTTTTTAAAAATTCATGTTCATTTCTTTTTCCCATTTTGAATAGTGTTATTTGACTTTGTCCCATTGATCCATAGTTCTTTGTATTTAATGCCTAGTAACCTTGAATTATTTATACATTGTCTTATCTGCATTTATAGCTTATATTTTTACTCCATGGTGGGTTTTGAGAATAGAATTTCTTGTCATGCAATTACATTTCTCAATATTTCTCTTCATAATTTGCCCATATTCTGTCTTGGTTAAGAAATGATAGTCTACTTATCCCAAATATTTTTTAAAAAATTCCTAAATTGCTTCTAAAAATATATCTTTCGTATTTGCATGCTTAATTTATCAGCAGTTTGTGTGTATGATTGAGGAAGTTTTTTTCTATATATAGTGATTTACTATCATTTATTTAAAATTTTTATCTTTTCTACAGTAATTTGCTTAAAAATTATGTATCATGTATGTATTTATCATGTATTTCTGTGCTCTATTTTTGTTGTTCTATTTGTTAGTCACTATCTTTATTAAGGTTTATAATAAATTTTGACATTTGATAGTCAAGTCTTATGACATTGTTCCTCTTCTTAATCTGCATGTTTAGTGATTGGAACTTTTCAATTCACTATGGGTGTTAGAATAAGTTTGTCAGCTTTCACATATGCAGAAGTAGAATTTTGATTGGAATTGAATTTATAGGTCCTTTTGTCATCAAATAACATTTTTGTAATATTGAATATTCCAATTCATTAATATAGTATTTCTACTTATAGTTCTTATATGATTTTCAGTAAATTATAATTTTCACCACAGAGGTCAGGCACATGACCTTTTGTACTCCTGTAAGTGATACACTGTTTCCCTAAGTTTTCATTTTCTCAATTTTCTTGCTGGTGAAGAGAAATTCAAATGAATTTTGTGTACCTTTTTATACCTAGTCTTATAAATTGTGTTAATAGTCATAATTTATTGGATATTTTCTTATCTACAAGTATAATCGTATCATACTAAATAAAGGTTATTTTCTTTTTCCTTTTTAATCTTCATATTTTTCCGGTCCTTATTGTATTTAGGGAAGTCCATAGCAGATATAAATAGAAGGGATGATAGCCGACATCTTTGCCTTTTTTTGCAAACTCAAAAAAAATATTTTCAGTATTTCAAAGTTAAGAATCAGAAAGGCTTCTCCTATCCAGACCAGCCTTAGTCTCACTGAAGTCCCAAGACATTAGGAAAATCATTGCAGGGAAAGGAAATGATACCAGCCTAAGTCTATGTTTCTCCAGAAAGTATAGTAGGAGCTTAAAGGAAAAATTGATTTCTCTTATAAAACAACAAGTATGCCGTGTTCACCTAAGTGTGTTGGCTGAAGTACATGCCCTCTACCTGGATAGATACAAGAACGTGACACTCCAGTGCAAAAATCACTCTCAGGGTTTTGTGTGAGCATTTTCTGGCTTTCTCAATGGAAAGGCCATCATGGGCAGGCTAACTAGTCTTTGTGGCATTTCCTTACAGCACCCCTTAAATTTCCCTATAAGTACATGTGGGACCTGGTGTGTTTCTTCTCTTAAACCGTACTAGGTGTGTGTAGGTGACAGAAGGAAAACAGGACAATACTGTAGTTCTCTGAAGCTGTCTCATTCCGTAGGTGATCAGAGCCTCTTCAGTCTCATTCAGGAGAACCATTCAGTTCCATCACACACAGGAACAGAATTCCAGGGCCAGGCCTGGCACCAGGAGGCTTCCAGTAGAGTAGACCTCTCTCTTCCTGAAATTCACCTGGAGACTTTCTAAGTGAAACCTAAGACACATGAAACCAATCACACTTCTGCACAGCATGCCAGTGCCACAGTAGAAGTGGCTGAGCCTGGAGCAGCCTGGAGTGCAAGTACACAGTAGACAAAGGAGAAGGTTTACTCCAGCCCTTGGGGAGACATAAACAAACATCGTGCAGAACCATTGGTAATGGATGGGGTCATAGGACCAGTGCGTTTCACTCATAGGCACATTGGTCATTAATTGTGTGGGACCATGAGGAGGTGACATATCCCATATTATAGGAAGGAGCTGGATTTAGGGCCACAGGGTGAATCAGGGGAGAGGGTCTTGGGAAGAATGTGTACAATATAACCGAGAGATTATGAAGCTACCAATGTGGAGATTGAGGTAAGCCTAGAAAATTCATTTTATAACACCCAGGAAGCATGCATTAGGGCAGGGTAACCTGGGCTTTGCCCCAGGCACAAACATTTAACAGGTGCAGGGATTTGACATCATCTTTAGGGATTTGTTATCTCCCCTGAGAGTTCCAAACCCATTGTGAGCGCAGGACTTTGGGAAGTAGGCGAATAGTAAACATTGTAAAATTCCCGAAACTACGTGAAGCTTGACTAAAAATTTTAATGACAACCCTAATGGATAAATGTAGATCACAGTTATAACATCGAGTTATCACTTATTGGTATCAATTTGGCCCATTTGTGCCATCTCTATCTTCCAGTGCCAAGGGACGAAAGAGAATAGAACACATGAAAACAAAGATCATCGTGAGAGATTAGGTGGCAGGGCCATCTTCTGACATTGTCAGCTTTCTTGTCAATACCACAAAGCAGTAATTATGGTTTTGCTGTAGAAATTTTGGAGCAATCATATAGATGGAGAAGGGGAGCATAGAATAAGTCAAACTTTAATTGTTCTTTTCAACTTCATTAGTCTGGTCATGCAAAGTTATTGCTAACATATTAACCTTCCCTTATTACACATCCCTGCCTAGTTTTAGATCCTGGATCCTGATTCTTCTGACTACAATAATATATCTGAGTTCTTCTTACATAGGGCATAGTTATGAATAATGTAACAGTGCAGTAACTATATGGTCATATAAAATAAGACTTCCCATATTAAAATGTGTATGACTAATGTAGTTTATGTTGTTCTTTTCACAAATGGGCTGATTCCACAGCATCACAGTCTGAACTATGTACAGACAGGCAAACCTGTTCTAGTGGATATGGCTGAGTTTCATCTTTTCGTTATAGATTATAAAGCTCTGAGTCTGTTTCATCTTTGTACCACCCAAGCTCCCTCAGTACTTATCAAGTGAATAAATACATTAATGAGTGAATAAATTTATCAGTGAGCTAATATATAAATACATGAATATATCCATACTTGGCATTCTCCAGGAAAAGCAGTCAATAGATATTGGCTTATCTGGGCTTTGTGCAGTATATTGACAATGAGACTCACTTTTATACCCTTTGTGGTAATATTCACCTTTCAAACTTTCTAACTTTTTAAAAATTATTTTTGTCAAATTGCTTACAGTTGAGCTATGATATTATAATCGCTTTTAAAATATTGTCAGTTTCTTTCTGTGCCATTTCTACTTTCTTGACATCTCAGGCATTGAAAATAATTTTTAAAAGACAAAAAAAATACATTTACCTTCCATACCCAGCCACTGAATGTGATATATTCTTATTCCCATGAAAATTTGCTACCTATGGGACTCATTTCAAGTATGGCTCTGACTTTCTAAGCTTTAAATTAAAAAATCTTCCCTCTGTTACCCAAAATTACATCTCAGATTCTCCAGCTGGTGCCACAAGAATGGGGTAAGTGGTGCCGCTTTGCTCTTCAGAAGAGACAGGACAGGAGCCTCTGGGTTGGCCACCTATGGATGGAAAATGAATAGATCTCCCTTTTCACTGCTCACAACACCCCTGTTCACCCTCTCTTTTATGTCTTTTGATTACAGGAGACAGACTCTGTCACTGTTCATCTAGTGGAAGAATGGCTCGGCTGTGTGTATGGGACTTAGTATCTAGGGTTGCCGGGGATGATGATGTCACCTGAAGAGAATTCCGCAGAGGTGTATTTGCCAGTCCAGCTGCTGCCCAGTTCAAATAGGCCCTGGTGGGAGCCTTTTGTGGCTCTTTTATATTTTATTTATTTATTTATTTTTATTTGTAATCCCAGGGCCAGACACTCCCTTGCTGGATAAGAGGATTTTGTGTTCCTCATTTAGTGTGGTCAGCGGCACATTTGTCTCTTTTCCTTACTGTAAAAATGGGTGTGCATTTCTTCTACATAGTGGGGAAATCCAGAGTATGTTGAGGGAGGGAGGGAGGGAGGGAGAGAATTTGTAACTATTTCTTTAACTGCAGTAGTAAATTTTAGAACTGAGGTAGGCATAATAATTTTAAATATAGGAAAATTATTTGTCAGTGTGAGTTTTGGTGTCTAAGGTAGGAAAGGGAAAACATGCCCCACTCTTTTTTCATGTTTGTAATCAGGACTTATTTTATTTCTGGTATTTATTGAAAACTACAGAGCAGACATGCTTACTCAAGCCTCTTCTAACTCAACTCCCTACAAAATTAATCTGCATGGAAAATAGCCGCACATCAAATTTAGGAAAGCTGTATTTTAGGAAAGCTCTAAAATTCTTATTGGACTTTGACATATTGAGTGTTTTTTGTTTCTCTCAGTACAGGAACAGCAATCTATTCCTCAAGACATCATAATAGAAATGTCATACTCCACAGGAATGCATGGGGGTAGGTAGGGGTATGACACTGCTTCATTACTGAGAACTGTAATTAGGTGGTGCTTTCTGCAGCTATGACTGTGTACAGATGGCAGGACCAAAGCCAGAGAGGCTGACAGGGATTTCTGGAAGGAAGCCAAGGAACAGATCCAGTTTTCCTCCAGTGAATCATTGGAAGGAAACACATGAAAGTGTGTGTTGTGCAAACAGGAAACATGCATGCTGTATGTGTAGATCTTTTACCTTTAACCTTTGTCATTGAATTGTACATACGATACTTATATGCTTGTGAAGTCTGAAACCATGAACCTGGGTAGAATTTTAAAAGATGTATGTTTTACTTAACAGAAAAAGTGGCTGGATATAGACTACTTTTTCCTGCCTTACCTCTTAAAATAGTTGTATGCCTCTCAGGTATAAATCTTTGAGATGGTTTAAAGATAACCTGAGTATTTCCTTACATTTATTTGAATTGTTTCTCCATCTCATTAAAAATATTCTCTTTTTCTATTTTTTTATTTTCTGGTGACCATTATATCTATATATGAAACAGAATTTTCTCAGAGTGGTAAGTTACTCTTCGAATAGATCTTTATTGAATATGTTTTCAATTGCCCAATTCTGGGCATAAACCTTGATGCAACAGGCAGATAATGTGGCTGTCCTCGAGAAGTTCATATTTTAGTTGAAGACAAGCATTAACCAACCAACCAACCAAACAACAACAAAAAAAGTAAAAATAAGATAAAGGCCATGTATAAGTTTGAGACAGTAAAATGAGATAAAATGTTGCAGGATAGGACTTCTTTAGACTGAGTATCGGGGAGACCTCTTTTAGAAGGTATAGTAGTGATTATTGCTATGGAACAAATGATTCCTCAAACTAGCAGCTTAAAAAAATGAATATTAATTCTATCATTTGATTTTTTCCATTGAGAATTCAGGGATGGCTTGTCAGAGAAATTCTATCTCAAGGTCTCTTAGGAAGTTGTCATCTCTGGGGCTGCAGAATGCTTCCAAAATGGCACCCTCCTGCAATTGTTGGCAGCAGGTCTCAGTTCCTTCACACATGAAGCTTTCCACTCCAGCTTCAGAAGTGGCTTCATGACTTGCTGACTAGTTTCTCCCAAAACAAAAGATCCAAGAGCAGCAATGTACGTTATGTCTTAGTTTTGGAGGTTACATGTTTACTCTACCATGTTCTGTTGATCACCCACATTAATGCTGATGCTGGGAGAGGAGATTGTTACTCCTGTGAATACCAGGAGGTGAGAATCCTTAGGCAACAGGTTGGATATTGCCTAACATAGGAAGGGTGAGTTGAACTGAGACCAGAATCATTAGAAGGAATCTGTTGAGTGTCTGGGGGAGGGCATTCCAGTAAAGGAAATAGTAGTCCCAGGATGCCAAGGCAGGGGAAGCTTTGAGTTCCCTAAGGCTAGCTGGAACCAGCATTCCTGCATTGAATGAGTCCAGTGAGCCGGGCTGTAGTGCACAGAACTCTCAGAGCTATGGAGTCTATTCCGAATGAGGGGTGAAACTGTTGAAGGGTTAAGCAGAGCAGTGACATAAACTGCATGAGTGCAAGTTGAGCCCAAGCAGGATTCTGAACAGAGAACTGGATTGGACTCTACAGAATTATGATATTAGACAAACTAAGAAGGTCTTGATTCTTGGCTTTTACCCTTTCTGCTCATGCTATACAGACTTGTATAAAATGAAACAACAGTTACTTATTCCACTCTATCCAATGTCTCAGAGTAAAAGTGACACCGAGATTTAAATGTGAAGTGTGGGTATTTCTGAATCAGCTGTGCCCTCCTGTTCTGGGATTATAAAAGAGATTCTGCTTTTGAGCACTCATAGGAACTAAAATCCAAAGGGAATTCTAGGCCAGAATATATCTATGAGATACGCTATAACTGTTTTGGGCCAACTTGCATTCCTGCTCAACCAGTTGGGTCCTTTCCCTGTGTTTGTCAGATAGAGTGTGGCTCACTCCCATTTTTCCAGTTCTTTCTCATGCTGCTAGAAGGTAGGCTTTAACTACATTTAAAATTCACTTTAGACATAAAAGAATAGTTATTTGTTCTTTTGACTCCATATCCAGTTCTCCCAGCCAGCAGTGCATATTCTTTATGAGGGGCTTTTAACCTCCAAAGGAAATGCAGACTTATATTTCAAATGAGATTATGCTGCTCTGTTGCTCTGTGCAGGTGCTGAGACCCTGGCCATGACTCACTGACTTGGGGAAGGAATGTGCTCCATTTTTGTCTTAAACCAAACATACCTACCCATGTCACTGCCTTACTTCTAAAAATATTATATGGGAATAGAATGTAACAGATAAAAGTGTTCATAATCTCTGAGGCTAATCACATGTGCACAATAAATATTTTCTCTAGGTCTAATAGCTTAGTGTAACACTCATCTCTTCCATGGTTATATTTGTTTTGTTCTACATAAGAACAAGAATATTTGTGCTTTTTAGAGCCTTACATAAAATGTACTAGGTCTTCAAATTGAACTTTCTGCATGTTGTGTATCTTGTATTCCAAATCCTTATGAAAATACTAGTATGTAAAGTCTTTGACATATAATAGGTTCAATACAAGCTTATCGTTTGAATCAATAGCCCTGAACCATTTTAAATAATCCATATAAAACATTTTGAAGTTTCCTAGTGAATTTGCTCCTGGGTCATTTGCTCACCAAAATCCGGTAACAGCATCAAGTATAGGAACAACTTCATGGTAGCTGCTCTAGAGAGATCTTAAATGCATCAAGATGGAAAATAACCCCTTTTTTCCACATGTTATAGTAGCAACAATCAGGAAATCTATGCTTCATTTTATTTATGTGATGCTTTTTCTCATCATTTATCACTCCTTGGAAGTATTAGCTAAAATGATATCACAAGGCCACTTTCTGTTACATGCATTTAGATTATGTGCCAGTAGGTGAATGGGCCTTTGTATCTCTGGGCATTTTAAAAAGAGTGAGTGTTGGTATTTAAAGTGAGAGAGGGGCTGTGGAGTTTTAGGTTCTCCAGGGTGAGTGGCAGAGCTGATGGGGTGAGTCTAAGTCCACAGTGTTTCCATACCTTCCAAATCTCTTTATGACCTAGGGAGTAAGACAAAAGAGCTGCAGCTCAGAATACTTACTGAAGTAGCATCCGTGCATTTATGCATGCATTGGTTCACTTCTCAACCACTTGTTTGACAACTATCTGGTAGTGCTCCCCAGGGGCAACTGTTCCCTGGGACCCGGAGCCACAGGGACAAATGAAACAGAAACAGGTCTTGCCCTCATGGTGCTTTCAGGCTGGAATGGAGAGAATCATAATCAGATAATGCATACTGCAGTTTTGAAAAGTCCTGTAAAGTAATAGTCTGTGTTGTTATAAGAGCACAGAATGGTGGAGGTGGGTGTAACTGAGGTCTGTAGGATTGTTTCTAAGCAGGTGACAAGCGGAGACTTGAAGAATAATGCAACAAAACAAAAGAGATGAAGGGAGGAAGAGAAGAAGGAAAAGGGAGAGCTAGTGGATCTCTCTGGTGGATAGAAAGTGTTTATATTTTCCAAGAATTTGCCAAGAGGATTAACATGGTTAGCTTCCTTGTTTGTGTTTTAAAGTTTAAGTCATGCGGAGTTAAAATTAACTTTGTTATTTGGCATGACTTTTTTTTTTGGCCAGAGAAGGACAATGCCTTCAAAGGTTTAAAATTGTGTGTGCATTATGCCAGTCAAAACCTAATACTGAAAAAAACCCCAAACTGATACTGCATGATTCAGTGCATAGAAGGTATCTGAAGTAGTCAATGCATAGAACCAAAAGGGGAATTGTGATCACCAGGAGTCGGCGAGAGTGACATTTGGGAAGTTACTGACAATTGGCACATAGTTTCAGTTAAACAAGATAAATAAACTCTAAAGATCTGCTACTTAATATTGTACCTCTAGTCTACTATACTGTATTATATACTTTAACGTTTCTGAGGGTGACTTTCATGTTGTGTTCTTACCATATAAAATAAAATGTCAAAGTGAGATGAAATAGAACATGCTAAACTTACTTTTATTTGTACTTCTGTGCTTATTTGGCCACTTACGGAAGGAATAAGAAAGGGAAGGAAAGACAGAAAGGTAAAAGACAGTTCCTGGAAGGAATTACTAGAGGGTCAGAAACTGAAAGGGAAAATAGAAGAACAAATGTAAGTAAAGTGCTGTACGGTACACAGCAACTGCTAAGAAAGTGGTTTTGTCCTGTCTTGCTGGAGGCTTGAGGCTCAAACCACTCTTTCATCACTCCCCCCTAGGTTAGTCTCTGAGGACGGCCCTCAGTTCTTTATTTTGACATCTTCACATAAATTATTCTCCAAGTTTCAGTGCCCAGAGTCCTCTAATAGTGAGGGTTGGGGAAAATGTGGGCAAGAGCCCAAACAAGCTTCAGTTTGCTGATTCTGGGCAGTGGCCTCTAAAGTAATGAGCTAGAAAAACCTGGAAGTAACATAAACAGCTGAAGATTCTGATTTAGGCTGTTATGGACTCTAAATCTGAGAGTTCTTAGGCTTCAGCTGCTCGTGGTATTGGAAATAGTGACAGATGCCAATTTCCCTTCTCTAGCTGGAGAGGGGACAGCATAACAAATTGGTTATCCATTGGTACAGGGAATTCTAAATGTGGCATCAGTTGATCACAGCAGTGACACTGTTGGATTTCAATGGGGTGGGTCATTTGAATTGAAAATATGAGAGAAAAAATAGATTGACAGGAAGTTGTTCCTAAATAGGTGAAGTGACATTGTGAGGGAACAACTACAATAAAAGTCAAAAAAGTCAGCCAGACATTGGAAAGGAAAATGTGAGCACATAAGAAAAGTTGCTGCCATTAATTTCAAGGATATTTTCCTCGGCTGCTCAACACTTGTAATAGATTTATGCATAGTTCTAGGCTGCATGTCAATTCAAAGAAGCTTGAACAACTTTTGAAAACCAATGATGAAGGAGTAAGGAGACACTGGAAATAGTGAAACAAAATGAGTGCCTTGAACTTTGGCTGATGTGATGGAACAATAAAACCATAGCTTTTTAGACGTGTTTATACATGTTTACACATCTCAAAGAGTCACTGTGTAAAAACTTTTTAAAAAGCTAATCTTACTGCTTTATAATTTCACCTTTTATCCAAATAATTTTCTCTTCTAGAGGATGTGGGAGACAAGGTTAATAAACTACATACAGAATTTAAGTTACCGTCAGAAAGATAACTTATGGTGACAGTCAACCTGGCTACTATAGAACATCTAGAATTATGCTCAAAGAAAATTTAAAATCACAAGGTAATAATTTTGTTGTTTTAAAATGTATATTTTGTAAGTAATAGATGAGAGGAGCTCTATCAACCTTTGCTTTTTTTGTGTGTCATGTATGTTCGAATTCTTTTCCCTTAAACCTATTAGAATATTAAAGCTCCCACCCTTGAATTTAGAAGAATAAGTGGGTGTTTCACACCTATAAATATATCTTTCTTTGCTATCATCCAAATTAAATGTATTTCTTTGCTACAACACCTTGTGGTGAAATTTTAACCATTTTTTTCTAGTATTAATGAGAAATTTATACCCACACACAATTCACACTTCTAAGAATTTTTCTTAAATTGGCATTAAGCAGATTTTCAAAACATATCTTATGAAAAACACTCGCTTCGGGATGGAGAGTGTAGAGAATGAAAGGTGAAATGTTTTTATAATGCAGGAAGAAAAGAAGACAGGAATAGGCTTCTACAAAAGCGAAGTGGGAGATGGAGTCCCCAGCTACTGTGAAATACGCTGTATGGGTTCTTAGACTGTTGAAGGGTAGCCTTGAGAAAGTTATCTGGCTTTCCTAGACTTGGTTTCCTTATCTACAAAGTGGGTGATAGTGGCTCCTACCTCATAGGGGTTTTGTAAGAACCGAATAAGTGCATGTATGTAAGGCTCATAGAAGAAAGATTATACCTAGTATGGTCTCACAGATTAAGTAGAATCTATTACAGTCATACCCTGGTACTTGCTGCCTTCAGAACTCATCAACTCCAGTACTTGTTACATTTGGAGTAGAAAAGCATGTTTCAGTTCTTGGTTGTAGCTTACAAACAGTGCAGTACTCGCATGTGTTTGTCCTTACTGTCTTGTATTTTTGTGCATTTTAAGTACTAGTCATGGGTCCCCCCAAAATTAAGAGTGATACCACTAATCTTAAAGGTCTTGTATTACTCCAATAAAAGAGTAATATTAGCCCAGTAAAATGTGAAAATTCTTGGGAATTTTCACGAATTATTTCTAATTACATTATTTCTCACGGGAAAAAGTCAAACCACATGCCACAGGTTTGCGCCTTCACCATGAGTTTGGGAATGAACTAAGGATGAGTACTGAGGTATGGCTGTATTTTCTTTTTTAAGGAAGTTATTCTTATGCAGAATTGGGAACTTTTTTTGTCACTTCATGCACAGGAAACTTTTTATTTCCCCTACCCCCAGCTTTATGGAGGTATACTTGACAAAAACTATATACACTTAGGTGTTCTTGACTTTCATTTTTGTTACCTGGTTGTAGGCAAAGATAGAGATGATGTCAGGGGATGCACTCTGTTTTTGCCAGTATGAATTCTTTCTGCTTCTAAGAGGTGACGCCCCACTCCATAACATGCTTTTCTTCCTCAGATTTTTCTTCTTTGTCACTTTTATCTTCTCTTCTTAAGGCAAATCACAGTAATTGCTGTGGGCTAGAACATGGGCTAGGAATTACTTAGAATGGGAACTGATAAGAGCCTTTAGATATTTGAGATCTGAGGTGGTTATTTCTTTGGCTGATTTGGTGACCCTTGTGCACACTCCCGGACACCTTGTACTTGGAATTGCTGCAGTTGTACCAAAATACACACACACCTTTGCTTCTCTCATCTATGGAGAACATTCTCCATGCTGGAGAGAAGATGAGGGTAAATATGAAGAGATTCAATATGCCAAAAAATGTATCTTGGCAAACATGTATAACATTAATAGACACCTCTGAGGAGGTCTGTTGTAAATCCCATGAAAATTGTTGCTCAAAGAATTGTAAAATGAAAGATAGTGGCATAGACTCAAGTCTTCATGAGACATTTTTGGGGGGAATTATCCTTTTCCTGGTCCTGGAAGTAGCTTTTAAGTAAAATACAGTCTGACTATACTGTCTTCTCTCTTTTGAAACTTAGTCTTAATTAAACCAATAGAAGGAAAAGGGCATTTGTATAAAATTGGTCAATGTCACATTTAAAAAGTATTTTTAAATGTAAAAAAAAAACTCAGAAGAAAATTAACTAAGTTTTAATGTGAACTAAATAAAATAAAACCATTAGAGTGACAATTATGACAGCACTTATAATATCAAATGAAAAATCAGATGATAAAGGTTGTAAGACAAAAAGACTTTCAGGTAATAGTATTCAGTGGGAAGTATGGAGTTTTTAGTGATTTTTAGTTTTTTCAATTTTTCTTAATCTAGTCCAGTGTTTATAAAAACAGTCTTAAAATTTAAGAGGCTAGATATTCAACTTCAACTATTATCACAACCAGGAAATTAAGGTTACAAATTTGTCATGATCTCCCAAATAGTAAATAGTGCAGAAAAATTTATTTATCCCTTTGTGTCTCAGATTGCTTATCTGTAAATATTATGTGAATGTTGGGAAGATTAAATATGATAATGCACATACAGCAATTACCATAGTACCTGACATTCAGCAATCACAGAAGATATTTATTTATGTATTAGCACATTTTAAAGATTTGACATATTAATTAGAAATAAAAACATTACTTTGGAGGTAGAAATTCAAAGTGAATATTCTACAAGGTAAATAACAAGTCATCATTATCATAAAAGTCATATATTTATTTTGAGTAGGAAAACAATAAGAGATAAGAGGAAACATTCTAGATCCAGATGATTGTCTGGTTGTGCTCCATATGATAAATAGAATTCACAGGGACAATACATCATTGATGAACAAGTACAAAGAAGATATAGCTGGAGGGGCAAGAGCTCAGACTCTGGAGCCAGGCTACCTGGGTTCAAATCCCGGCTTTGCCACCAGCTGCATGAACTTGGATATACTACTTAACCTCATTTTTTCTCTCCATAAAATGGGATTAATCATAGCCGCTTCTTAATAATGTTATTGTAAGAATTAAATGAGTCAATATGAGGTAGGATCAAAATATATGGCAAATTAATGTTTGAAATTAAAAAGACATAGTGAAGTTCACATTGTATTAATCCCTTTCAAAATACTCTCCCTCACTTCAAACACATTCTTGCCACTTTCTGAAGCAGTTCTGGAAGTCCTCTTTCAACAGTGTCTTTATGAGGTGTGATCAAAAATATGATAAATGCTGCTGCTGAGTGCCATCCATTAGAAAGAAATGCAGACTGCAAAAACGTTAGTGTGTCCTTACCCACCTTATTGCTCAGATGTGGTACCATGTGGCTTATGGCTCTTCCCCAAAGTCAAAATCATCATAAAAGATGAATGTTTTTGAATTGATTCAAGGCATGAAGACTACTGTGACAACTGAACTAAAGGCCCTAAAGAAGACTTCCAGAACTGCCTCAGAAAGTGGCAAGAACAATGGGAAAAGGGTTTTTGAAAGGAAGGGGAATATTTTGAGAGAGATTAATGACAATGTGTTTTTTACTGTAATCCATTTTTTAAGGCTAAGCATTCACCATGTTTTTTGATCATATCTTGTATCTGCAGAGGGAAGCATTGCTTGGTACATAAATGATTATCATGTAGTTTACCTAGAAAATGTGCCCATAAAGCTTGAATATTTTCATTTCCATATTTTAAATCCTTCATTCAATTTGGATTTGCTGAGCAACACCACTTATACTATTAATAAAATGAAATCCAATTCTTAGAAAATGGAGGTCCTTTTGCTTTTTCATGACCAAAATCTTCAAGTGTAGGTTTTTGAGGCATAAGTATTCGAGTGCAGCAAATAATCTTGGAAAGCAATTTAACACACGGTGACCAAAATCCTCCTGCTCCCCATTTTGTGTGTCTAATAAAGACATATGGCTTCATTCCTGGGATGTTACTCAGACCCATGGGGAAGAATTAAAATGATTACCCAAATATCAGGTGAATAGAGGGCTATTAACTATCAGCTGACACCATCAAAAGGCACCAGGCACTTTCTCTGTCTCAGCTTTAAAAATCAGTATAAGTGCAAACTTAACACAAAGATACAAAGAGTGACCAAAATATACAATGAATATTTAAATTAAAAATTATATAGCAAAAGCACACATTACTATTAACGCTCTTCAATCCCCCCAAACACTTGTACTCACTTCAAACATATTTATTCCATTGTTCTTGTCATTTTTTAAAAATGACATTGTTCTTGTCATTTTTTAAAAAAATTAGTGCACACTTTCTGAAAGTTTCTAGAAGTCCTCATTGTCCTCTGTGTCTTTATGAGATGTGAAAAAAATATACAGACTCCTAAAAACATCAGTGTGTGTTCTCATCCATGTGATTCTCAGGCTGTGTCACCATGTGACTTCTGGCTCCTTTTCAAAGTTAAAATGACCGTGAAAGGTAAACATTTTGAATCAATTCAGGACCTTGAGGCAGCCATGACAGCACAGCTAAAAACATTCATGAGCTAATACTTTCAGAACTCCCTCAAAAAGTGACACATTCAAGGTGAGGGGAAATAATGGCAATGTGTCTTTTACAATAATCATTTTTTTTAAAACAAACATTCATTGTACTTTGGATCATACCTTGTATGTTCATCTGTGATCACTAGTTTTATAAAGGTGTTTCCTTTAGGAGTTCTATAAATACACAATTTACGAGAATATAAATCATTTTACTTTACATATGTCATGCATATAAATAAAACATGTATGTTAAGTTGCTCAGTCAGACCCATACCGCTGCTATTGCATTGAAAATGCCTTGTGTGAAATGCTTTGGCCATCACTGTCATGTAGTTTTTATCGACTAGCCATGGAGCGTGTGGCATGAAGATTTTCATTGCAGCAGCACTTGAGCAGTTTCACCTTATCCTGCTCTTCCTCACCGTCTCCTCTTCTGACAAATGATTCCATGGTGCCCTGAGGCAGCCCTCCACGTGACCTGCGGTGCCCCTTGCCTTCCCTCCATCCGGTCATTTACTGTGCCCTCTTACCCCTCTCTCCTACAAGCAGGTGGGCAGTCTATGCACGAGCCCAGCTCTTATTTGCACGTCCATTTCTGGCCTCCGCACCTTCATCTGCCCTCTTAGAGCTCCTTCCTCACTGGGTCCCTTCTTGGCCATCTGCAGCACTCATTTAGAGGCATCACCTTACACCAACTCTTCCAACATGCTAATAATTACATCACTAGGCCTTTCCCACAGTGCTGTGCAAATACCCATTCTGCACTTTGTTAGAGATGGTGATTTCAGAAATGCTGGGTTCACAAGGTTCTTGTTTTTTTTTTTTTTTGGTACCAGGCATTGAACTTGGGTCCTTGCACTTGCACAGCAGGCGGCGGAACCACTGAGCTAAATCCCCAGCCCTCACAAGATTCTTTATCATAAGAATTCTCAGATTTTCTTGTATAATTTATAAATGTTCAAATGGTTTTATAATGGATAGCTTTTCCTAAATTTTACTGACTAACCTGTACTGGTTTTGGAAGAGCTCAGAGAGCACTGGGGTTCCGTGGAATATGCTTCATCAAATACTGTTTTAATTGCCTCTCCACGCCCTCGACATGCACATTGACCTATAAGATGAAGCACAGATCCTTTAGTGTGTGTGACAAGGACCTCCACATCTTCCACTGTTATCGGAGCCTCAGGTACTGCAGCTCTTCTGGCACAAACCTTCTGGTTCGTCCCCATCATACTCTATCTGGATACCATGTCATGCATATTCTCATGCCCTGTACACACTGCTTTCTTTTCCTTTGCCACTTGATGACTCTCTTCATCCTTCAAATTGGGGTACACATAGTACCTCCTTTTAAAACTTCCCCTGACCCATGTACACAGATGATGTCTGCCTCTCTGAGCCCTGGTACTGTCCTCTTTTGCAGGTATCATCACTTTGTTTTAAATCATTTGCCTATAGCCCACCTCCTGTACCAGACTTGATGGGCAATATTCTGCAGTCCCATGTGCCTAGAACTTGTCACAAAGTAGGTGCAGAGTAAGAGAAAGAGTAGTGCTCCTGTGAGGGGTTAAAGGGTATGCTATTGTCAGAGAAGAAACCTGCAGCAGAAGGAATGACCACAGTGAAATCACAGAGGTAGGACTATGTTTATTTATACATGGTGCTGGCAGCCATAAAAACCTTATTAGCAGAAATAGCATTTGAGTTCCATCTCCATTGCCTACCATAAAAGATATCCTCAAATAAGATGTTGGGTATTTGTAATGTAAAAGTTATTTCCTAATTTTTGTCTTCTCTGCTTTCATCATCTTCATACCTCTACCTAAAAGAGAAGAGACAGACTGGCCCTTAGAGGGGATGAAATCCCTATTGAGTATGTTATATCACAGGTCTGGAAGGAGATGAAAGAGAAACAGTAAATAGTTTTTTTTTTGTTCCTTTTGATTTAAACCCTCACTCTTGGTTGGCTGTAGATCATTTTTGAAAACAAGAAAATTGTGGCAACAGCTGTCTGTAAGATGCAAGCAATGAAATTGGCTTTGCTCCAGGAGAAAGGAAATTCAGATAATGAATTTATTTGGGATAATAACATTTATAGAGATTTTACAATTAAAATGGGCACAGAGAACGCATCATTTCACACATCGGAAAATGGTTGGGTCATTGGAAAAGATTTTTCCAAAGTCACAATAACCAGAAAATTATATTTCATAGGTTACAGAGATACACAGCTATGGGGACGTAGACACAGTCCTTCTGTGGCTGAATCAGGCTGGTCCAAACTCCATGGCTATAGAAATTGGCAGTCTCAACCTGAGTGTGGCTTTGCTGGAATGAGGCTTGTCTGTGAAAGAGTTCAGGGTTTCCTGCTGCTATTTGGGAAACGTCAGTCATCCTCGTCTGGGTGGAAGATAGAAGGGCAATGTCTTCATTCTCATCCTCACCTCTGTTCTGGGCTCTTTTCTTTATTTGCCCTTATTGCCTCTCTACCTTTGAAGCTGTATGATGTTTGATCTTATCATGTACCACAAAGCTTTTACAAACTACAGCAACATATATGATCAGATTGCTAAAATGCTTAGCAGACTGCTTTCAACCTTTAAAAAATGTTTTTGGGCCAGGCGTGGTGGCACACACCTGTAATCCCTGGACTCTGGGAGGCTGAGGCAAGAGGATCACAAGTTTGAGCCCAGCCTGGACAACTTAGTGAGACTTTGTTTCAAAACAAATTTTAAAAAGAAGTAGGATTGGGGATGTAGCTTAGTGTGAAGGCCCTAGCTTCCATTCCTAGTACTGAAAAAAAAGTTTGGTAGATACTTTATATAAAAACCAAGAGTCAAATAAAAATCATATACATTTACCATGTACAGCAAGCTGTTTTGAAATATGTATACATGTGGAATGGCTAAATTGATCTAATTTGCATGCATTTACCTTACATTTTATTCAGTGAGAATGCTTAAAAGTTAAGCTATCTTTATGAATTTTGTTATTAACTGTAGTTCCTATATTGTATGATACATCTCCTGAATTTATTCCTTCTAACTGAAATTTTGAGGGGGTTTGACCAACATCTCTCCAACATACCTAACACAAAGTCCCTGGTAACCCTTCTACTCTGCTTCTGTGAGTTCAGTGCTTTCAGATTCCACATCTCCAAATGAAACGTATAGCATCTGTTATTTTGTGTCTTGCTTACTTCACTTAACAAAATGTCCTCCAGTTTTATCTCTGTTGGCACAAATCACAGAATTTTCTCCTTTTTTTAGGCTAAATAGTATTGCATTGCGTATGTATTCACCCATCTCCTTTGTCTATTCATCTGTGGATGGACACATAAATTTAAATGGCTCCCCCCCCCCCACCATCTGTGGAGGCTGGGAGGAGCCAAGTGTCCCAAGGAGTGGATCTAACACAGGAGAAACGTCCCTAAAGATAACACAGCAATCCCTTTTCTTATGCAATTCCCTAAAGTTCTTCATTCCAAATTTGATTCTTCATCCTTTGGCTTCTCAGAGCACCATGGACCTGCCTGTATAGAAGTACACTTGTACCCTACAGAATAATGGTTTAAAACACATACTTCTGTCTTCCTTACTAAAGTATACAATCCCGTATTATTCTACCTTCATTAGCCATAATTGGAAAACCTAAAAGAAGGGATAAACTAAAAAATAAATGAACTTGGATCTAAATTTTCCTTTGATAAAGTAATTTTAAATTTTCAAAATTAAAATTCTATAGTACAATGAATTAATTTTAAACTTCATTTTTTTTTATTTAGTTAAAGAGACATTTATTATAAAGCTCTGAAATATAAAGGGAGGTACTGTGGGGTTGCAAAACAATGAGGAAGACGTAAATGGAGTCTTGTAAAGACGATGTGTACAAAAGAAACAGTGTAATTAATCAGAGACTGAGGCAGGGCTGTAATGAAGGAGTGCAGATGAGGAAGCCAAAGATACATCCGGTGAATGAGGCAACGTGAGCATGATCGCTTGCTCTTTCTCATTTCAAGGAAGCTGTATCAGAAATACTTGCTGGTCAAAAAGTGTCATCCATCGGTATTAGGCTGATAGGAAGCTGGTACACGGTTCAGCAGGTTGTTATCAAACTCATTTTTCCCTGAGAAAAAACAACAAAAGGGAAGAATCTCTAAAAAGAATACTCTCAAGAATACTCTCTTAAATCCCTTCAAGAGTTTCTCATGCCCTTGAACTCCATCAAACTCCCTTCCAGGATCTGCAGGATGCTGCGGTGACCTGCCCCCTCCTGTCCCTCCACCCCAGGTGATGTCACTCTCTCTGTTCCCTGTCCCCTAGCTGCTCTGACTTTCCCCCTCATCCAAGTGCTTTTGAAATTCTGTTCAGTCTGCTTCTGGATCTTGTCCTTTCATCTTCTGGCTCCTTCTCACGTTTCATGTCAAAGCTTTAAGGTCAATTCTCTAGAAAATATCTCTATTATTAACTTTGTTCCCTTCAAAGCTCTCCTTTGAGAGTAGGAATCCTTGTCTATTTTGTTCACTAATCTTATCACCAAACAGGAATAAGAAATAGGGTATATAGCTTCTCAGCCTTTTGGCTAAGATCAAGTGAAGAAATAGGGTATGCTCAATACACATATTTTTAATTAGTAAGTACATTTCCTCAAGCATTTTTCAACACATCATAAGCTTCTTAAGGTCCAGGAATATGTCTATTTTGCTATTATTATATAATCATTGCCATGTTCAACAAATATGTTTAAGAAAATTTTTGAAGATGGAAATAAGTTAACTAATCAGATGATTTATAAGATCCAGTTCAGTGAAAAATAATCATAAAAACCTACGATTCTACTAGTATCCTGCCAGTGGATATGGGAAGGAAAAGTGTAAATTTAGTTAGCTAATTTAAAAAATTATAGCTTCAAGGTTAAATACAGTTGTAAATATTTACTCAATTTGAATTTATTATGAGAAAAATTCCTAAGAATATTTATTAGACTACATAAAATAGACAGTATTAATCCTATTATTAATATTTCTTCTGATTCTGCCACTACTCTAAGTGATATTATAAAAGTTGTTGATAAGGTTTACTCTGTTAATGGCAACAGGTGGCTAATGAGCCTTAAGTTTCAAACTGCATGGAACATCAACGCTATATTCACACTGTTCAGTTTTACTGGTCTAAATTAATTCCAATATCTGCCACCAGATGGCAGTGACGCAGGAAATCATGCCTCTTGAAGAATTCTTTCTGCAGCCACTTGATGGCATCGCTCCATTGTTTTCAAAACTCTTGACCAACATATCCAGATTCATTTTGTATTCTGTCTTTATTGCTTCCTGCTCTGTAGCTTGTCTTTATCACATAGGTTCCTGCATGCAATTCCAGTCATGTGTATTGTTTTCTAAAGAGAAGATCTTTGATACATTACTGTATATTGAATGACATACCTGTGAAATCTTTTCACTCTAGTGGTTTAAACTACATTTTGTAGCAGATTTTGTCTTCTATGTTCAAAGGAAACAGACAGCTGTATAGGATTCCTTACAATTTATGGGAAATTATATATATATATGTGCATATGGGCAAAATATTTACTAGATTATGCATGATGAGTATGATGTTTTGATTGTATTGCTTTGTAATTAGCACATTAGCATCATGTTGCTGAATTATATCATGATTCCATGCAGAGACCTGCAAGCTGTACTTGTAATTAAACACAGGGCATTTATACGTCTTTGTTTATGACAACCTCTTCTCATTTTTTAAATATTTAGGGTAAAAATATACTAGCACATCAAAGCTCCAGTGTAATTTAGACATTGAGTTTATAGTATTTGTAGGTAAACAAACATTTCAAAGTATATATATTTGTTTCCTGAGAGACTAGTAACTTCTCTTCTGAGTGTAGTTATATCCTCATTAGCTTATTTGATTTTATCTTTTAATAGAGCTTTTGGTTGGTATTTTATAAAACAAAGGTTTAGGTGATCCTATTTTCAGGTATTTCTCTCAGAGCATCTCAAAGGTGCTCCCACTGAGCTTCACTATTAACAGTCTGAAAGTAAAATAAGCAAGTTTTGCAAGTGACATATGTATATTTTTGGTACCGGGGATTGATCTCGGGACCTTGTACTTGCGAGGCAGCTGGCAGCACCACTGAGCTACATCCCCGTGCCCTGCAAGTAATATTTTTAAGTCAGAGAGTATATTCCACATGAAACATTGTTTTCATTACCTACCACTTAAAACCAAATCATAGATACTGTAAAGCTCATTAGAGGTTATCTATTTTGAATTAAATCTGTTTTCCTGTTTTTCTTGCATGGAAATTTTTGTCTGTGTGTCTTCCAGCGGTTTGTCTTTGTACTTTGTGCTAGAAGCCTCTCTTCTTTCAGAGCCCCTGCTTCCAAAATGCATGGAGCTTCTGCTTGTGATCTTGAGAGCTATGCCAAAATGCTGCTGCTTAGGGAGGCTAACAACCGCAGGTAGCTATGAAAGTATGTAGCAACGATTGGCCATACATTAATACCATTTACAACAGGGCTCTGTTCAAAGTACCTTGGCTAAATGGGAAAATCAAGTAGACAAAATTATGATTAGCTGGGATAGGGTCTTCATCTCATGTAAGGAACCCTTAAATCAGTGAAGATAGGATTTGCAACAAGTATTGAAATAAGCTGACAGAAATCTTAACTAATTAGAAAGTGCTCTCATGTAAAAAGAACTGAGGTATAATGAGGCCAGGTTGGTTAATATAGAGCCTAAAAGATACCTTTTCTGAGTTTCCCTTCTGCTATCGCCGGTCTGTCAGCTTTGCCATCTGGCCTGTCCTCCATGGTCAGTAGATGATTGTATATGTGTACGAGTCACACTCAAATACTGAAATGTCCAGAAAAAGCAGCCATCTAACTTTATCCAGAGGCTTGGCAGCCAACTCTCTCAGGTTTTATTGGCCAGGGCTGGAGGTATTTTCCTTCCTAGATCAATTCATGACTAAGCAATTAGATGTCCATTACTGCTTAGACTAGTCAGTTTACCACTCAGTCATTTTGTGGAGGGGAGAATTTCCCAATGAACAACAATCAAGAAGGGTAAAAGAGTTTTGGCTTGACAGCAATTTCTGATGCTTTACTTTTCTCTTGATTATTGGAGGGAGGTTTGGGAAAGCGTGAACAAATTCAGCAATCAGATAAGAGTGCGAGTGTGCTTGAAATCTCAGTAGTTTTAAGGTTCTTGGATGAGGGGCCCTTTGAGAAAGATGATCCATCAGTTGAGATCATGCCATTAGCCTTGGGAAGGCTAATCTCCTTTTTGTCCCCTCAAATACTTCATTTTTACAAATACTATACAGCCTTTACTCTAGCTAGTAAGACAGATAATATGTTGTAAAATAATGATTTAAACTTCTGAGCTTTGTTGTTTAAACCGTAGTGTATAAATGTTGGATCTCTTTATTTCTCCCAGGGCATCACCAATGACTAGGCAGCTGAAAAGAATCTATCCAGGTATTCCACTATTCCTATTTCTCGTATGTATTAGCTTTCCATCACTGAGACAAAATACCTAAGATAATCACCTTAAAGGCAGAAAAGTTTATTTTGAGTCATGGTTTCAGAGTTTCCAGTCCATGATCAGTTGTCCTTCTGGCCTTGGGCCTATGGCAAGGCACAATATCATTGCAGAAGTGTGTCTCAGAGGAGACAGCTGACCTCATAGTGTTTAGAAAGCAAAGAGGCTGATGAGAGACTAGGATCTCAATATCCTTCAAGGGCATCCCCAGTGACCTAACTTTTTTCTGCTAGCACCCACTTTCGAAGGGTTCTACCACCTCCCAATAACGCCACAGGCTGGAGAACAAGCCTTCAAAATATGGATCTTTTAGGGTCCATGAAACTATGGCACCAATTCTTCCCTTGCTCTGAACTGATTAATTAGTACCATTAAGAAAACAAATTTCAACTTTGAATACCATCAGATAATCTCTCTGTTATCTCTAACCCTCTGCTTTTTTCTTCCCATCTTTGAGCATGAGATACAATTCCGCCCTCCCAGTGCCAATTCCTCACCCAGGGTTTTTGTCCTGACTTTCTCTTGGGATCACTTAAGTCTTGTTATCCCATAGCTTCTCCAACACACTTGGGCTACATACATACTTCGCACTTATCTTTGGCCTTTTCCTTGACCCCACAAGCACTGAGTTGACAACTCTATTCATGCTCCTTCTCAGGGAGTATCTTATCCCTCCTTCCTGCCACTATTGTTTCTTGCTGATGTAATTTTAGATCCTTACAGCTCTGTATACTTGTATCTAGGCTTTCTGCACTCTGGCATTTGGAGCGAAGTTGTTATTTTGCTATTTTTTTTAGCTTTATTAAATATTCTGAGAGGTAACCTTTTGGTAATCTATGTTTGCTTTTCAGTACACTAGAATTACATGGCACATATCAAACCTGAGGAGGCTAAAATGGTAGTAGCTAACTACCATGTGCACAGAAAGCACCAATTAAAGTGTCTCATAACTAAATCTTCCTGAAATTAGGGTGGATAAATTAGAACTGTGTGTATTTACAGAGGCTGATTTTGAGATGGCAAAATAAATCTCATTATTATTCATACCCTGAAAGTAGGTTGATATAATTGTGGGCAAATGCCAGTTAATGTTGTGAAACCTGTTATTTGTGTAAATGGCTGTTAAATAGGGCCAATTCAATTCTGGGTGCTGTGTATTAAAGCCATTGTTTGCTTTTCTTTTCCTTTTAGTTACAAAATCTCAATTAATTCATTTTATATTATGACCAAGACTGAAAGGCCTTGTTTCGAGGACCATGCACTGAAGCATGTAAAGAGGCAGCACATTAAATAATTTCATTTAGTTTGTATGCAGTGGTGCATTTACTGTTCTCTCTTTTTCATTGATTTCATCCATTCATAAATCCAAAGTGTGATCAGTCTCCTATGCAGACTTGGCAAACATACCTTTTCTTTTCCAATTGCTTTCTAAAATGTAAATACACTTTGAAAATTTAAAAAATATTTTAAAATACAACACTTCCTGAGGAAGAGCATCAAATATCCTTGTAAAACTTTGTAGTATTATAATTAGTCTTTCATTCGATTACCTTTCTACCCATTTTTGGATCACATAAAATAAATAGTAGGCCAACAAATAAGCCAAATTCTCCAGCAATCCATTCTCCGCACCTCCATCTAAGTCCCTTAATGTCATTCTTAAAGTTTTAAAACAATATCTAAAGTGCCAATCATACTCCAATCCATTCTTTATCCACTGATGATTTGTGGTTCTGATTCACTGAGAAAATAAACACCAGTCTTTATTAACTTGATTAAAAATATCATTAACCTCTCTTCTGGTGTAAGTCACTCTTCTGTTCCTTCCTGTGATGGGGCACATGAGTGCTCTCTTTTCCAGTGTTGTCTCCTACCTCCTTCCGCCTATCTGATGTCTACTTAAACTCCTGAGCCACTATCCTTGTCCTTTGCCAGGGCAGGCCACCCTAAGTCATTGTGGGCCCTTTTCTGGGGCCTCTTATTAAGGGTTTACTCCTTCTGTTCATTCAGCTCCCTTTAGGTTCTTCTATTCAGTTCTTCCCATTTCCACCACTGCTGACCTGGTAAAGCCTACCTCACTTGCTTGCTTTCCCTTCTCATTCAGCTATGTTTTTGAAACAATTGGAAATTATTTACTCCTTTGCCTCAAGAACATCCACTCAGTGCCTGCCTGTGGTCTGAAGAATAAATTCCAGATTTCATTACATTTCCTTCATACTTCTCCTTCATCTGGAATAAAAGACCTATCCAAACTTTTCTTATAGAATATTCTTTGATCTTCCCACTTTGGACTTGCCTAGGCTCCACCAGTCATTTGATATCATCACAATTGTCACACCTGTGCTTGTGTTGTTCAGGCAAACCCAGCAAGTCTTCTGGACCACTCAGAATTGTTAAAGACCTGCCCATCTTCCAAAATCAATTCTGAATGCTTTCCAGATTGTCACAATCTCTTTATCTTAATCTGCAAGTCAGAATTAACCAAACATGTCTGTACTACTAAGTAAATTATATTGCAATCAAATTACTTCACTTATCCTGATTTTTATTGTATCCAGGGGTTCATTTGCATTTTCCGTATTAGATGGTATACCCTTCCCATTTCCCTGTCCTGAGCACTTAGCGATGTGCTATATACATAGGAGCTCAGTACCATTTACTGAAATGAAATTACCTGTTATTCTTAGTTTGTCTTATGTTTTTATGAGATCTTTACAATTTTATGAAATTTGTAATGAAAAACAAAGTAAAACGCACAATTTTCTAGTGTTCACTGGCATGGTTGACACCAAATGGATTTTTGATTTTTGATAGGTCTAGGTATTGATTCCTTAACTCCTGCAGGAAGCATGAATAGGCCTGGGGTAATTTAGAAGATTTACCGAAATAGGCATTACACATGTTACCATGTCCGGTGTTTACTGTGTTGCTAACAAAGGCAGTGGAGGAGGTAAGAGGATGAGTGCTGCCCTTGGAGAGATTGGGTTTAAATCCCACTCTATTTTTCACTATTTTTGATTCCTGAGGATCAAATTTTTGAGTCTTAGTTTTAGACTCAGGTTAAAGGTATCCCTTCCCCAGGTCCCAGGCTGTGGAAAACTCTGCTCTGGCCTTTCTTTGGCCACATCTTTCCTCACAGAGTGAGGATTTCATGGATTATGGGGAAGTGTCCACTTAGATCCTGTATCTCTTCTTTTAGAATTAGCTCTGGATTCCTAAGCCATCTGCCCCAATGACCTTGTATCCGTGCCTAGAATCCACATGAACCTCTTTCCTCAGCCTGCCTTTCTGTGATTAGACCACAGGCACAAAGCATCATCTTGGGACAGTGTTTGAGGTGGTGTGTCCTGTGCTTAGACCTGTGAGCTGTATGTCACCACCTGTGTGTACAGTGTCCCTCACAGCATGGCGAGGCAGGTGGGCTAGGATAGCAGGGTATGAAATAATATTTTTCATGCCTCAGGGATGATATATGAGATCTGAGGAATTCAAAAATTCACATTCAAACCTTATCTTATATATTTTTGTGGGGGGAATATTGCCAAGTTGAGAACAGAATATATATATATATATATATATTATATAACTATATAACTATATAACTATGTAACTATATAACTATATATATATATATAGTCAAACCCTCATATTTGTGGGTTCTGCCTCCGCAGATTTAACCAGCCTTAGATGGAATATAATTTTTTTAAATTGCATGTTTTAAACATATGCAGACTTTTTATTGTCATTATTCCTCAAACAGTACAATATAATAACAATCTACATAATATTTACATTGTATTAGGTATTGTAAGGAATCTAGAGATGATTTAAGGAATACAGGAGGATTATGTAAGTTATATGCAAGTACTACACCATTTTTGTTGAAAAATTTAAGCTTCCTTGGATTTAGATTTTGGTATCTGTGGAGGTCCTAGAACCATTCCCCCATGGATACCAAAGAGCAGCTATATTTAGAGTATATATTTTATTAAGAGTTCATTAGCTTGGTTTATTACATTTTATTATTAAGACTTAAGGCATGTGGCTCTCCATTTGTCTTTTTCCCTAGGCCCTGAATTGATTATAGAACTGAGATAATTAACATTTCTCTCCCTTGTAGTTTTCAAGTATAGAATAATTATGTTCAGGTGATCGTAGCACTTTGTTTTGCTTTTAGTAAGGGATCAATAAATATAAGATCTTTCATTAATAATAGTTTATTATTATCTATTTTTTCAAACTATGTGTATCCAGTACTTATAATGTGTCAAACACAATTTCATGTAAAATAGACAAACATTTCTTCTCTCGTGAATGTTACATCTTAGATGAGACAGACAATAAAGATTTAAAAACATGGAAAAATTGGAAATAATGCTAAAAACAATTTTAAAAAACATCATTTGATGTGCTAGAGATGGACACAGCGGAACTGTATTGTCAGAAAGATACTTTCTCAGGAGGTCTGGGTTGAATACTGAGACTATGTTAGTCACCTTTCTGTCACTATAACAAATACCTGAGATAATCCATGCATAAAGAAAGAAGATAGATTTGGGCTCATGGTGTTAGAAGTTTCAGTCCATGCATAATTAGCTTCCATTGGTTTTGGGCCTGTGATGAGACAGCATGGCATTACAGAGCACGTGAGGGAGCAAAAACACTCATGGATGCAAGAGAGAAAGGAAGAGACAAGGGTCCAACAGTCCTCTGTGGGGGCACACCCTCCCATGACTAGAGACTTCCCATTAGGTCCCACCTCTTCAAGGTTCCACAGTTTCTCAATAGTGAAAGGAATAAGGCTTTAACTCATGGGCCTCAGGGGCCATTCCAGATCCAAACTCGAGCAATAACAGTTGCTCCACATGAGTGAGAATAGTCAGGGCTAAGGCTCTGGGGCACAAATGAGCTCCACATGGCCAATGCACAATAGATAGTACTATATTGCTTGATATCAGATTGGGGAAACAGGGGCAAGGGTTACTTTCATTTGGGATGATTCAAAGTTCATGCTTTTCTTTGAGGCAGTGGGGAGTCACTGGAGATTTAAAGCAGGGGATTGATATGATCTCATTCACTTTTATTTCAAAACTTGATTTGGTTGCAGTATGGAGAATGGATGGTGAAAAGTGATAAAGGCAATAATGGATGATAAAAGGGTAAGAGGAAAAGTAAGGGGATTTGGGAGGCTTTCAGAAAACCCAGGCAAAAGATGGTCGTGGTAACGATGGCAGCCATCATCACAGTAGCAGGAGTAGTATTAATAATTAGAAGCCACATCCATAGTAGTATCAGGAAGAATGGTGATACTAACAATGGTGATAAATAGCCTTATATTTCATTGCCAATTTTCAAATTGAATATCATAGAAACAAATGTTTACAGACCCAACTTAAATTTCATTCTTGCATCCAAAACTAAATTTTGTCACTGGCATTTCATTCTGTTAGCAAAAGTCAAGCCTAAATATTTCATTTTCCCCAGTTAATCTGGGAAGGACTGAGACTTTTCAGGGTGGTGGTCTGAGATTATATAGGGAATTTGACTGTTAGGAAATGGCCATTTCCTCAGTTAACTGATCATTGCATCAACCCAGTGCCTCAGAACTGGAAGTGCTTCTGTAGATCATGCGATCTTTTACCGGTGAAGAAACTGTGGCCTGAATTAGTGAGGTGCCTGCTTTCATGGTGGTCTCTCGTCTGTGTCACAGCCATGCATTATGCACAATCCAGTATCTCATACTACTAAAGGACAAAGGAAACTTAATGCCTAAAATAATTGCTTTCCACATCTATCTGGTGAAAAAAAATTAAAGCTGTTAAGAGGTAGTGATTTCCCAAGCAGGCAGACACATGTGAGTGATGTTTTTGTCTTAAAATCTCCTTCCAAAAGCAATAATATACTTGAGTCATTCTGAATTTCTATGCCCAGTAGCATAATGAGCATCACTGTTGAATGTGTAATAAAGTAAATGTCCTAAATAGTCATGTGAACAAGATTTTCTCCTTGAATGTTTTAAATCAGCAGTAATTTGAACAATGTCCAATTTAGATTCTTTCTTAAATGACTGACTTTAAAGTGAGTCTGCGTATGCCACTCAGTGTATTTCTGTCATCTCAGTTTTTAACAAGATTTTAGAGTTCATACCACAGCCAATCCCTAAGCTTACAAAGCACTAATACTTGCATAATAAAATTCCAATATATCACATACAAATTACTGTATTATATGGGCACAGATTTTAATCTAGCTATTTTTTATTTGTTGAAACAACTGAAGTTTTGGCAAGGTAAGGCTAAGAAAAGTTACAAGCAAACAGTACACTGAATGTTTACATGTTAAAAAATTCACTGTAGTAAACATTACCTTACAACTAATCCCTCCCAAAATACTCCCCTTCCTTTGAACACGCTTACCATTCTCTGAAGAAGTTCCTGAAGTCCTCCTTTTTGAGTGCTTTTAGTTGGGTTGTTCTGGCTGCCTTCTATCCTGAGTCAATTCAGAATAGTCACTTCTTATATTCATTTCAACTTTGGGGACGAGCCAGCAGTCTCACAATGGTAGACCTAGTGAATAAGGTGGATAAGGACACACTCTAATATTTTTATTTGTCAGAAAGCTGCAAATATTTGCTCAATGAAGGATGATCAAAATATATGGCAAATGTTTAATTTAAAAAAATATCACCCTAAAGACACATTGTCATCAATCCCCATTAAAATACTCCCCCTCACTTCAAACACACTTATGTCATCATTCTTGGCAATGTCTTTTACTGTGATAAGTTTTTAAAATTTAAAATCATCACATTTTTTATCACCCTTGTATGGCAAAAGGAGTTAACAAGAGCAAAAGGAAGAAAAGCTCTGGCAGCTTTGCCAGTCACAGCGCTGGAGAAGACTTTAAAGGTGTAAAAGAAGAGAGCTGACGAGTGTGTGGTTACCTGTGGTTCAAGGTCTGTTTGAAGGATGTTGTATTTAGATGAAGCAATGTATTGTGCTTCTGATTGAAAGCCTTACAAAGAAGTGATGATTCTGATGTATTTTCCTTTATTTACATTTCTCTTGGAAGATAAATAATTCAGAGCATTTTAAAAACTGCTTCTGTCTTTGGAAAGAAAAGACATAGTTTCAAAGGACACAATGTTTATAAAAGGTCCCATGATAACTAATGACAAAAAGCAAAATCTACATGGTAGGAAATATTCAGTGTAGAAATTTTGGCATCCTATTAGGAGTCGAAGAGTTCAATTAAAATTTCATCCCTGGCATGACCTAGATACCACTGTATGAATTCTTTTTGGCAGACTAATCCTAAAATGGGTAGACTATAGACTCTTCTATTTTGTTTGATTTCTACCTCCCCAAAATGTTAGCATTTCACTCTGTTCCCTCTGGCCCTACAATCTCCCTTTTCTCTTAAGCTGTTCCAGCAAAAGAAGTTTAGAGTCAAAACACAGACTTGAATAAAAGATGTTAAACTGAGTAAAGCCATATGGTAATAATGTTGACTAAGAGTCATGACTAATGTAACAATACATTTATTCTTTTACTCATGGAAGACAACACTTGTCTAATGCTAACTCTAGTAAATAGGACACCATAGATAAAGATTAATACAACACAGTTCTGCCTTCCAGGAACTTCTAATCTAGTCTGTCACTCTTTTCCTGATGGTTATTTTGAAAATTATAACAATAGTGTAAAATTTTTTCCAAAGAACCAAAATAATTATTCAGTAAAGAGGAAGAAAAATGTTTTTAAATTTATAAAATGTAATTTCAGTAACATATCTGGCATAGGTATGAAAAGAATCTTCACATCCATGTAATGAATTTTAAGATGCATGAAATTATCCCTTTGACCCATATTTAGATGCATAAAGGTCTCCTCAGTTAATCTTTGACAAAAGAATACAACCTTTCAAGCAAATAAAATTTGTATGTAGCAAATGTTGTGAATAAATTCTACACACTGCCCCAATTAACTGTTTTCTAAATATAATGAAATGCCTTAAAAAAAGACCTACATAGTCAAACCAATCTTTGAAAGTTCTAATTCATTAAACTATCACAATATGATAGTTTCAATGCACAATTTTAATATTTTGTTCATCTAAGAACTTGAAATTGATAAAATGTGTAGAACTATGATTTCTCTATCTGTTTTATTTAATGGAAGAAAAATGCCATCAATAAATTAGTTATTCTTAGACATGCATAGTGTGTTACCATTCTAAGGAATAAATAGTATGTTATATTTACTATTGAATTATATTTCAAGATTGGATCGAAAGAAACTGGCACATATTTTCTGTAACTAATCTACAGCCTATTTTGAACTCAAAACTCTTGATGTAGAAAGGTAGTTTTATATTAAAGTTTTGCTAATAGTTTTAGTGACTTTTACTGTTTTTAAAATATTCATTTGATAATTTTGAATGCTAAATTACTGGATCAATATGTTAGTACATTTTCCTGTGGAATACTAAACTTTAGTTTACTAAGTGTAAGTGTGTAACATATTTTAAAATATTCAGAAATGCCCTAAAATATTTAAACTGTAAGAATGATGTGAAAACCTTTTCAAAACATACCAATAATGGATTTAAGCTGCTAAATTTCACTGCATGAAAAGTTAAATATTTCACATTTGGGCTCCTAAAGTGAGGTTTTTTTTCCTCCGAGGGGAGGGCGTCTGGAAGTCTGTCTCAAGAGAGATGCATTTGATCTGACCTAGTCATGTGCCCCTTTGGAATATTCCAGCCTGAGATATTTGGAATCACACTGTGTTTTGGTGATCACAGGTTCAGTCGGTAGAAGGCCATATCAAAGAGAATATCAATACCTCTTAGAACAAGGGCTGGTAATTTTTAAGAAGGTTGTTCAAAAATAACACTGATACTCTCGAAGCATATTAAGGGGAGAGAAAAAATCCAAATATTTCCTGCTGATGGCATAGATAGTTGTGTGAGAGGATTTAAGTAGCACCAAGGAGATCTTTTACCCTTAAAAATATCTCTACATTTTCTTCCCAACCTTCACATGGCCCCATTGCTTAAATTTCTAGCAATTAGAGAAATAGTGAATTTTAAAATATCCTTTTAACATGTAAATGGCCCTTGAAGAATAAAAATGTATCCTCAGTTTTTATATTGATACTATTTAATCACAGAACTGCAGAAAGAGGGCATCCTGACTCAGTAGATATGGATGAAGGAAGGAAGGCTCATTTTGAAGCAGTGGGGACTTGGGGAGCTGATATCTGGAGAGATAAAGAAGAGAGGTGACCACACTTAATTAAGAGCTCCGCAAAATAAAGTAAAGGGACACCATGGCCTAGTTTGACCATGAACTTATGTCTTGAAGTTGAGTTTATAACTTCCCTTACATCAAATTACTACACGGGCCCACAATTTACTTTTTACATAAAAGTTAATACACGACCCAAAAAGGAAGGCATGAAGCATTTTGGAAGCTTTATCCCAGGTGGGTGTAATATCTGAGTAAAGAATTATTTTTTCCCTTCATGAATTAACTTTAGAAAAGGTACAGAAGCAGCATGCCCCAACAAACAGCCCTTTGCAAATGTAGGAACTTGAAATGTTCAACACTGAGTATTTCTGAGAAACATATCCAGATTGGACCCATTTGTGTGTTTCACTGTTAAACATTGCAGATGTAATATCTGAAACTCAGAGTCCCATGTCTAAGGAAAACAAACATTTAACTGGCAATTTCCAATGCAATTAAAGCAATTTACTGAAATTATGTCCTCCGAGCAACAAATGTATCTTATTAGTGATCAGAACCATGGAAGATGTAAACCATAAAATATCAACCTTCATTTCTCTTCCACTATTCCATCTGCCAGTCTGCATGCCCAGATAGAATTGATTATTCAATAAATAAATATATTAGGCATTGTATATTGTGGCACCGAGGGTATATCCTGAATAGAATAAAACTCCGTGATAATGGATCTCCCGGTCTAAGAAGGAAGACAGATAATAAAGAGTTAAAAAATAACATGACAAATGAATCAGGTTGAAGATTCAGAGAATGGCTGGGGAGGAGGAGGAAGGTTCAAATAGAATGGGTGGTCATGAAGTCTGAGCTGAGTACTGAATAAGGGAGTGGACCAGCCATACTGAAGTATAGTAGAAGAATGACCCAGAGAGAGAAAGACAGTGTGTCAGTTGTTAGTTCAGGCAAAAGTCCTTCAGGCATCAATCCTGGTGTGTTGGCGGAGTAGAGAGGAGCTGGAGTGGAGCAGGAGAAATGATGTGTGATTTGGTGAGAGATTTGGGCAGGGCCAGATCACAAAAAGAGAGCCACATCCGTGATGAGGAATGTGAAGCTAGCCCTGACTTCAGAACCTTCTCTTTGAAACTTTGACATATATGTAGATAAATATGAAACAGTTACTTGTTCAGGGTTTGTGAAAGGGTACATAGAATTCCTGGGTAGGCAGTTTGAATACAAGTCCAAGGATAAAGGAAATCTGTTGCAAAGAAGGTGGATACTGGGGTGTTATGACCTGAATTGTATCTCTTCCCAATTCACATGTTAAAATCCTATGGAGCAGCCCAGAATGTGGCTGTATTGGAAACAAGGCCTTTAAAGACATAACAGTGTTAAAATGTGGGCTTTAAGTAGGCCCTAATCCAAGATGATTGTTGTCCTTATAAAGAACAGGAGATCAGGACATAGGCATGCACAAAAGAAAGACCTCGTGAAGATGCAGGGAGAGGGCAACCATTCCTAAGCCAAAGAAGGGGGTCCTCCAAAGACACTAACACAGCCTCCCTCTTGAGCTCAGACTTCCAGCCTTCAGAAATGTGAGAGAGCAAAATGCTGTTATTCATGCCACTCAGTCTGCGGTACTCAGTCTGTGGTATTCACTCCCAAGGGCAGTTCCCTTACACATGAACTGAGCTGATCTGCATAGCCAGTAGGAAATGACACTGACTAAACTCTAAAACATAAGTGACTGAGTCTTGCTTCTTCTACCTTGCTTTCCTGTGGATTGATTGTTCTGGAAAAAGCCCCCTGACATCTTGAAGGGACTTTTAGGCCACCTTATAGAGAGGTTCACAGGGCAAGAGGCTGAGACCCCTGCATGTCAGGCTTGAAAGCAAGTGATCTTGAGAAGCTGCATCTTTGCAGACCCTGTGAGTCTGAACCACCCGGCTAGGACACACTGGTATTGCTGACCTACAGGGACCGTTAAATAATAAATGTGTGTTGTCCCTGTGAACCTCTCAGTCTGGGAGTCATTTGTTACATAGCAACTGGTTAATAATGTAATAATTAAAAAGTAAAGGACCTCGGCAATATAGCTATGTTCTTTCTGGTTAGTCTGAAACTAGGTCAACAGGATTTCATTCAGTCTGAACTACATGAAAAGACTTTTGAGCTTCATTGCAGAGAAATCTCAAGCCTGGAATGACATTTTAAAGGCCTAACTGAATTTTTTGGCTAGAGGATCTTTAAAAATTTGGCTTTTTGAAAACTCTGAAGGACTTTCTAATGCTAATAACAACACCCACAGTTCATTTGACTATAATTAAAAACACATTTTTACATAAACTTCCTTGTTTAATTTGATTTGGAAGATGGCAATTTTTTCTTCAGTTTTCTTTATGTACAGTCACTTTTCTAAAACTATCAAACTGTTCCCTCTGGAATGGTGTACATGATGATAGTTTTTATTTTAATGGCATAGAGCACTGATGGGGAACCTTTTAGAGCTTTCAATGCTACAGCCAGCTGTGGCTCACGTGCCATAGATTTGCCACCACTGGCGTAGAGGATGCTTTTGCAAAGCAAAATACAACTCCCTTTCATCTTAACATGCCATTTCATTTTGCAACTATTACTTATGCCAAGAATTGAACAATTAAAGATACTTACCTATAATTAGAATTATTGACTATAAGATGAATATTTGATAATGTAACTTTAAATATCGAATCATAATTTGGAGACAAGTGAAATGTCTGTTGGCTATTAGTGATTACAACTTTTATAGCTTTCATGATGAAAATAAAGCATAGAGTCTTCAATATAACATGAATCTCTCATTCTCATTTTGAATTTTAAAAGAAAGGATATAAAAGGGGTTGGGGAAAGTTGGTCAATGAGTACCAAGTAATAGATAAAAGTAAAAATTTCTGATATACTATTGAACAGCAGAGTGACTATGCATAACAATAATGTACTGTACATTGCAAAAAAGTGGATGAAATAATTTTCAAAGTTTTCAGCGTAGAGTTTAAGGAGAGATATATGTATAACCCAATTTACTGATTATGCAGTAGATACAGGTATCAAAACATTACATGATACTCTATTAGTATGTATAATTTTCATGTTTTTATTTATCAGTTAAAAATAAATTTTAAAAAGGTTATAAGAGCTATTTGATTTATAAAGGACATTATCCTTTTACTAGGTTCATAACTAATGAATTATGAATTGCCCTATTCTGGTTTTGGTAAGGATAACATATATTGTTGAATAGTGAGGCAGCAAAGTAACAGAAGAGCCCTGGGTGTGTTTTCCTAGCTATTCGTGGTATTTTCAGTTTAACTTTAGGAGTCTGGGGCTTGGGATAGGTCATTCTTAGAAGGAGGCTGAGGACGGATGGCAGAGGTGAGCCTGCTCATGGGAGGAAGGTGATCTGTGTGTTGCCCTCTCAAAATTTGAGAATGGAGGCCAAAATATAGCCCATCATAACACACGAGTAGAAGGGAACACAGTGTATGGAGAGGGGATAGGAAGTTAAATGTGGATGAGGAAGGGAGAGGCATACAGATTAAGAAATGGGTGCCTTCACATTGACTGTGATTTATAAATATATTTGATTACACATCAGGGCATGGGCAAGGTAAAGAAAACCAGCATACAGTGTTTTACAGTGAATGTACCAAAAGTGGGGCAATAGAACACTGACAGCCTGTACATGGAAGCTTCAGTGTAACCTCTAGTTCTACCACTTACAAATACTGTGGCCTTGGCAGATGGTTAAGATGGTGAGACTAGATACTTAGCACTGGCCAAGCTAATGGGTTCTAAATGCAAACTTTGCTGGTGCTAGTCCATTACTCGACTGGAAGTCAGATTCCGTCTTGTTTCTATATCCTCTTCCTTAGAATCTGTCACTAATATAAAATTTCACTTGAATCCTGTTCTTTGAAATTAGCCTCCATTGTTAACTTGAAAAAGATGATAGTGGGTAGCTAGCAGACACCTTTTAAGGCTGCAAAGAAACACAATGTCTTTGGAGTCCTTTGAATTCACTTCTTTGAAAGGAGTAATATAAATGTGACACATAAGTAACCTGAATTTTAAATGTTATTCATATATAAAAATATATGTGTGTTTTAAATATAATGTGTATGTGTTTGTTTCTTATTACTGCTGTAACACACGTTCACCAACTTAGATGCTCAAAAAATGATAAGTCTGTTTTCTTACAGTTCTAAAGGTCAACAGTGCTAAAATGGATCAGGAGAGCTGCATTCTTTTGAAGGCTTAAGGGGAGCATTGGTACTTTCAGAACTTCACAGAACGCCAGCTGCGTTCTGTGGCTCCTGACCAGCAATGGAGTCTTTCAATCTGCATCTCTTCCCCTAGCCCCACTTCTGTTGTCACATTTCCTAACTCTGACCCTTCTGTTGCCCTCTAATAAATCTTTATAAAAGCTCTCGGGATTATATTAGGGCAGCTGGGTAACTCAGGATAATCTCCCCACCTCAAGAGTCTTAATCATATCTGCAAAGTAACTTTTGCTATGTGGGGTAGCGTACAAGCTCTGGGACTAGGGCTTGGACATCTTTAGGGGAGCTATTACACAGCCTCTCATAATGTGTACATTACAGGTATGTGTCAAGTACTTTGCTGTAGTCTGTGAAGGAGCACTACTTTATTTCCTTTGTCACTGCTGGGAATTTTACATTGGTGCTACTGTGCTATTGGTTAAATTGTAGCTCTAAAACCTAGCAAAAGTTAAGAGTAATATATAGATATTTTCTTTCTGTGTTGTCCTAAATACTTTCTGACATTAAGAACAATTTGAAGTTTGCCTTTTAGATGTGGAGGAAAGCCAACTCAGGAGCCAATGTTGAAATACATGCTTAGAGACTCAGGGCTTGGGAAGCTGCCGAACAGCATGTGCAACCCTGAAGTCTTGGAACCTTGGCTGTAGCCTTGGGTGGTCTTCAGCTCTTGTCCAAATGAGAATCTCATTGCCTTGGAATCTGTACAGATCTGGGTCCTTACTTAATATAAAATCACAAGCAATCTGGATCCAGTCCACTTTGTGAGTGCAGAAGTAGGGACAGAAATGGTTCTCCTGGAGAGTTGGTCTACAAGCAGTTATATACTCCTTTGTTTTGTTAAAATTGCCTGTCTCAGTTATTGGAAAGATTAAATACATGTGACCTGTGGTCAGGAGCTCTGAGATCTTAATATCCACAATCTTCCTCTCCCCAAAACAAACCACCAAATGAACAAAGGGCCACTCCTTCAACTGACAGAATGAGGCTCGTTGTTTGTCACTGGGATTTTATTTTTCAACTTTCAGACTCTGGTCAGTATTAAACCTCAAGCATTCTAAAGAGATCGAACTGTTACCAGCCACTGAAAATCAGGTTTAATCTTACATTTTAGTCATCCACTCAGCCAGTCATTTGTTCATTATCTATTTATTGATGGTGCACTGCTCAGTTTCAGTTTCAACTAATATATTTTTGGCTCATTTTAAGGGTCAAGTACTTGATCACATAAGACAATAAATGAAACTATCCTTGCCTTTCAAGAGGTAATGATCTTTTAAGGGCATATAACAAATCCAATAAGAATAAGAATTATTCCAAAACTAAGTGGAAAGGTAGCTGACATTAACTCTTAAACTTCAAGCAACTCGGCATACACACTTGCTCACTGTACCTCTAGGCAGCTTCTCCTTCTGGGACTGTCACTCCCCTTCATCCATCTCCGTCAGTAAAGTTTTCACTTTCCTGCTTTCTATCTTACCTGGTTTTTATTCCTCACTTTGTCTCAAGTAACCCCCAGGGTTAGTGATTACCTGATGGGGTTCCCAGAGGTCATCTGCCAGGTGCAGAGTGTTGTTGATCTGGCCTGGGCCTGATCTCAGAGCCGTTCTAGCCCCATGATGTCATGACTCACATGACCTCTGGACACACCCCATGGTCCACACCAGCCACCAGCCACATATGTTCACCGAGCTCTGTGAAAGTGCCTGGTCCAAACTAACACATACCGTGAGCGCAGAACACACACCAGATTTTGACAATTTGAGATGGAAAGGAGAATATAAAATCTGTCAATAATATTCAATGCTTTTACATATATTGGGTTAAATAAAATATTTAAAAATGTATTTTTAAAATATCACTACTAGAAAATTTTCAACTATATATATATTGATGTACTATATATTTTACATAAGAGTTGAAATTTACAATCACACTATTTTTATTGCATAGTCCTGCTGTAGGGCAGGGCAGGGCTCAGCAAACTTTTTCAGCAAATGGTCATAATAAATGTTTTAAACGTGGGTCATAGAAAATATGTAACAAACAAATGGGGCTGTGTTTGAGAGTAGAACAAGACAGTAGAGCTAAGGATTTGGCCCAGATATATAGTTTATAGATACCTGATCTAGAACCTAAAGTGCTATGTGATTTATTTCTTTAGAGATGTTGACTTTGGAACTTCTGCCTCTCTCTTGGAGTCATTATTGCTAAATTACACACACACATGTGCATGCACATACATGCACACACACATACAGGCACACTCTTACTGGTGGTCCCAATAATGCTCTTGATTGGCATTTTTCACACTTAACAGCTGTCTTATACAAAGGCTAATGTGAGAGGCTCCCAAAGAGACAGAGAAGAAAACAAATACTTCTAGTACAGGAAGAAATCTGATCAGCTTTAAAACAGAGAGCTGTGAGAGCATAGGTGGATGCAGGGAGGGCAGGGGCAGGCCCAATAAGTTAGCACTGACAGGAGAGCACTTTTGATTGGAGAGTAGTCATATATTTTGGGTGTGGGCCCTGTGTCAAACACACGTATTCTCTCATTTGCTCAGGAGATGGTGACTTAGAAAAGACCAGCTGTTGTTCAAAGTATTGCAACTTGCAAGGGGCAGAGCTGGAGCCTGGGGCCTGCCTAAGACTAAAACTCTTATCTCTTTTGCTAAATTATGTTGCTCCACTTGAAGACCATGAATGCCTGAAGTTGAGTAAGTTGAAATCTCAGAACAGGAAAATAAATAAGAAAACTTCCCTCAGCTCTTGAGTTAGTTAATAAATTAAAGAATATTGGGAATACAGGGTCTGGGATTAGCTTTTCTTCCCTAACTCACCTATTTAGGTCAATTGATAAACTGAGCACATAAAATCAGACTTCTCAAAATTAAAAAACATTATTTATTAATATAAAGGGCAGAACACAAAGAAGAAAGTAATGGTACGTACTATTCCCTTAATATCCTAAATGCAGAATTTTTATAACAGTTCATAGTCCAGGTGTCTTTGCAGGGACTGGCTGGTGCCAAGTATGGGATTTGTGATAACTCTTGTACTATGGTTGACTCTTTTCTTTAAAAGACAAGTACTGGAGAAGCTTGTAAGAACAAGGTACTTCTTGTATACTTTTTATTATACAATTCACCAAGCAGAAATATGTATAACAAACAATGAATTCTAAAACAATTGAGACCTGATATCTATGTCTTTCTCACTAGTGAAAACTCTTAGTTTAACAGTTTTAAACTGTTTTTGAGAGGTTCCAAAGAAGAAGAATACAAACCATCTTGTAATTATGATAAAAATCAATCCCAGAGAAATGTAGCTTTGAACACACACAGAGTTTTATACCAAATATCATACGGGCTCTAGATCCTTGACAGCCACTCATAGATTGTATTCTGTGACCTCCTAACTTTCCTGGTTCCCAGCTCCAAGATTAATGTTATCCCCACAACAGCATTATTTAAATCAGTTTCTAGAAGTCTGGAAAGATGTCTAATATCCTATAGCATGTTAAGTTTTTATGTCAAGAATCATGGCAGAACATTAAGTGTACAAGAATGTATAGTTTCAAGCTCTCTCGAGGGAGCAGCAAATGAAGCAGTGCCTTTTGTCTAAACTTAGGAAAATTTTATCACTTTCTTGCATGGCAGCTGTTTTTTTCTGTCATTGTTTTAAATAAATATTTTAAGAATGATGAGGCTGCTGGATCTTATCCCTAAAGAATTTAAGAAGTATATTTAAATAGCACAAAGTGTCACTGAAACTTCCTACAGCTGACAGTAACATCAGGAATATGTACAACATTGAAGAGATTAGTGAATACACTAATATGTGCTGTTTTTATGTCAAATCCATCATGTTGTATGCATGTCCTAAATTTTATTTGGAAGATACTTAAATGACAGCAGTTGAGATTCAGGAGAAAAAGGAAAAGCCCCCAACTTCAATCTCAAAAAAAGAAAAACTTGTTTGTCTAAATAGACTCTCTGCAGGAAAATAGAAATGCAGTCCTTATTCACTGAAAAGCTTTGAGCTCAGTCATAATGTAGTCATGAAACCACCAGTCAGTATGTTTCTTATCTTTATGTACTCGGTTAAATTATTCAGTGTGTGAAATTATTATTCATTATGTGCAATTAGCCATTCTTTTGCACTTCTATAGAATTTTGAATAGATTAGGTAGCACTTATTGGAATGTGAGCCTGACTGTTCCAGTAGATTGTAAACTTTATCCATCTGTATATCCCTAACTCTAAGCATCTTTATATCCCTAACTCTGTTATATTTTATTGCTTTAGCAGATTGAAGTGCAGTTATATTAGGCCTTTAGGTAAGTGCAATGGGAAAGTGATTTATAAACTTTGTTTCTTTTATCTCTCACAAATAAAAAAATAGGAGAAGGAATTAAAGTTCTCTGAATCCATTTTATCTGTTTGACAGGTGAGACCAACTCATTTTATTATATGCACAAATTAATAGATGAATGATTGGTATTCTGATTAGTTAGAAATGTATTTGCAATTTAATTGTTTAGACTAATTCTTCTGTTTCTAATAAATTCACATCTGTTCATGAACAACAAAGAATTTTTACAGGTTCCCTTTGAAGCAAAATTCTGTTAACAATTGCATACTTGTCTACAATAAAGGAGTTGGAGCTCACTTATGCCTTCAAGCACTTAGCTTTTACAATAGACATATACTGGACAGCTTTTGGTAAAACTGTTGGTTCCAGATTATTAGCAGTAGCTAGTAAGCATCTTCAGCTATGATGTGCTTCTCTGTGCCACTTGCTGGGTGCCCACCAGGGGCAGACACTCCTATGTGTTGTAGGTAACTCTGCAGGTCTTCCTGCCACTGATTGGTATCTACTCCCTCCATTTTGCACCAAAATGTTGTTCACCCTGGCATGAACAACAAACAAACAACATTAAATGAGCAAATGTCTTACGCAATTTAAACTACAAGCAAAGAAAGCCTTCAGTTCCTCCCCCAAGTAGAACTGAGTTCTCTAGAGATTTCATTCGATTTTATTTCACATTTAAGAGAATTTCTCTCCTGAATTTGCCAGTTTCTTAATAGTAGTCATACTCTGGATTCCTAAGGATATAAAAAAAATTTAGTGTATTCCTTGGTAGTGATCCAAGAATGCATTTAGGTAAGACAAGTTAAAAGCAAATTGAATTAAATCCTCATCACTCCTGGAAGGCATCTCTTAAGCTACAGAGTGAAAGGAGTATAGAAGGTTCTGTAATCCTGTGCATCCTAATATTAAACTCATGATCTTGAGGAACAAGGACTTGAAACCACAGTCTTTTTTGCAGTCTAATTTTGCAGTCCTTCCCTAAGAGAGATGCAGTGAATGTCTATTACATCTGACACATGCCCACCAATCATTGCTCTTTGTCTTTACCATTAATTAGCATGTTTTAAAATGAATACTCTTCAAATTTTCTTCATTGCCTTAAGATACAGTAAGAAGTAAATTTAAAATATATAAATCTGGTTTCTAATGAGAATGCCAGTAGGGTTCAGGAATATAAATCATTTAAGAAATTTACAAACCATTGCTTTTTGTCAAACATTTGCACTAAGCATAGATAACATGTTTTGCCTATATTCACAGTGTACTGTTCTGATTTGTAAGGAAGATGACAGGTAGATACTTTGAGAAAGAGTGAGTGAGGAGAATTCCCCTGGGAAAGCAGGAGGCCTCAGGGAAACCATCAGGAGGAGAGGCAATTTCATTTGACCTGGAAACGGATAAGATGGGAAAGGAAGTTGAAGACAGAGGAATTAATAGAAGCATAGGTAGGGAATTATGAAAGTATGTGGAGTATTCAGGAGTTGTCATTCTCATGTGGATGGAATCATCTATGCACATGATAGGTAAAGATAATACCTATAAAGAAAGTTTGGTTGTATAATGCCTTCAGTAGTTTAATCTGTATCCTGACAATAATAGGGAGCCATCAAAGATTTAAGAGAAGTGACATGATATGATAAATTGAGAACAGTGAATTGAGTTAACATACATAGAAAAAGACTGGATAATTTGAGATCTACAGTGAGAATGTCTAGAGCAATTGGTGAGCCTTTGGATTGATTTTCTTCTTTGGTTCTTATGAATAATGTCATCAACATTGGCACACCAATTTTTTGTGTTGTACATCACTATTATTTTGGGGGATATACCCAGGAGTAGAGATGCTGCATTGTGTGACAGATATATTTCTAATATTTACGGAAGCATTCAAACTGTTTTCCTACTACTGACATTTTTGGGGTTGACTGAACATTGACATATGACCTGGATTCCATTCCTCAAATTGTTGTTCCTTTTCAAACAAACCCTTTTCTGTCCTTTCTATCCCCTAATTCTGGGAATTTTAGCACCCTGTCTTAGATGTTTATAACAATCAAATGCGTGGGAGGCATTTTTCTTATACAGAGTTTATTACATAATTACTCCTTTTCGTATCTTTTTAAATAAATTATGTAACAGTAAATTAGTGACAATAAATTAGTGACAGTACTTATACTTAAAGTAAAATGACTGCTTTAAAACTTGGAGGCAGAAAAGGAAACACATGGAATAAAAAGATAAAATAGATCACAACATAAAAAGGGTTTTAGATTTAAGTTTTCAAAGTAAATATAAGTCTGTACCAAGCTCTTGTGTGGCAAATGAGTTCTATTAGGTGTTTGTTGTACCAGGGAAAAATAGGTAGTCTACTCTTGCCTGTTTAAAATTCAATAAATGGGATTGTTCCTTTATACAAGAAGCATTATAGACCAATACACAGGCCATGTCTTGGCCTTTTGGTAAGAATTTTAATTTCCATTCAAAGCACCATCACCTCCTAAGCACCGAAGAACTGATGTACTCATTTCTGCTTCTCTTAGAAAGATGAAGTAAAAAAGTCAAAACTGTAGGATTGTGATTGACAACATCATACTAAGGCTAGAAAATATTTTTAAAACTTGTTCTGCACCTAAATTTGACAAACTAAGGATAGAATTAAAATATCTAGGCCAAACTTTGACAAATGAAGGACCAGGGGAAAAGTCCACCCTGTTGATTATTTTTACACATCTCCCAAGCAAACAATGGTATTTTACATCTTTTAATGATTGAAGAAATCAAAAAGAATGATTTATGACACATGGAAATTAAATAGAATTTAAATGTCAGTATCCTCTAAGAAGATTTTATTGGAACGTGGCCACTTATTTCTGTACATCTTTTCTGAGGCTGCATCCATGCTACAATGTTGAAGGGAATTAGTGACAAGAGAGACTGCGTGGACTTCAAAGCTTAAAATATTGTCTACCTGGTCTTTTTCCACAAAACATTTGCGGGTACGTGTTCTGTATATGTAGCCCTAAAATTCACTCTGGTGTTATTTGATTAACAATACATATATTATTTGTTTTTGCTTTCTTGATTTACTTTTATTTTTACTATTGTCTTTGTTCTCCACCTGCCAGAAGGTGTGCCTGTAAACATTAAATGTGTCATCAATCCTGCCTGTGAGCTGTTACCTACCTACATGCATGCTAAAGCTGGATATGATCATTCTTATCACATTATAAACCCTCTACATTATAGGAGAAACATTGAAATCATGTTAATATTTAAATAGAGTTCTGCTCCTCGCTGTTTTCTTCTCAGAGAATGTTTCTGATGGTAATTCCCATTAACCTGATATGCATTCATATTTTTTCAATGGATTTCTAAATTGTTCCTTGAAAGTATTTTTCTTCTAAAAAGAGCCTTTATTAAAGAATTATAGTCTAGAATAAATACCATAATTCCTCAGTCAATTTAACAATGAAGTACATTTGGAGACCTGTCCTCCACCCCCAGCCTGTTCTCCATCTGTTCTCTGTCTGTAACACACATTCATGTACCAAAGGCTCTGAGAATTCTTGTGGTGAAGATATTACTTGAAGTTATTTAACTCAGTATTTTCCCTTGGAGACTTTATCATAAGATACTTAATAATAAACTGGGAAGCAGTAACAGCTCACTGATTCTTCATATCTTATTTATTTTACTAAAATAACCAAATTAGAAACTCAATGTCATATAAACCCTCAGAATAAGAAAGAATTAAAATCAACTCTGCTTAAGCTGAAGCGTGTGGGGCCAGGGCTTGAGGACCATCTCCCTGGCTTCCTAGCCAAGCCCTCTTATCCCAACCACTTGGGGCCTCATGGAATGAATCGTACTTAAAGATCTATGGCTTACACGGGTGAGTTTATAAGATGGGCTTTTGAGGTATATTCTGTATAAAAGATTTATGGATTGAATTGTGTCTACACTCAAAATACTCAAAATACAGTTAGGCTGAAATCCTAATCCCTGGTACCTAAGAATGTGATATTATTTGAAAACAGGATCATTGAAGATATGATGACTTAAAGTAAAGATGACATTACACTGGAGTGGGATAGGCCCTGAATCAGATAACCGATGTCCTTACCAAAAGGGTTCCTCGTACACAGAAACACATACAGGGACGAGATGGTGTGAAGATGCAGTCTGCAGTCATGGTGGTGCTTTCAAAAGCCAAAGAAAGGCCAAAGATTGCCAACTTACCCCCAGAAGTTAGGAGAGGCCTGGAACAGACCTTGTCTCACAGCCTCAGAAGGAACCGACCTTGACGACATGCTGACTTTGGACTCCTGTCATTCAGAATTTGGGGACAATAAATTTCTATTATTTTAGGACACCTAATTTGTGATTCTTTTTATGGCAGCCTTAGAAAACTATATATAGGGCATGTGAAACTTTTCATTGTTTTTATATATAGTCTTTAGAGAAGGGCCCCATGGAGAAAGATGCAACTGCTGCTAATGGACTGGACCAAAACTGTACGACCATGGTGGCCTATTGAAGAAAATAGTGGTTTCAGAGAGTCCTAACTATGTGAACAGAAGGGAGAAGGAGGAGGCCAGTGAACTTTCCATGTGCTATGCCAGTCAGTATTTTATGATCTATTAAAATATTTTAAAGTTCATCCTCATTTTGAATAATATCTAATTCACAGGATTGCTATAATTACATTATCCATTGCTGTGTAGAAAATTTATACTACTATACTCTAAAGTGCCAGATTTTCCGCGGGTGGAAAGTTAACCAAATGATATACAATATGTATAACAAGATGTACACGGACAGCTCATGTTTATGTCTTTATCTCTTGCCAAAAGCCACTTTAGAAGATAAGAGTGAGTTTGATTTAGTGGAGCACACTTTTAAAGAACTCCAAGATATTAAAGAATCTCAATATATTCTTTAATTTTTTTCATTGCAATTATGACTACATTATGAAGTGATCATCAGTAACATTAAACTTGTAATATCTTTGATAGTGTTAAATTAGAAATCTCAATAGGAATTACAGTGAGAAATTAGTGACAAAAATTGAACATAATCACTTTTAAACTAAACAATTTTCTTATTTTAAAAAGATACATTGTGCAAGATGTAAGGATTATTTATGCCAGGAATTAGGTTTGTAGTTGTCAGCAGCATTAGATGTTTTTATATTATCATAAAGCACTTATTGAAGACAATGAAATGTTTTTTGTAGAAACTGGCTGTTCTATAAAGTTCCAAGGTTATCCTTCCTAATAAGTTTCCAGGCATATAGTATTGTGATAAAAGCTAGATTGCCAAGATCAACTTTTTTATGCTGAAACCTTCTTTACTGGTCTCTGCTTTGCTCGCCGCCAACTCAACTGCTGTAGAAGATGACATACCCTGGGTGCTATCTCAGGTAGCTTTGCTTCCACAAACTACTTGCAACAAAATAGAGAAACTCTTTGGTGCATTGTAAATCATTTTTCTTCTGCAAATCTAGATATTTTCTCTACTTGGTAAGCTGTCTCTTTATGACAGCCTTCTTTTCCTTTCAAATTCCTAAGAGTGGGGATCCAAGGCTTCAGTTCTTCATTTTCACTTTTTTTGTTTGTACTGAAATCCTAGTGTGCAAACAATGCAGATTTATGTCGTTTCTCATGGTGAAACTACCAGTAGACAGTTCAATTTATTCATTCTCATAACAGCCTTAGGCAAAAAACATTTATTAATTTGTGTGAATGAATCACTTTTACCATGGCACAAAATGTAAGTTTGGGAAAGTTATTATTTCTTGAGCTGATATCTTTGTGACTAGATAGCATATATTTCAAAATGTACTATTATATGTTTCTAGAAGAGTGTATAAGTAGAATAACTTTTATTTTGTCTGGGTCCTGAAACAACTCCTGATGTATTTTAACACCTCACAGTATTACTTTAAATTTTATTTAAAGTGTTTGGCTAATAAGCATGACATGAATGCCCTTCCATCCGCCTTTCCCTCTTCCAGCTCTGTTCCTCCCAGCCCGACTCCTCTGCACTAGGTGAGGTAGGTGAGGGCACTCAGAAAACACAAGCAAGTTCAGAGCAGAGCATGGTAAATCCATTATGTGCTCAATGAAGCTTGACAGTAAAAACAGAGAATTGTATTTATTTTCATAGAAGAAATGTTATTTCCCGTTTCTGTACTCAAATCTGTTAAATGGGATCATTAACAATTGTATTTGGTGTATATAGCATTGAACTGGAAGATGATGAAGAATCAGAAAGAGAAGAAGGAAGAGGAGCAGAAAGGTGGTAACAGTGATAATAGCCAGTATTGTATGAAGCTCTTCAGATCATGCCAAACATTACCCAAAGTACTAAGAGTATTGACTGATCCTCACCACAACTCTAAGAGGTAGATACAACTGTCAGTACCATTCTACAGGTGAGGAAACTGAGACCTAGGGAGATCGAGTATCATACCCAAGACAGAGCTAGGATTTTGATAAATCTGTCTTTAGTATACATTCTGTTTTCTAATATCATTACTCCACTTTGCCCATCCTCTGTTGGACCATCATGACATATATTTGGCCAAATAAAGAAATGAACACAAAAGTTTAAAATAGACCGGAATGGAGTTGACTACAGCTTACTGAGCCATGTTAGTGGGGAATGGGGACAATGGTGAAGTTGAATCTGTGTTACGAAAGAGGCAGGGTGGTCCTGTGGGGGCATATTTTGCAGATGTGCAGATAAGGAGACTGAAGCCCAGTGAGGTTAGTTAATGTGGCATCGTAAGTGGTGAAGACAGCATCCCAGACAAATCCATCCTGCTTCAAAGCTTCTCTGGTTTTCTGGACCTAGATCTTCAGAGAGTGTGTCAGTCAGGGTGAGGCACAGTAGTGGATGCTGTTCCAGATGTACCTTGGCCAAACCAGGTGCTTCTGGTCGCCAGACATTTCAGGCCATACGTTTGCAACCTGATTTTAAATAGTTGACTCTCACACATGGTAGTGGGGACACAATATTATTTCTTGCCAGTGTGGGGGCTTCTCTTCACTAAGAGAATTTCAGAGTGTATATTGTTCTTTTATAGAGGATGGGTTTTTTTTTTTCTAATCCCTACTATGTACCAGGCACTATTTTAAGCTATTTACATAAATGTTCTCATTTAATCTTCCCAGTATCTCTAGGAGGTAAGCTGTAAAATTAGTTTTAACTTACTGAGAAAGGTATAAAAGGTAAAGGGCAATGCAAATGACAAAGTTGGCATTCAGACCTGAAAAGTCTGGCTCTATAGACTAGGCTTTTAAAAATTATGCCTCACTAAAATGTTACAGCCAAGAATAGAGAAGTTTATTAACTGCCATGTGTACAGTAGTGCTTTTTATGTCTAGAATATCCCCCCAAATCTCATGTGTTAAGGGCTTTTGGAAGGAAATTGGCCCACGAGGACACCATACTCTTCAGTGGAAATGGGACCTGGGCAGAAGAGGTGGGGGCTTGACCTGTTTGGGCATGTCTCCCTTTATGGCTCCTCTCTCTCTCTCTCTCTCTCTCTCTCTCTCTCTCTCTCTCTCTCTCTCTCTCTCTCTCTCTCTCTCTCTCTGCCTTCCTTGCTGTCCCAC